>JAUCNH010000010.1:4167438-4178829 GCA_032353275.1 Sardinella hualiensis | reverse complement strand
AATAATATTGACTGTAGATATACTGTAGGAATGTCCCTGGTTCCTAAGAAAAATTCAGGGAAATATTGCAGATTTTCATCTCAGAGGTCTGGTCACCTACATTTAAGACATGTTGATATAATAAAGTATGTGAAGTATAACCTTTGTTTTCTAATTTGTCAAAAACTATGAAAATTGTAGATCAAAGGAGAAGTTTGTTGTCTATAGGAAAATGAAGGAAAAAATTTGAGGCAACATAGGCCAAGCAGTGAACCAGCAACTAACACTAAGTAGATGGTGCATAGTGACTTACTTTCAGTTTCATTTCACTATGCCCCATTCAGTTAACATTAATTATTGGTTCATTAATCGGTCTGTGCATCACTCGGTCTGTTGCATCTAATTTTCTGGATTGATTCACTTCACACCGAATTTCTTCTTTAAGCAACCTCAATCATGCATCACAACATTTAGTCAACACATTTTAATTTTTCACCAACACCTTGTTGATAACCACTTCAAAATAATCTCTTGCACAGAGGAGACTAAATTATTTGTACAAAGGTAGGCTAATTCATCACGGGTCCCTCTTGCCCTATCAGATGAAGCATTAATGGGTTGTACAGACTCATTCTATCAGGCCATACTCTGGCTAATAACGCATGTTGGCTATAAAAAATTTACCTTGAGGTCAGATATATGATACATGATTTGAAAACTCTGAAAATGTTTTTGGTTGCCTTAAAAGTAATAATTTCATTTGTAGCCTAAATACGATTTTCATCACTTGGTTGTGTAAAGGTACAATCAAGGGACAGATTCTTGTACAGAGACAGTAGCTGCTACCTACTACTTTTGTGTGCTGCATGTGCATGTGCCCCAGTACACAGCACACACTAGGCCTACTACAATGCCATGACCAGTACTAATCAATTAAACACTAGGGGCACCAGAACACAACAACCCACCATTCAGCCAAACACCAACATGATGGTTAAAGGAGGGGTGGGTGTTAGTGAGCATGCACATATGGATGGGGGCTGTGAACAAAGTTGATTTAGTAGCGTGAAATTGAGAGCGTTTCCTTTGTTTTTGTCAGTGTTTACGTGGAATGTCAATGGAAGTGACATGCAGGATCTCATAGTGCACCTTTAATTAATGGACTGCAGGTGAAGTTTATTGAGCCCTATGCACTAGTCCTGTGCTATCTGTCCTTATACAGTACTGCAGATGCTTTCTCCAAAGATCAGTATGCGAGAAGTAGGCCTATGTACAATAAATATGGACCAGGTGATGTCAAGCAGCATTGAGAAGTAGCCTAATGCAATACAAGCTCTGCACATGGGTTTTTCCAAACGTTTTAAAAGACAGCATTTTGAATGTTTTTAAATCCTGGTAAACATAGCAAAACCAAAGACTGCCTTATAAGGCCAACATGTCTTTCTAGCTAAGGATCCTTTTGAATATGATGATTTGTTTAGGCCTTCATTGTCCGCAACCTAATGATTCTGGCGCATGATGACCTAGATTTGGGTGCCCGCTTTACTAGACGACTGGCCTCGCTACAGTAGCCAGTAGGTGGCAGTAATGATGTGATAAACTAATAAGCCAAGGAATCGGTATCGGAAGAAGAAGGGGAGGTAAATATCCATTCCTGCCTGGAAATTTAAATGAAAAAGAATAATATTCCTTAATTTAGTCTGCATTTGTATTTACCAAAATTTTCATTTGGGGAGTCTCTAATGGGCATCGTTAGAAGCAGTTAGCCAAGGGCGATCGTATTGCTGGAAAGCAGCCCACTTCAGTAACTTCCGAGGAGTTTGACTCATCATCGTCGCAAGTGCAAACTTATTAATGCACGTGCATCACTTTCACTTGGCTCCTTAAAACATTCAGGGCAAGTGGGTCTTGCATGCAATCTACGAGAGCACAGCGTAATTCTTTAAAAAAAGCCTTGTCACTTTGTAGGCAAAATGATGGTCTGGCTGTTGGTGAACTTTAACCTACTTTGGTGATCTAATGGAAAACAACAACCTTTGTCAAGATGTGTAAAAGGCATAAGCAGTCTCTTATTCTGATGTGTTGAATAACGTTAACGTTACCCATTTATAATTCTACAGATGGCCAGCTCCAGAAAAGTGTTAGAATTGTTCTACGACGTCGTGTCTCCTTACTCTTGGCTTGGATTCGAGGTTTGTGACCATTTCATTTGCAACAGCCATAATGTTAGCTGGTTGGCATATGTCAATATGATTACAGGGCTTATAGTCCAGTCAAATTAGCGTTTGACATAAAACAAATTGCAATAGTAATTATTCCAAGTTTTTTGTAATCTCTAGGTAGGTCTTAATAACATATTAAAAATCTACCGATTTATTTTTAGTGGAACATACTTTTTTTCAAGGTCAAAGGTAGCAGATTTCCCATTCATTTTGCCATAGGGAGATATAATGGGTGAATAGGGTAAAATTTTAAACTAAGAGATAACAAATTGAAACTTTCCCAGTTGTTCACTCACATTAAGATTAACATTTTTTGTATTGCAAGTTTTTTTAAATGTGATGTGTAAATATGCAAATGAGATGGTGCCTACTTAAATATGCATTAATTTGCATATATTTCTAGACAACAAAATCTGAACAATAGGTGCAGTCAGACTCAAAATTATTGCTGCATTTTGCTTACATATTACTAATATTACTAATACTAAAAGCTTTCAAAAAGAGAAATATTAGATATAACATTGTCTCACCACAAAAATAGGAAGTAGTGAAAAATCAATGCGTTTCAATGCTATTTGGATAAATACATTACAGAACAAATGATTATCAATGATATGGTATGAAGGAAGTATCTCAATGCTTGTCAAATGACATAGAGCAGATATTGACCTTTAGCCAAAATAATATATCAATACAATAACATATAATGCTGTTTAACAAGCTTGATAAGTTGCATTATAGCTTATCAAAACCCAATCAAAACAAGGTAAGGCCTGTAAAAATGGAAAAGATCATGTCAGGCTTGTCAAAATACCAAAAAAATATTTAAGAAAGTTCCAATCAACGCTCAGAAGATCATGGCAGGCCAATGAAAGCATAAAATATCATGTAAGGTCAATCATAGAGGACCAAATCAAAGCAAGGTAAGGCCTGTAAAAATGGAAAATATCATGTCAGGCTCGTCAAAATACAAAAAAAAAAAAATCCAAAAGTTCCAATCAACGCTCAGAAGATCACGGCAGGCCAATGAAAGCATAAAATATGTAGGGTCAATTAAATCACAGAAGATCATTTAAGGCATGTCAAAACAAAAAAAATATATATATATATCAAGATGCCAATCAAAGCACAGAAGATCATAGTGGACCCAATAAAAGCACAGAAGATCACAGGACAGTAAAACACAAAAAAATCACAGGGCAGCCATCAAAGCACAGAGGATCACAGAGAGCACAGAGGATCACAGAAGGCCTTACCAAAAAACAAAACAAATGGATGGCCAGTCAAACACAATCACATGGACCTAGTTACTGAAGGACACTGAAAACACAGATCATGAGGGTTCAATCAAAGCACAGAAGACCATGAATGATCTGAATGTTGTGTTTGCATATTCACACAAACACCTCTGCACTCTGAACAGGCTAAAGAGCAGTCCAGTCCTTGACTGCGGCATTTGCAGCGCATGGTACCACAACCTGACTTGCAGTGGCAGCGTACCATCTCCAGTAGGCATTGAGGTGCAGGGTCCTGATCAGAATGAACAGGAATGAGGCATGAGTCTTGGAACTTCCAGCCCCATTCATTTGGTGGAAGTGAATTTCCCATCCATTCTTGAACCTGATGATACACTCTGAGGCTATGATACATGGCAGATGATGATGTTGGTGGCAAGTTGCGTGGATGGATAGCCGTTTTACTGTCAGTCACTTTGGTGTAGAAATGTTTCAGCCTGAGGTCACTGAGAGAATCTGTTTTTCCACCTTTGTAGATTATCATCATTGCACTTTCCCCTGCAGCAGCAATTTCATCTTTGGATGCCAGTTGTTTTTTAAACAGTCTGGCATGTGCTCTAAATGAGTCATTTTCTTGAATCAAACGTAGAGCTACTCCTTTCCCAATTCCATACACTCTAGATGTTGTATCACAGCCAAGAATAGCATGTGCAAATAAGATGTTGCTGCTAACATCATCACCCAACACATCTCGTGCATGTCCAATGTTCAAAAACCTCCGACCTGATGATGACAGCTTCTTAGGCTCAGACATGAAATACAACTCTCCTTCCTGAAAGTGGTATAACAGAAGAATGAGGAGGTCAGTATCATCTCCAACAAGAACAGTCTTGTGGTTCAGTGCTCCCATGACAGCAGTTTTAGCTATGAGCACATCTGCATCTCCCTGAGCATTATGAACCTGAAACCCTGCAAGTTCTAGTCCTTCGCCCAACAGGTTTATGAAACGCTGTTTGTTCTCATTATTAGCAAGGAATTCCTGCTTTTTCAATGTAAGTGTCATAGAGGGAAAGAACAAAACCTTCCGGCCAGTCTTTCCATTCCTCCTTTTATGAGTTCCATCCTTTGTAGATGGCTGGTTACTGTATCCATCAAAAACAATCACTACTGATTGTCCATAATGTTTTTGAACATAGTGTATGTACCCTTCAACTATTGTGCCATAGGTTTTTCCTATTTCCCAAGGTAGGCGATGGAGAAGGGCCCCTCCATCCAACACGTAAAGGATTTCACCTTTTGGCACAAAGTCGTGAGGTACAGCATTCCATATGGCTTTGGCCATTTGTGGCTTATTTGCTGGAAGAAGGACTGTTTTTGTCTCAAATAGAGCAGGTGGATAGCCACAAAGTTCATATTTGAAAGCCTCAGCTAACATGTCTGTCTGTGTTCCAGCAATGACTAACCTCTGAAACAACAACAGTGGATCGATATGAACATTCTCTCCATTGTTTAATTTGATGGACGATTTGGAGTCCATGTTGACTGCACGAGCTTTCTTTTTGAATGTGTATTCTGTCACCTTTTTCCCAACCATGCCCTCTAAAATCCTTCTACCAACCTCTTTTGATTGGTCCACATTTACTTCATCCTCAGCCATTACTCCAGTGATCAGGTGTTGAAGGTTTTCAGATCCGGCAAATGGATTGTGTGACCCTAAGAAATTTAGAATCTTGACAGTGTCAGCATAATCTCTTGCCTGTCTTGATGCAGAGAGGTCTTTGTGTTGTTCACTAGTTCCATAATTCACCATGGTCAGTTCTTGCATGGCACTGTTGATATTAGAAGTTGTAGGGTTAGAAAGAACCCACACCAAACGTTGTGTTTCAGACATTCCTTTCCCCCGTGTCAGTCCTCCAGTAGATTTCATACCCCGCATCAGAACTTGTTCGATTACAAGGTCAGGGGAAAGTCCAGCCCAATATTCATCTGACCGACGGACAACATGGAGGCCATCATCGTGAAATCTTTGGTAAACTTGTGGATTAGTCTGTCGTAGTTGCCGCATTTTCTGTAGGTATATGTTCAACGACTTTGCATACATATTATGTCCTGAAGCAGCCATGTATGACATCATGGATGTCAGCACATCAAGGTGGAGATCCCAATTTCCAGTTCTCTCTGACCTGATGAAGGCGCGGACAAGATCGATCATTTCCATGTACTGGAGCCAGAGCACTGCTGTCCGATCGTGTTTCAAGTTCGTTCTCTCAGCCTCAAGACGCTGAGCTATGATGTTAAGAATCTCACTTTCATCTGTGCCTACAGTGGAATTCATGATGATGTCATAGAAATTTGAGGCCTCCACTAGTTCAGGTGGCAGGTCCTTGATTTGGTCCATGAAGGTTTCTTCTTGCAGATCAGAAACTGTCTCATCTGGAGCAGCCTCAGAGTCCTCCACCTGACAAGCAATGGTCCCATCCTCAGTCCCCTCTGACAAATTCTCAATATCAACAGCAGAAGATGGGATGGGCAGATCGATTTGAAAGGTTTTTGCTGCCAGTAGGGTGTTCAGTGCTCCATCAACCAAGAAATGACCACGAATAGCCCGAGCAATTGCTTTTCCTTCAAGCATTTTGGGCACTGTGTTTGGCGCATACACCAGTTCAAGGATACCTTCCAAGCCAGAACCTGACATCAAATACCCAATTGCTCCAAGAAAACTCATGAGCACATGAAATCCACCAAGTCGGAGAATGATAGATTTCAATGGACTGTCAGATGCTTCGCTTTCAATGATTGACATTGCTTTCCACCACAGTGGTTGATCAAATGTCAGAATTGGAGTGACCCCATAGCGAACTGCGTGACTGCAAACAAAATGGAGAGTTGAGTAGATGCAAGTTAGATCACCTGGATCCATATCAATCATGGGTAGGAAGATTACTGATGACTGACCTGGATGATCACCAGAGTTGAGCATTTTCATCATCCCAGACCATGCAGGCCTAGAGCCTTTTCCTAGCACCAAGGACAGCTTCCAAAGCCTATCAGCAGTCGTCTCTCTATCACCTTCAGATGGCTCTTCACTCTCACTGTAGGTAAGGTGCTTGAGACCCCCAGACCTCTGCACATATGGAACAATGTTAATTTGCCCAACATCTGCAATATCCTTAGCGGTCACCTTGATACGTGGAATGATTGAAGCATGTTGAATTTTGGGGGTGACACATGCAATAATTCCCATGCCATGGAATGTTCCATGGCCGTCAATTGTTTGCACATTATGGTCAGCATTATCTGCAACGTATTGCATGAAATGCCCTGGTGTGAATCCACAAAGATCAAGTTTCTGTGCTACAGCAGCACTTCTTTCATACATCTGAACCTCTGAATAAGAACAGCTAAATCCAAGGTTATGCAGACTATCAACAAGAAATTTTGACGCAAAGTGATGGTGCATTTGTACACCAAGTCCAAGCTGAAGAGGTGGGAGTAAACCTCTTCGTCTGGTAGCTTGCATCATGGCTTGTCCAAGGGAACTGACTTTTAAATCTTTATCTTTCCCTGTAAATAGAGTGCGCAAAAAGAGTTGCAGAGACTGTGGGACAAATTCCAGTGTCTTTTGTAGTGATGACATTTCTATACTGTTTGGATAGAAATTGTTTTCCTGCTCCACTGACCTAATATCGGTTTTCAAAATTTCAGCTGCAGCCATAATAAGCCTGTCTTTATCTTTGTCATCCTTTTTGGATCCGTCATGAAATTCATGGAGAATTGATGCGACTGTTTTTTGAAACGTCACCACATTTTTCTTTCCTTTGACCACACTGATTAAAAGTTCATCACCGAAATGACTCTGAAGTCTTTTTTTCATGTAAGCAAAGCTATATGGTTCATCATCCTCTTTTAAGTAGCCCTTCATCATGATGATTAGATCATTTATGGTCGTCTGTTCATTGTCACTATGACGCAGATCCTGCACAACTTGCAAGAAAGCATCAGTATGAGAAAGGGACTCAGGCCTCCCAGCTCTATGTCTTTTTGAGCCATCACTGTTTTCATTTTGAAAATATTTGGGAATTTGTCTTCCAGTTCTGAAGTTGCTGTTACAGGACTTGTGGTATACTGCATCCGCAGCATGAAGGTCATTTACATATGCCAGTCTACCTGTCACTATATCGGACCAGTGGTCTGAACGGTTATGGCAACATTCAAGAAGTTTAGTTTGGAAATCTTTGGTCCTGACAGGGATCAATATAAACTCTTTTTTCTTGCCTGCATATCTGTCATGCACTCCACAGAACAAGCAGTGATCTTTGTATGAAAATGAGGGAGCTGATGACCTCCGTTTACAGCCAACTTGCACTTTTTGCTGTTTGTTTTTATACTGCTGTAGTTTGCGTGGGTTAGTGAATTGCTTCCGGCATTCCTCATGAACCAATTGGCCAGGGAATACAGATATGACTGTGTTACGTTGTTCACTGGCTCTGAGAATACCTTTACATCCCTTTTGGGTTAACTTAACAGTCAATGCATCATCTGATATTTTGCTCCCACAGAAAACACATTCAGTCATCTCCATTTTTAAAGTTTTTCTGGGATGACAGCTAACATAATGCTAGATAGCTAAAATTGCCTTTTGCTAATCTGTGAAACACCACTTTGTACTGGACCAGTGCATTATGATTCAGAGTGATTTTGACACTTATGGTACCTTGCAATATTTGTGAGGATTTACAAGCAAGAGTACCCCATAACTAGCGTATAGCCTAATAGCCTATAACTAGCTAGCCTACACACACTGTATGCCCCTGACAACCCACTTCTTGGTATTTAATTTGTCTTAATCCAATGTTGCATGTGAAATATGTCCACAATTTCTACAGTTTATACTCATATGGAGATGTAGACTTCTTTCAGAATCACTGGGTCCAAAACAGCATAAGTGTAAACTCATGGGGAAAAGGGGGTTTTGAGGTTGTTGAATCCTCAAAAAAGGTCTATTCCATGACAATAACTCTGACAAGGGTTATATATGACTAATCTCATCTCACAACAGCCTCAAAATGCATTGCATGTCTTGGAAAGATTTATATAGACCCTCCAGTAGTATCTATTAATTTTCACTCACAGTGAAATATTCTGAAACAGTGACACCCTCCTTTTGACCTTGAAAAAAGTATGTTCCACTAATTTGAGGAAGGTAAATTTTTAATATGTAATGCAGGAGGGTTAAAGGATCAATAAAAAGTAAGAACCATTACTATTGCAATTTGTTTTATGTTTGGCCCCTTTTTGAAGTAGATTGACTAGCCTAAAAAAGGGGTTTCGAGGTTGATGAATCCTCAAAAAAAGGGTCTATTCCATGACATTAACTCTGACAAGGGTTTTATTTGACAAATCTCAACTCACACTAACATCAACATACATTTTATATCTTGGAAAGATGTATATAGACCCTCTTGTACCTATACGTTTACACCCAGACTGAAATATTCTGAAACAGTGACACCTGACCTTTGACCTTGAAAAAAAGTATGTTCCACTAATTTGTTGAAGGTAGATTTTTAATATGTGATGCAGGAGGGTTAAAGGATCAAAAAAAAGTATGAACCATTACTATTGCAATTTGTTTTATGTTTGGCCCTTTTTTGAGCTAATTTGACTGGCCTATTATGTTTCCTCTTCATCCGTGGTTTAGGTGCTCTGTCGCTACAGAAATGTGTGGAACGTTGATCTCAAATTGCGACCCGCCTTCTTGGGAGGCGTTATGCAAGGTTCAGGTAGGATTGTAACGTTACAATTAAATTGTGCGGCCGGTCAGCTGTGCAGTGAATATATATGCTATTAAAACTATTTTGAACTTGATAATAATCGCGTTTATTTCTGTCTATATGTTATTGAAAAAGGTAACAGGCCTCCAGGTCTGGTCCCAAATAAGTTTATGTACATGACTAAAGACTTGGAACGTCTTGCAAAGTATTTCAACGTGCCCCTGACCTTTCCTGCAGACCCCTTTGAGGCCATGTTTGATAAAGGTACTTTATCTCGTGTGTCTCTACTTAATAAGTAGTAAACATCCCAAGTAAACATCTTTTTGCTAGTAACCCACCTCTCCCTCTCTCACTGTCTTTCTCTCTTCTCTGTGCCTTGCTCTGTCAGGTTCTCTTGCAGCCATGCGCTTTGTGACTGCCGTGGCTGAGAAGGAGACGGGTGGAGATGCTAAGGTGGAGAAGGTGTCCAGGGCGCTGTGGATGAGAATCTGGAGTAAAGACCAAGACATCACCAAGCCTGCATCACTCACTGAGGTATCTAACAGAACAACTGCAATAATTATGTGCATCTATTTATTATTAGTTTGATTAATAACATGCAATAATTGAACCATGGATTAATTGTCAACGCCATCTAGACACTGTGCTTCTGGACTCCATCTCAAATCACGATTGTATCATATTTGGGGGTGGGTTATGATGATTTGTGAGTCTTTTTTCCTCCCCTCTCTCTCTCTCTTTCAAAAGGCAGGTCTAAATGCTGGACTGTCAGCCAATGAGATTGAGGAGTTGCTAAAATTGTCTCAGTCCCAACCAATCAAAGACAAACTCAAGAGCACCACACAGAAAGCTCTGGATTATGGGGTCAGTAGCATCATAGTAGTTAGTCCTTTTTTTGAGCAGTAAAGATGTATGCATTGTTTTGTATTTGCAGTATATATGTACTGTACTGTCTTATTCTACTGTCAACCACTCCTCCACTCTCTCTCTCTGCAGGCTTTTGGTTTCCCTATGGTTGTCTATCATGTGGATGGGAAGCCGGAGGCGTTCTTTGGCTCAGACCGCTTTGAACTGTTGGCTCACAGCCTAGGTCAGAAATATCTCCTGAACATTTATTCCAGAAAGCATTTGAGTGTTGTTATGGGATCATTATACTGATTCTACTTACTCAAAGCTGTTGTCAGAGACTATTTAGTAAAATTGGCTGCCATGTAGGGATGTATGGGATGACTATAAGTATTCCTACTTACACCAGTAAACTGTTGTCAGAGGCTATGTAGTAAAGTTGGCTATGGCATTTAGCAGATGCTTTCATCCAAAGCGATGTACACTAGCAACTTGGCTCAGGAACTGATCCTGGTTGCCTGGTTACCAGTTAAGCTCCTAAACCACTTCTTCATCGTGCCTGATTATGATGCATAGGTAAAGGTGATACTAGTGAAGGAGTAATTAAGGACTAATGAGTTTTTAATGGTCATTAACGTAAACACTTCTTTTGTGCGCTTTGTGATAGTAGAGTATTGGTTGTCATTGTTATTGTAATGTAGTACACTTGCCACTCATCCCATAATAGATGGTCAGTTTCTGTAAACCCCTGTCTTTGTCTTCCAGGAGAGACGTGGGTGGGACCACAACCAAACAAGCCCACTGCCAAAATGTAAAGCATCTTGGACGACAGTATAACAGTTAAACAAAACTGTATCACAAGGATCTAATTATGGATTCAGTTATCCAGCATAATTTAAAATGCTGATCTAACAGGTAATTTGCTGTGTGATCATAGCCAAAAAGTTGTACTGCTGTTTGCAGAGAGACTGACATGTACACGAGTGCAGATTGCAAACCCTGTTATCAAAAATAACTTGCAATGAAGAAACCGTGCTATTATACTTGTGTGTTCTGATTCAGGTGTTTATTTGCCTGAAAATGTAAATAAATGATTTTGAAATGAAATGACATTGCAACTTGACTGTAGGGTATTCCAGTGTTCCAGTGCCTCATCAACCAAGTGGCGCCCCCTGTACAGCGTGGGAGGCACTGCACTAGACAGTTGACCAAACCTATTTGCATACAGCTTTATGGCTTATTACAGGTAGAGGCCTACTGTTTGCCAGTGGACAGTGAAATTCTGCCATCATTGAAAAATCCCTAAATTGAAAGGTACATTTCTAAGGAACCATA
>JAUCNH010000010.1:4148912-4159592 GCA_032353275.1 Sardinella hualiensis | reverse complement strand
CCCCGAATACTTTTGCCCCATGTGTGTTCACAAACTGTTTCTGTCCAACTATTGCCACACTGCCCAACGATGACTCTCTCCATCTCTCCATCTTTGTTGTCCTTCCAGCTCCTCTGGGCATCAACCCGCTGGAGCACGAGAGCATTGCTCTGGACCTGCCGTCATACTCCACGTTCACCCCTCCCCACGAGCCGTCGTCCAGCGGCGTGTCCAGCGTCTACTCCAGCGGCCGCGGCTCCTTCAGCGCCGACAATGACACCTTCAAGGGCGCCTTCGCCATCGACCGCTCGCCCAGCTCCGTCTCGGCTGTTACCATCGGGATGGGCGCCGCGGCGAAGGAGCCGCGCCAACGCTTGCCCGAGAAGTTCAAGCTGGTCACCCCGCTGCCCTCGTCTTATTCGCTCAAGTCTGATGACGCCGTCTCGCTCTACCGCGCACGGATGGATCACAGGAACGTGGTGCTTAGAGTTCTAAAAGGTGAACAGAGAGCTACTCCTCACATGTGGTGATCTGCTGTGCTGATGATGTGTTTTATCTTGAATCTCCTTGACGTACAGTACTTTCTCTTGCTTTGGCTTTGTCTTAACCATGAGTTGCCCTGTGTATGAAATGCGCTATATACATAAATCTGCCTTGTCTTGCCTTTGAACACATTGCAGTGCTGCTTCCAAGTGTCTAACTCTTTTCTCCGTTCGTCTCACTCTGTTCATTCAGACTCGGCCAGTGCCAGCGAGAGCCAGTCATTCCTGGGCTTTGCCTCCTTTTTGTCCCAGCTGGGCCCCCATCCCTTCCTGCCAGAGCTGCTGGGGGTGGTGTCCCTGCGGGCGCCGCTCATCACCGTCATCGAGGAGATGGAGAACAGGGACATGCTGGGCTTTCTCTGGAGGTGCAGGCAGGTGAGCAGTCTCAGGGATTGACTACAATTCCCATGATGCACCATCACATTGAAATCAGTGGTGGATGAAGGGCTACATGTCCTTGTAGTGAAAATAAATACCCTTGGGTTAGAACTGAAGAATATTACTGAAAGCACTCCTTCCAGATATTCACTTCATCAAAATAGAAAAATACTTGCCTTTGAATGTACTGATGTATCCAAAGTGAATGTGCTGTATCTAATGTACATGGATCTAATCTAATGTTATTATTGGTGTAATAGTTTACATGCACAACTCATTCTTGCCTTTCTTTATTTAAATTACACTATTTCTACTTTATACACTAAAAGTCATAACTAAGTAGCATAGTGAATTCCAGTGTGTTGAAAAAACAAGTGTAAACCAAGCAAAGATGAAAATGTATGTTCTCCATAGCCATCTTTTGCTTTGATTAGTGATTAGTTTTCCAGAAGGCAATG
This sequence comes from Sardinella hualiensis, assembly GCA_032353275.1. NCBI lineage: Eukaryota > Metazoa > Chordata > Actinopteri > Clupeiformes > Clupeidae > Sardinella > Sardinella hualiensis. The sequence continues at coordinate 4,158,235 of JAUCNH010000010.1, read as the reverse complement.
GTTTTCCAGAGAGTTCCCTCACATGCTCAGCACCTGTTGCCTTCTTTTGATTTACTTGGAAATCTTTTCTTGTGACTTCACTATCTCATGACGCTGCTTCTGATAACATCAGCAGTTCTTTGGCAAAGGGGGGCATTAAAGGCCACTGGGTTGAGCATGAAAATGATAGCTGAAGTCATATTTTAATATGGCATGCTCAAAGGCAAACGGTGTTCTTCCTTTATAGATCCTCATCTGTGCAGTAGGCATCTGTTCCACCATATACTGTGCACTTAGTTTATCAATTTGCCTACCAGTGCACAGTGCTTTCAAGGGGAAAGCAAGGGGAAAAACATATTTTTGGTGTTAATTTTGTCATCCATGCAGGATGCAACCATATTGAGTCAGAGTATAATTAACCCATAATAAAACTTTTACATGACAGAAGTAGTCCTTTTTATATTTTTTTTGTTTTAGTGAAGTACATTTACTTTGTCACGGTTCACCTCTGCCTAAAGTTAATTGTGTTTACACTGAGATTGAGAAGTGGTTTCTACACAGATCCATGCATGACATGACCTTTGACCTTTGAAAAGACCTCAGATGTACTGTATGAGCTTTGACATTAAACATGCAACACTGCTTTATTTGTGTAAAATGTTTACAGGATAATGTGGGCCAGGACATGATTTGTGAGATGACAGAGAAACGCATCTTTACCATGGGGTCTCATGTAGCCTCTGCCCTGGTGAGTACTGCTGTGACGTACTGCTAACTTACAACTAGCTCCAGGTTCAAGAAATTGTCAAAGAAAACAATATTGTTTAAGAAAAAGTTTAATTCTGGAGATGAAATGTTTTTTTAATCCAGTCAGTTTTGAATGCCTATTTTATTCTTTTTATTTGTTTTATTTATTCTTTTATTTATTTATTTATTTTCATATCTTTCTCTCTCTTTTTAATTCAATTTCACTCAATTTCACTACATGCTATACATAGCCTATGTATGTCAAGGTATGTGACAAATAAACTTCCTTGATTCCCTTGATTCATGCTATGCATTTACACCATTTATGTCTCTTCTCCTGTCTTGCAGGAGTATCTCCACAGCAAAGATCTTATACACGGCAACATAAAAGCATGCAGTGTTCTGGTCAGTCGTCAGTTCACAGCCAAATTGTGGGGTCTCCATGACATGTATGCCAAGGGCTCAGGACAGGCCAATGTAAACGAGGGGGCGGGCAAAAAGAAGTGGCAGGCCCCCGAACTCTTGGCCAAAAGGCCCATCAGTCAAAAAAGTGACGTGTAAGTTGTCTTGACATTGGTTTTAAATTGAGTGGCTTGGCGACGTAATGCTGCATCAGTCTCAGAAGCTTTTCCACTTTAAATATATATGATGCATTCTTTTGTCTTCACAGCTGGTCATTCGGCCTCATGCTCTATGAGATGGCAACACTAGGTGAGTTTTCTGTTGTTCAAATCTGGTTTGTGCACATCATACATCTAGTCAGGCCAGCGCCACCTGGGGTTTTCCCTCGGTATCACATTTCGCTATAGCACTGCGCCAGGGATCTCTCCAAAAACGTAGGTTTCCTGCAACAAATGTTTGGCTGGCCAATCAGTGAGCAGAGGGCTCTGGCATGCCCAGTATTTTTAGAGCTCACAAAAAAAGTAGCTTACCACGAGGAAGGAAACAGACACCAGTAGAGGGGTCCCAGACACGTTGCACAAATTGAAACAGTGTGAAAGCGTTTGGTATATCAGTCATTCGACAAACCCTCAACTTTGAGTTGGTTCAGTATAGTTACAGTAAATCGAAATCCAGGAACCACATTATGTTAGCCTGGCGACAGCGCCATCCTATGTTCTCCACCAAAAGCTTAAGGCTCCGTACATAGTTTGGCCAAACAAGCCCAGCTCAGTTCGCTCACGGTTTAGCCAATCACCAAAGAGATTCGCGAGCGAGAGCCACGAGCCTGAACTTCGGTGCATAACATACGTCATTCCAAAAGGTTACTGATTGGTTAAGGGAACGCCAATGAATTTAAATTGCAGAGCAAGGTCCCACCCTCCTCGGACACAAAATCCTCTTGGCTTTAGCGAGATTAATTGACGGAGTCAATAGTCGGCTTTCGCCTAGGCTAGTGCCTTATAGCTGACAAACATTATATTCGCAAGTAGGACAAACATTGTGTTGGGGCATCTTTTGAACAATGTCAATTGATGGAATGAAGACAAGACAGAATGGAGTAACGAGTCTTTTCAAAATGTAAGGAGTAGAAAGTACAGATAATTGTGTGAAAATTTAAGTACATTTAGTAAAAAGTCGCCTGAAAAATAATTACTCAAGTAAAGTATAGATACCCCAAATCAAACATGGGCAACATACGGCCCGTGGGCCGGATGCAGCCCGGCTACTGCTTCAATTCGGCCCCGAGATGACTTCACAACCTTCTTTATCAAAACACCTTCTTTATCAAACTCAACCCTGATATTACAAATCAATCCAATAGATGTTGCTGAGTGAAACACCCTGTGTCAGGGTAGTGTGGGAAATGTATAGTTGAAAGTAGGCCTAAATCTAGTTATTGTAGCCTTACATTAGTAGTCATGGTCAGATTAATTTGTATTTGACGACCATTAAGTTGTGTAACTGTTTAATTGCAGCCGTCCAATGGGTGGCCCACTACTTACTTTGGCAAAATAACTGTGGCCCTCAGACTAAAACTGTTGCCCACCGCTGCCCCAAATAGTTAAGTAAGATAACAAGTAAGATAACAAACTATTTGTACTTTGTTAATTGACAGCTGCTTTTGAGCAGTACTATAGTCACTGAAGGAACTATCATTGATCTCAAATTTAATGTAGATATATTACCTTCTTTGATGCTCAAATTGAATGGAGTAGGCCTATGTAATTCTCCATCTTCAACTACACAGTGATAAACTCCAGCATCCTCTGTTGTGAGGTTTGTGAGTAGAACAGTCAGGTGGTCCTCTTTATGTACATATTGGAAAAATCGGCCACTATTATTGTGTGTGAGACGGTTGTTATGGCACGTTGTAAGATTGCCCTTGCAGAAATAACTCTGCTTGAGTTTATCCTTGTTATAAAGTTTGCAACGGATGAAAATTCCTCCCATGGTAAATCCTTGAATAGAAACTGGATTCTTTTTTCTTCCTGTAATTTGATAGGAACAGCAACAGTAACCAGCCAGTAACTATTATTATTTTATCTTATTTTGATCTTTTATCCATTTAAATCATTACAGTAATCTTACCTAGGATTGTTATATTCACTTGTCTGATCAGAGCCACATCAGACAGGCCTGTTCTAACTCCACACCAGTAGATGCCTGCATCCTTCTGTTCCAGGCCATGGATAGTCACATTGAAGACGTTTGCACTTTTTTTATAATTTACAGAATATTTTTTGTTTGTATCTGATGGCTTTGGTTCAAGTAGATCGGATTCAATGCCCTGTTGGTTTTGTCTGCAGAAGTGCTTGACATTTCCTGTTTTCTCAGGGTAGTTGCAATCAATGCTGATATCGTCACCCTCTTGTCCAGTAATTGTAATAAGTGAGTCACAACAGTCACCTGTCAAACATTCACAAAGGGCTCAGGTCTGTTATATTTCTCTTCCCATGCCCAGACATAACATTATGAAATCTGATTAAGCAAGCCTGACTAATAATGGCATTAAAACATAAAGTCATTATTACATTACCTGATTTGAAACTCAGATTAATTTCGGGCTGTACACGTCCATGTTTAACTCCACAGTGGTAAGTCCCAGCATCCTCGGCAGTGAGGTTGGTGATAAGAGTGGTCAAGTAGTTCCCCTGAGCGTTTACAAACTGATAGACTCTGCTGTCGTTTTCGTGAGATAGTTGATAGTAAGGGCAAGTTGAAGCATTACCTTTGCAGAAGTATTTGCCTTTGTCCTTATGCTTGTCATCAAACTTGCAAAAGATGAGTATTCCACCATTGACATAAGCTTTAACTTGTCTTCCACTAGGCCTACTTCCAGGTACTAAAGCAAACACATGGGTGGGTTATGTTCTTGTGTTGTAATGTGCATGTAAATGGTGTGTTTATAGGCCTAAATGCTGTGTAATGCAACTCATTTTTAATGAAATGTACCATAGAAAGCTTGTAAATATGAATACCATACATAATACCATACACACAAGACCCTAAGACCCACACAAGAGCCTAATCATGATACAGGCACCACCGATGCCTCTGCTTCCAATGCATCACGATAAATCTGCCATACACATGTTAGCAGAGGCCTGCCAATATACAGTACTGCTCATGTCAAATTTTGGTCACAGAAAATCATTGACAGGCTTTTCAGTATCAGTATCAGACATGTGGTGTGTGCAACAGCACAACAAAGTGCTCAACAAAAAAAACTGACAGCAGGATATAATTAATTGACATCAGCATGGAGGCATCTGTGTTCAGCCTGCACAACACTAAATCATTACATTCTCACAGTTAAGATATGTAGCTGACAAGCACAGAAATTATTGAAAAACATTGTGCACTTTACCTGATATGAAGCATAAAGTGAAAAATAAAATCCCTTTCATTTTGTATAAGTCCATAAATCTCTCACATTATTTATTGCTTGTTTAATCGGCTTGTAATAAACAGCACATGCAGCTGGTGAGGTTGACATGCTGTGGGTAGGACACTTCCTGTTAGCTTGTGACTTTATTAACCCTTCACTGCTCACTTATGAACACGCATGAAAAAAAGCAGAGGGCCGCCCCTGGTCTAGAGCATCAATGTGTTCTCATCTGCAGCAGACTACTGATTTTTACTAGCACCGTGCGTAGACACAAAGTGTGTTGTACTGAAGTCCTGAAATGTTATTCATGCAAGAAATTTAAAGTTACAGACCCTTCATTAGACCTTGGCCTTAGGCCTACGAAGACAATGACAAATGCAATGTAATGACATTGCCATAGACTTGTTTATTTTTTCAACTATATTCTAAATATCAATTTATTATATTCATGTCTATGCTATTTTGTTCTGTTTTGTCTTAGCTTGGAAAGTAATGCCCAGTTAGGAGAGTAGGGTCATGAAAGCTGAGGATGATGTTCAAGGAATATGTCACCTTTTTGGGGTAATTTACTTAGCTTGAGATTGGCATAGATCATTGAATCCTTTGGAGCCACCTAGCTTCTCACATTAGCAACTGCTGTCCACAGAATATTTCATCTGATAGTCACAAATTGTACTGATATCAATCGAAAATGAAATGTGGCGATTACATAAACCTATATGATATAGAACACGTTCTAGTTTAGTAATCCAGAAACAGTGATTTACTTGATCTGTGGTTTGAACTACTTGCTGCACTTAGGAAGTGGGCAGGGCTCACGCAATTGAGGCCTATCACCCGCTCGCACGGCACACATGCCTTTTCTCACTGATGGTTTTCATATTAAAGTTCGCCTATGTAGCCTTAATTAAATTATAAAGATTTCATGTTTACGTTATGTAGACTAACACTTGTCTAACACACATAACCTGTGATAATAGCGCACTGTTTTGGTACTCATCTGCTACTTCTCCTCCCGAGCGCACACACAGTTACACGCAAGACAATTTTATTTTTTATTTTTATTTTTTGGAAAAACAGCAAACGCATATAGCTCATCTACAGAGCAGAGCTTCGTGACTGATGTATTAACCCATACCAGCATGCATAAAACTTCACCTCTTATGCTTTCCAGTGGTGCTAGTCTCTAATTTCTCTGATAAATTACGAGAGAATCAACATTAAATTTACAAGACATTGCATTCACGAATGCAATTTGATAGTCTGGTCCAAGAATGTGTCTATCCGATAAATCTCATCAAATAACTGCCTTAAAAAATGCCTTCTCCCTGAGCATGATACTAAAGATTACTGAAAAGGCCTACTTTTACCTTCTCTGATGTCATTGTGCCTTGTCTGTCTCTAAATAACATAAGTCTACACATAGGCTATGCATGCACACTCACACCCACCCCCTACTGCAGGAATCCCCACAAACTCTGCAAAAGGTAGCCAGTTATACAGTAGAAGTTAGGTCCAGTCAAACTATTTTGCAATTTCTGATTGGACAAGAGGGATTCTATGCGTCACTAGCCCAATATACCATGGGTGACTTCACCTCAGACTTCATGTCTGTGATCGAAACACAGCTGTGGTTATATCCGCTACCAACTCCACTCCCAATTGTGTTATATTGCCTAATTATAAGTTAGGTCTCACCTCATCAGCCAATCAGAGGAGAGAATTCCATATAGTTCAAGAGGTCTTGAATATCCTTGTAACTTTACACATTTCTTTTTTTTTTTTTTTTTAAATACACATTTTAATTTTTGAAGCGTTTGTGAATTAGCCTGGCAAGCCAAACTATACACATGAATTGTATAGTCTGGAATCGGACCGTTCACAACTGTCTCTGCACGTAATAGGCCAGCGCTACTGACCAATCACTATCAGGCAGACCTTTCATCCAACAGACAGCCCTTTCGTCATCGTGCTAAGCCAGCCCCAATGACTCGCTACACAGATAGAGCGTTCTGATTGGTCTGTCCTAGGTCGAGACAGGCCAGGATTTGTCTTCACCATGCAAGACTAGACCAAGTAGCTAGGCAAGAAGATATTCTGCTGCTAAGTGGTCTAGATTTTTAGGCTATTTGTGAATAATACGAGGCCTACAAAAAGCAATTGGGGAAAAATGTTAAACTGTTAAAGTCAGCTGCGGAAGAGAGAGTCTGTGGTGAAGAAGCGTACAGTGGCTGTACTTTTTTTATCGATGGAGTTTTATCTGATGAAGATTTCCTGCGTGCCGAAAATAAGATCGAAACTCATCTTCTAGATGCAAGGGCTGCGATTTGACTCCCAACAGCATCGTGACAACCTGCTGCAACACTCATACTGAGAGAGTTGCTGCCGTCTTAGAAAACCACAGAGGCCAAACCACAGAGTTTCCTGGAGACAATGTGATGCCAGAGCAGCCTCAGGCTCAACAGAGTGGGGGAGGAGGGAGTGTGAGTTAGCTGTGACACACACACACACACACACACATACACATACTGATACACACACACACACACACACATACACACACACACACACACACACTCAAAGAAACTCTGCATATAAAATCATTCAAAAAACAAACAAACAAAAAAAGACATACTGATACACACACAAGCCCTCCCACTCTTGTGGACGTAACTCACTTAAAAACAAAGTGTGAAGATCTTCACAGACAGGCAGAATGACCTCTTCTGGATGTTATGTGTCATTACCCCAGAGGTCTAATGACAATGTTGACTTTGAAGTTCGATGCATAGACAAACAGAAAGTGCAAATATACTACTGTGTGATTATTTTGTCTGTACTTTAATCATTTGATCACAAATGACCATCTTTCAAGATTCACAAGACTGTAGATGAAGAACACTTGGCATTATATATCAGCCATTTTCATATCTTACGTAATACATGAACACACTTTCTTTGACATATCTTGAGAATGCACACAAATATACATTTGGCTCTAAATTATACTGAAATATACAGTACATTTTAATGCAAAGCAAAGCAACACTGAACTTTGATATTACAGCGTAAGCTTATCTCTACGGAATATGAGGATACATGTAGGCTACTGTATGTAACAATGAATTTACTCTAGAGAAGATTAAGTCACACCCAAGTGTGAATATGAGTGTGAATGGGTGAATGTGAAGCAAATTGTAAACCACTTTGAGCGATCCCTTACGAAAATTCACCATGTTTTTTTAAGGTTTTTATGCAGTAACCATGGTTTCACTGTGGTACCTCATAGCGATTACAGTACAAGCACTATGGTCCTGTCCATAGTACACCATGGTTTCACTGTGGTACCTCATAGTCATTACAAGTACTATGGTCCTGTCTACACTGTGGTACCTCATAGTCATTACAAGTACTATGGTCCTGTCCACAGTACACCATGGTTTCACTGTGGTACCTTATAGTCATTACAAGTACTACCATGGTTATCCATGAAAGGTAGCCGTGGCACTACCATAGTTTTCTAAAACCAAAGAATTGTGCAAACCATGACAAACAGGAAACCAAAAAAAATGGTTATGGCAAAATGCATAGGAACGCCATGGCTCAGTGGGCTAAGGCACCATACTTATGTACAAGGGGGACCCAGGTTAAAATCCAACCTGGGTTGATTTCCGGATCCTTCCCAGTCTCTCCTTCACGTTCCACAGTTCTATCTAAATAAAGGCAAAAAAAACAACCCCATCCCCCCAAAAAAAGCATTTGGTTTATGGCCAACTGTGGTGAAACCATAGATAGAAGATAGAGTCTTTCAAGAGTCGAGACCGAGTTGAGAACAAGACCTGAAGACTTTTTCCAATTTTGACACAATAATATACAATATTCAGACGGGACTGAGAAAGCAGAAAAAGGTCTTGAGACCGGACTTGAACCGCAAATTTTCTTACACAATTTGTAGCCAATTCTGTAGTGACATATAGAGTATTGATTTGAGTATTTGTCGGATCAGAGACAACAGTATGGTTACTATCCGTGGAAGTGTGAACACATAAACGAGTAGACATTTGACTCACATTGTGCTCGCTTGTGGTTCGTGTCGAATTGATGTTGATGGATCTGCGTGATCTGTGCATGTTGTGTGACCATCATTGTAGTTGATGGGTGTTTGTGTATTGGCATAGACATTGTTTACTGTATTAACTGTAGTATCAATGTTAATGTTAAAGCATGTGTCAGGACCGTGGTGTGTGAAGGACTGGATGTTTGAGTATGTGTTTGAGGATTGAGGATTGATGAGGACTGAGTGCGTTTGAGACACTTGAGTGGGTAGTTGAGTGGTTGTATAGACAGTATGGATCAAAGTATCATTATTTTTGCAGGGTGGGTGAGGGCCAGAATTGTTCAGACAGTTTCCTGGTGACTGGATTGTGTAGTAGTTATGATGTGCTGTGTCGTTGTTCACCATTGAGCAGGCACATGACATGGTCTCAGGACGAGGAGGAAGGGCTATTTCACCGATCTCCTCATAAATACGGTCTGGGTCTGGATTCTGATAGAGAAGGACAAAACACGTCACTTGAGAGGGTTCCCTACTAAGCAATCATCAAGTATTGTTACATTTTAATTTGCCACACTAAGTAAATATTTTCTAGCCTGGCGACGCCATCCTATGTTCTCCACCAAATGCTTTGGGCTCCGTACATAGTCTGGCTAAACAAGCCCAGCTCGGTTCGCTCACGGTTTAGCCAATCACCAAACAGATTCGCGA
>JAUCNH010000010.1:3872849-3889812 GCA_032353275.1 Sardinella hualiensis | reverse complement strand
GAGATTGATTTTCAAAAGAGCTCCTTTCCAATTTTGGGGTAAATTAAGGTTTAAGAATCAGCACATGAATCCACGTTTGGATGAACATTTGAACTATTTTTTGTTCATTTTTGAATTCCTAAAAGGGAATAATTCCCTTTCATTTGTGGTGAAAAGAATATAATGCTCTATCGTGCACACCTGCGACTGTTATCATACGACCAGCTGGTTTCAGTGCAAAGGAGAAAATGCGTTCATCTGAGAGCTTCAAAGTAGAATGTGTGATCCTGCCCGAAGGCTGATAATTTAGCTCCACAGCATCAAATCATACCACTAAGCTCTTGGAGCAGCTTGGAAATTGGACACAATTCTTTCAACCTTGGTCTGAACCCTGTTATTTATCTACAGAAGAGAATAATATTATGTTTTTACACAGCTAATTGGATTTGAACAACTATCTGTAAAAGTAAAGGTGTAAGATTCTTTTCTGAAGCCATTTTTATTAGATTTACTTGAACTGATCTTAACACCCATAATCACAGTCAATTTGTTGAATGCTCTGACATAAAAAAAAATAAATCAGAATGTTTGCCACCTAATAAATGTATTGACATCAAAACATTACACATTGGAAACAATCAGCTAGGGGTCACAACGATGTCATTGAATGTCATTAAAATCACTACATTAGAGTACTGAGCCATGTCTGTTTCTGTGTTTTTTAGGCGCTTGCAAACGTCTCCACCCACACGTGCCTGGAGCTGAAGCCCACAGACGGGGCTCTCTCCTCTCCATCTCCCTCTCAGAAGAACGAGGACCATCCCCTCCTCAGTGATCCAGCCACACGCTATTCCGTCTAGCTGCAGTCCCGGACCACTCTATCCATTCTCGTCCATTAACCAAGCAAACAAACAAAGCCAAACAAATAAACAAACAAATAAATACTGTATGTCTATGCTTTTGTCTCCTCTGCCCTCAGCTTTTGTCTATGATAGCTTTGTGAGGTGTGTACAGGTTTGCGAAAAATTAGATTTTTCCAAGGTTCTCTGAGAGACTCAGGAATTACATAATTATGTTTATTTATTGTGACATGACTGGCTGCACGATAGAAGAGGTCAGTTTGCTGAAATTCCTTTGTAGGCGGTTTCAGTTGGTCTTTGTAGATGGAGAGAGACTTCAAATCAAGACCCAAGAACCAGAACCAAAGAATCTGATTAAATTGTTTCTTTCTCGTCCATTCCGTGTGCAGATACATGGCACATATGAATATGAATTGTCATATAATGAGATATTTTGACTTCCAAATGAATTTGCGGATCTGAAGGTCATGTGGAATGTTTCAAGGCAGTATGTTCATAATATCTGTGGTAGCCTATACTTAAACCGTAGCTTGTAGCCTAGTCAACTGTACTCCTCTCGGAGGGGCTGTGAGCATTATGCTCTCTGGCCTTGAAAAACCCACAGTTGGCTTTTATGAAGGAGAGTATTTTGTGGAAAAGCATACTTTGTGCAGAGAGAAGCCTATTGAGACTGTCCTTGGTGCGGGAGAAGAAAAGATACAGACTCTTGCTAATTAGTTTTTCAAGAGTCCATTTTCTCCTCGAGGGTTTTTGTATGTGAACCTGCCTCTTCTGTTTTTTTTTTGTTTTGTTTTTTTTTACTTGCCTTCTTTTTGTTATCTTTTTCCCTTCCCCGAGCGTGTTTGACCTTTACGAGGATAGATGACATTTGCCGTGAGCATGGTAAGGGATGAGATGAATGAGCGGTGGCTGGAGACGGAGCAGAAATGTGTTTGTGGGGTGAAGAGGATGGATGATGACCAAATTCCTGACAACGGTAAAGATGGTGCCCTTGAGTCTTGAGCTTGGAGTAGGAGTGGGTTTGTTCGTGCCCATGTCCTTGCCTCCTTTTTTGTCAACCTCCATTTACTCTCTCGCACAGCATAGAATGCACTAGCAGAATTCCTTGACATTTCGCTATATTTATCAGGTCTTCAAATCTGACAATGCTCACTCCTCACTCAAAGAACTGTGTGTCATTTTTTCAGGGTTATGTGATGTATAAGTGTTGATATTATGTAGCATGTTGAGAGAAACTAATTTTTATTGCTGGATATGATTGGACATGAACAAGATCTTGTTTTAGTTTTTTTGTTAGGTTGAGTCCCATGTGAAAGAGGCCAATGAATCGGCTCTACCTGTACACCTTGCCTTTTATGGAGTTATTTATTGTCCATAGGGTATAATTTTCTACCTCTGACACAAGTAGGTTACCCCCTGGAATACCATACCCTCTTCTGTCCTATAACTGTCAGATAAGTAGTTCCATTGTTGGCAGAAGTGCAATCTATTGTGCATCAATAGCCTACTAAATCATCCATCAGCCGTGTAGTTCAAACTGCAACACCCACATTAACAGTGTATAGGCCTATGGGTAGCTACAGGTAATGTACTCATTGAGGAAGTGATTTGATTTCTATCACTATCACTTTTAGTACTCATTCATACAACCTGTCTCTGCATTGGAATCTCTATGCTGCAGCATTCTTGCTCTTGAAATATTGAAACAGGACATGTTTTTTTTTACTTTAAATAAAATGTTTCCATGCTTCTCTCTCAATCGCTCTCCCTCCCTCCGCATCTCTAATGGGAATATTCGACTGGCCCTCATTTGCCTAAAACTCAGCTACAAATTTTCCATTGCCCAAAGGTCCTCCCTAGGCACACTAAAAAAAAAGTTGAACAGCCAGTGTTGTGACCTTTTCACTCTGGCCGTCCTTTCTATTTTTCATGCTTCTGAGATATGTCCTGTTATTTGTCATGAAGATGAACTAGAAATATCTGGAAAAATATCATCACTTCACAGCTTTTTGTTTCAATGTTTTGGGGTGTTTTTCAGGCAGTATCCCATTTGTATTCTGTTGAATTCCCAACTAGCGTCACACTGGAATGATTATGGAGTCCGGTGCATCCCACATTGGTCATTCTTATTCCATTTTGATCTAAGCAACTTTGATCTTGTGTTGCCATCCGACTGGAGGGAAGACACGTTGCTCTTTTGAACACAGCCGCCGGTGACGTACAGTAGGCCTCGGGTGGTGCTGTGCTGACTCTGAGCTGCCCTCATCCTCTAATCACAGCTAATACTCTGGACGCCACCTGTCCTCTCCGGACACTCAAGAAGGCCGGCATCCCCGGGGATCAGGTGCCAGTCTCTGCACTGTGCCCCCAAATGCCCCCTTTTCATACTGACAGGCAAACCAGAGGGCATGGAGACTGGCATCGCCAGCAGGTGATGCACTGTATGTGCAGTAGGACTATCTGAGTGTGTGGATAAAATGAATTTTAAAAAACTAGGTTTGTGGAATTGTTTCAATTTAGTTAGTGAGGTCCTTCTTTCACTGCAGTGACCAGTGTCTTGAAAAACGTAATGTGTGACTGTTGAAATAGCAACAGTATACGAAGTAAGCCAAACAAGGAAGACTAATACTTAGTTTTATTTTTATTCAGATTTTACAATTTCAGCCATTGGCAAAGGCATGGTATGGGTAGATGGGACCTTTGAGAGAAACCTTCCTGGGTAATTCAGACAGCAGATACTGATGCAAAGGTGAATGGTAAACTTACCAACTTTAGCCACAAATCACAAAAGCATTTCAAGACAAATGATAAAACATACTAAGACAGATAAAACACAGATAAAAAAAAAAAAAAAAACATTTTACAGTATTTTGCAAAAGCAGGGCTGGTAAGTCCACTATTTTGTATCAATTCCACCTTTGGGAATAGTACCCTTGGCACTTAAATGACTAGAAGGCATTTCAATGAATTAACACATTACATAAGACTCAAATTTGGGGCTTGCACAAATAAATAACTGATCATCTCTAAACTCACAAACAATACAAATAATGTGTAAAATCTAAATACAAACCAACAAAGAAAACAAACAGAAAGGAAGAAAATACATTCCCCTGGCCTGAGAACAGGAGCATCACCTGCACTCGGATCACGCTGTAAATATGAAATCAGGCTCGACTTTTCAATCCTCATTATTTCACCTTCAGCTGCTCACACCGCATGATGGTACCATTCTTTCCCAATGGCACCGACCCTGAATAATAATCTAACAGCCAGGAGCCACCACACAGGTGCTTGATATGGGTTTCTTTCACAGAGGATTCTGGGTATGTGAGACTTTGACTTTGGGTATTGAAACATAAGAGACACAGTTGGTAGTGCTTAAAGGAGAAGTTCGGTGTGAATCAAGTTGTTCAAGGTCACTGAATGCTGTTCATAGGAAAAAGAACAAAAAATTTGGTATAACATAGGCTGAATAATGAACCGGGCAACTAACACTAAGTAAATGGGGCACAGTGTCTTACTTTCAGTTTCATTTCGCTATGCCCCATTCAGTTAACAATAGTTATTTATAACTCGGCCTATGCTGCATCAATTTTTTTCGTTCTTTTTGCTACAGACAGCATTCAGTGACCTCTACCAACAGGGCTATGGATTGATTCACACCGAACTTCTCCTTTAATGCAAACTCAAGCGCACAGATAATGTTGGGGAGGGGGTGGGTGATCGGGTAATACACAGCACAACCCCTAGTAGTCCTCCTTACTTCTCCCGCTGAAGTGCTGCATCTGTCACCTACTTCATTAGAGTGCTTGGTAAAGGTCAACTCTTAACATTTGTCATCAAACATTTACAACTGTCAAACATTTCAACTTTGACAACAGTAGCAAAAAAAACAAACAAACAAAAGAAAAAACAAAAACATCAAAAAGGAAGGTGCAGAGCTTTGTCTTTTCCTGGAAAGACATGCTGGTGCACTGGTGTTTAGTCTGGCCTCAGGCATATTTCTGTTTAATTGATTTGTCACCCTGCTTTTGCACTAAGCCTTGGCTTCTGACCTCAGACGAGCCCGTCAGGACTTTAATTCTTGTCCTGTCTAATCTGTCAGCCTTTGACCCACGAGACGAGCAAACACGTTTCGTGACAAATCCGCCGACAGCCACCGCAACGCGTGACATGCCTGACGCCTCGACTATTTTTGGTTTACATTAAAAACACCACCATACACACATATGCCACAGCTCATTTCCATATGGGTATATGCACATGTTGAAATTAAACTTTAAATAAATATATTAAATGTAGATTTTGAAAAATAAAACATTGTTTTATTCCCTCTCTTTAGTCCCTCCTGCTCCTTCCAAAACCTCAGTCAGACATAATATAAACAATAACAACATAAAAACATTTGCTTCGTAATTTAATACACACTGTCTCGACAGTGAGTCACCCGATTTAATATCGGTGTGTCTCTGCCCTCTAGGAACTGAAGAGCCGATCTTCACACAGCTCGGCCGAGGATTTGGTGGCTCCGCCAAACACCTCCACGTCGCTGTCGGTCCAGGCCACCACGTTGCCTGGCATGTAGTTGGTGCAGTTGGCTATGCCGAGCACGTCCTGGGGCCGCAGCACACGGTCCCAGATGTTAAAGTGGCTCAGCTCGCCCACGAAGGCCTGGGTGGCGTCGAAGCGGCCGCCCACGATGTCCTGTTGAGGCCATAAACGACAGGCCTCGTTAAGACAACAACAACAGGCTATTTTTAATCTCCTCTTAGGAGGACGTGATGGATGCTGCTAGGCCTACTCTCTATCAAAGGTGGTGTTAAAGTGCCGCTGACGGCAAGAACGGTTAGCACGTGACGATTTGGTTTGGTATCAGTGCTCACCATAGGAGTATCCTTAAGCAAAGATCACTTCAGTAAAGCTCATTACAATGTAAAGTAAACACCGTCTTCTTTGCAGGTCACCGTTGTGCATACAGTAAATCAGTATGGAATTCTAGAGGCATTTCTCTTTCTGTTTCACCAACTACACATCATCTATATATTAAAAAAAAAAACTTTTAACAAAATATATTGTGAGAATTACTGCTGCATTGTTCCAGAGATAACTCACATGGGGCAAGAAAGATAGGGTCTTTTACATTCACTGATTGAGTGAGAGAACCTTTGATGCCCTCACCTGTTCTTGGCCCAGGATGATCACTCCATCGGGCTTGATGGGGTGCCAGGGGGCCAGGTTCTCCCCGGTGCCCACCCTCTGCCCATCCTGGTAGGCCTCCCACAGGCCGTCTCTGGTGGTCCAGGTGATGCAGATGTGGTGCCACCTTCCGTCATTCAGGGACAAGGGGAGCCGGGCCACCTACAGTCAAAACAGACCAATATTGGAGCGCCGTCGCTCAGCGGGCTAGTGCGCCGTACCATGAATCCGGGGACCCGGGTTCGAGTCCGGCCTGAGGTCATTTCCCGATCCCTTTCCCTCTCTCTCTCCCCACTCATTTCCTGTCAGTCTCTACTGTCCTATCTGAATAAAGGCAACAAAAAGCCCAAAAAATATCTTAAAAAAAAGAAAACAAAAATGCAACCTGATTTTACCACTACAACTTTCCTGATCAATTGACCAGTACATACTTTCTTCTAGGCTCAGCTCCTGAGGTTAAAGGGCAGTAGAGGTCAAAGGGCAGCATCCCTCCTCTCCTGTCACTCACCGCAAACTCCTCCAGGTTGTCTGGAGCTGGGTCCATGGCACTGGCCTCCTCCTCCTCCTCTTCCTCCTGCTCCTCGCCCCCACCCAACTCCCTCTGCAGCACCTTCAGCGTCGCTGCCGCCGCGTAGTTCTTCGCCACCTTCTTATTGGAGGCCTCCGCAATAGGGAAACGCCGGCCATCCAGCATCACCTGCATGCGGAATCTAACACACACACACAGCAATTGTGAGAGAGCATAATTGCTGACTTTTTAAAAAAATACTTCACTCCATTTCATTAGTAAAACCATCAACATTTTCATCTTGAAGTGAAAGTTGTAGCTGCTAAAGCAAGTTAAAGCCTCATGAAGTGGCATCATTTAGCATGCTACTATACAAACAAATGTAAACACAAACCACAACCACACACACACACACACACACACACACACACACCTGTGGGCTCCACATACCTGGGGTCGTGGGAGGGCCCGGACTGGTCAAGCAGCAGGAACTCGCAGGTCTGGCCCAGGTACTGTGCCAGCTCCATTAGGCCGCTGACGGGGTTCTTGCTGCGCACCTCTCGCAGCTTCTGCCGACGGCTGGCCTCCAGCGTGCTGGGGTGGGGGGGTGGAGCGGCTAGCGACACGGCTACCGTGCCCCCCTCCGGGCCCTCCGGGCCTGCTCCGCCCCCGCCCGCTCCCCCGCCGCTGCACTGCTGAAGCTGCTGCAGCTCCGCCTGGTTGATGACGTTCAGGAACTCTGGGATGTCGTCCGAGGCCCACTCAGCCGAGTCGGTTCCCACTGCGGCAGTGGCCGCAGCATCCCCACCACCACCGCCGCCGCCACCTACGCCGACGCCTGCCCCGTTGTACTCGCCCGTCTGCGGCCCTGCGCCGGCTGGGTACGCGAGTGAGGTGAGGTCCACGCCGGGAGGGCTGGGCTCCAGACTCGGCACGGGCGCCACGGTCGTGCCATTCCCCATGGCGTCCTCGAGAAGGTCCTCGATCATCTGCATGGCCTCGGCCGCGTCGTGCCGCTGCGTGCCGCGGGCGGGCTGGCCCTGGGCGGCCTTGCGCTGACGCTGCATGCGCTCGCGGCTGTGTTCGCTGAGCCGCCACACGGGCGGCGTGACCTCGGTCTGGCGGCTCACCTGACCCTGCTGCTCGAGGCCGTAGAGCAGCGGGTTGACCTGCTTGGCTGTGCGCAGGCCCAGGTTCTTGGCGATGAGCAGCGCGTTGGCCTCGCCAGCCTCGTGCAGGTACTGGAGCACGCGCTCCCGTTGCTCGCGCTGGGAATCGCTCATGACTGCGAAGGCTGAGGTCACCAAACCTGGATCGAGGTCGAACTCAAGGGCAGGTAAAGACAATGATTTGGCGCGACCCGCTTGCCAGGGATCTCCAGCAGCTGGATTCAGAAACCGAAAATCAGAAGATCCTTTTCCCCCGGGAGGCACCAACTGGTTATCATAAGAGTCTTCTTCCTCCTCCTCGTCCTCTTCTTCTTCGTCAAACTCTGTCTTTATAGCTCCAAGATCCTCTGGCTGTGTACTCCCAGAGTGTTCGGACCACTTGGCCTGCTGTTGCTGGGGTGAGGTGGGTAATGTGGGCTCTTGCTTAACGAAGATAGGCTCTTCCTTCACAATGACAGGCTCCTGCTTAACAACAACGGGCTCTTCCTTCACAACAACCGTGCCGCTGCTTATACTTTGTGCGGCTGTGGACCCTTCTGCACCGTCCTCCGGTTCCTCTCTGCACAGTGTCCACAGAGGGGGCGCCTCGCACTGTTTCCTAGCCTGGCCCGCGGCTCTGAGAGCGTACAGGGCCTGGTTCACAACCTTCTTGGGCAGGTGCAGCTTCTTGGCCAGGAGCTTGGCCTGCAGGGTCTCCCCTTGGCTGAGGGCAGAGAGATGGTGGTGGACCTGCTGCTGGATCTCAGGACTGAGGGTGATGGAAGGTGTGGCTGGGTCAGGCCTCCGTCTGCCTGAGCCCCTGCTGGTGCTGGTGCTGAGGCTGCTGACGCTGCTGGTGCTGGGGGTGACGCTGCTGGTGTAAGCGCTAGACGACGTCTGGTCAAAGCCCCAGTAGCGTCTGGGGCTGTGGTAGTCTAACCTCAGGCTGCGGAAGCCTTCGGCTAGGGAGGAGAGGCCGTCGTCCTGGGCCCAGTGTCGGTCCGAGCGAGGGTGATGGTTCGGTGGCTGGTTGATCCAGCGGCCCGACTGCCTCTTGGGGAAGCGGGGCGAGTATTCCGAGCACCCCGAGTTCTTCCAGCTGCCTCTGCCAGATGGGTGGCCGCCTGCTTGCGACCAAGCGGCGGGGGACGAGGGGAACGGTCCGCTGCTCTCTGCTGGCTGATTGGTCGAGCGGGGTGGACCGTGGAACTGGGGCGCCTGAGATGTCTGGCCGCGTAGGAATCGCTGCTGTTGCTCAAGGAAGTTGACGTTGGTGGGGCCCACAGGAGGGGGCGCAGGCGGTGAAGCGTGCAAGGGACCTCCGGAAGGAGGCAAACGTCCGGGACCGACAGCGAATGCGGGAGGCTGTGGCGGGTGCCTGTCGTGAAAGGAGTTGGGGTTCCAGTTCCTCGGGATGCCCTGCGAGCCGAATCGGGCTTTGCCTGGGTAACGCTGATGGAAGAATCGCTGATGTTCTGGGGGGGGCCCACCTCTGCCTCTGCTCATAGCTCAGAGGGCAGGGGGGCGTGAGGGATGGGGGTGGGGGGGAGGGGTGGCAGCAGTGTGCACGGACCCTCCTGCCTGGCACACAAAAACAGCTGAGGAGAGTAGCTGACGGAGCAGGCAGTCAAACTGAGGCAGCCTTCACCTAAAAAAGCAGAGGTCAACGCATGAGAGGCAAAAAGAGAGAAGAGAGAGAAGGCAATAGAGAGGGAAAGGGGACGACAAAAAAAAAAACAGGGCGTGTTTTTAGCATCCTAATAGCCGCTGTGTGCAAGTGCTTTTCTACAACAGTCCTCCAGTAACACAGTGCAACTCATGTTACGGTCACAACCGCATTTTTATGAGTCTCTGGGCCAGCACATGAGCTGTAACTTTATAACCCGGGGAGAGACGGGGATTAAAAATTCATGTTTGCTGTGACAATCCCATTTTATTTCGGGCTTTAACTGAGAGTTTGTGGACGATTTGAGGAGAGGAAAGGAGAAAGTGAGACAGGTCCAGTGAAAGAGACCAGCATTTATGTCAAGGACAAATGGGCATTCACAATTAGGGACAACAGTTCACTAGAGACTAGTATAATGCAGAGAAGCACAACGTAGTAAGACACATGATGAAATTGTCCTTAAAAGCGCCACTTAATAAATTCATTAAGGACTCAAATTTAACTCTCTGAAATGTGAATACACAAATATTAAATGCAGGAAGTCATCGAATCATATCAACATCAATTAATATTTCACCCGTCATGAGGCCAAAGGCAGTTTCTATGATAGCCTTCTCACATATCAAGATATCCCTAGAGTGAATTCTAAAATTTGCTTCATGCTCCAAGTACGGCTAAAAATGCTACCGTGTGATGGCCAACACTTGGCTATATGATAATAACGTTATATGACAGTAAGAGATGCCCAAAGACAAGGGCCACAGAATGACTCAACATTGACCTCAGTACACAGCAACTTCGGGGAGGAGGGTCATTTCCAGTCCTGCTTTCAGAATCAACATTTTATTTAAAGCACATTTTATTTACTTTACTTTTATTTATTTTATTTTATTTATTTCCACCATCTGTGGAAATATGTTCATTTTCCATCTCCCCTGGAGTTAATTAACTGATACCGTTCTCCTGTTCATCCAGTCCTTCTCCGAGTCTGGCAATACCAATTTCAGTTCAAAATTAGCATTTATCATTGAATCGGATTGGACCATTAGCATCACGCCTGGTCTAAACCGCTTCAATGATAAATGCTAGCTTGGAGCTTAAATAGATATCGCCAGACTCAGAGAAGGACTGGATGAACAGGAAAAGGGTATGGCTCAATGAATGAACTCATGAGGAGATGGAAAATGAACATATTTCCACAAATGGTGCAGTGTTGCTTTAAGGTAAAGATGGGTTCTACTGTACTCTGCATGTATTTGTGTGCATTTTGAACAAAAATCTCATTGATTCATGGTTGCCACATCTTGTCACTTGTCATCTATCGTCAGGGACTTTTCAAAAACTTTCCAGGTGCAATTCCCTCAAATTCAAAGACCCAAACACTTCAAGGAATTTTGAGACAGGGTTCAAGTGTCCCTAGTTTCATAACACGGAGAACGTTTGCTCTTTTTGAGGATTGTGTGGATTGTTATGGGTTTTCACATTTGATAAAAATGCTCTAGATGACAAGAGACATAAAAGCAACAGACGGAAAACAAGGTCACAGATTTTGGCAGATACTCCCCACATAGATACGACTTGAATATTTTAGACAGAAACAAGGTCATATGTTCGGGGAAGATACTTTTCAGTCAAGACGTGAAGACTTTCGACAGAAACAAGGTCGCACATCTGCACACTGTTACACTACATGACAAGTCAGCATGTGACCTTCTTCTTTGTACGACAAAGTTGGAGCAGTGTCTCTCTCTGTGTGTGTGTGTGTGTGTGTGTGTGTGTAAATGTCTTTAATGATTTCAATCACACTGCCTCTTTTCGCCTTACCTGAAACGCACCATATGGTGACCTTCCCTTCACAAAGTCAGAGGAGCATGTTTGCTCTCTCTCTATCTCTCTCTCTAATACACACACATGCATGCACACACACACACACACACACACACACATACACATGCGTGATGAAAGAGAATTATTCTTTCATGATATACCATTCATGCTCTTTTAAAAGTGTAAAACCCTGGCAAAGTCTCACTTCCCCATTGCTCTTCTGGGTCAACAGAGCTTCACAGAGGTGTACAAGCTGTACATGATCAACAAAATAAAAGATTTTTCTCCCTCTTCCCCAAAAACCACAATGGGAGTAAATGAAGACCTTAAGTGCAAGATTAAAGATTAAAATATATGGGGGCACAGTAGCTCAGTTGGTTAGGCGCCCGACCATGACTCCGGGGACCTGGGTTCGACTCTGGCCTGAGGTCATTTCCCGATCCCTCCCCATCTCTCTCTCCCAACTCACTTCCTGTCACTCTTCAGCTGTCCTGTCTGATTAAGGGCAAAAATGCCCATACAAATATCTAATAAAAAAAAGATTAAAATATATCAAAGGTTCACATAAACAAGTCAGGACAGCTCTATACCAGTATCTGAGCTTAAGTAGCTCCCCCTTTAAAGAGACACTGTGTACACAGAGGAGTACTTTCTCGAAAAAGGGATGTCCTTGCCAAAATGGGTTTTATCATAATGTCCTTATTTCAGTGCGAGGCGTTTTTCGAGACCACTCCAACATCTGTTTTTGTCCCATTTACATTCCAACGTGGCCTGTTTTAATTAAGAGCATGCTGTGTCATAATTTTCATAACTTGGTTGAATTATGGAAATCATGGGCCAATGATGGGTTTGGCTTTGCGGGGCCACCTTGAGTGAAGATGATGGATGATGGAAGAACAGGTGCTACTCGTCGAGCCGAGTGGGGATGCTTACCGAGCACAACTAAAACAGCTGACTCACCTGTCGCCCGAGCACCAGAAAGCACACAGCATTGCCACATAAAAACTTGGCAGCTCTCTGTCTCTCTCTGTGTGTGTGTGTGTGTGTGAGTGTGTGTGTGTGTGTGACAGAGAGGGAGGAAGAGAGAGAGAGAATGTCTGTGGAAGTTTATGTGAAAGTATTTTTTTGTCTTGTACTGTGTATGTGCATCCACATTATTGTAAAAATGAGTGTATAAGGCTATTTTTGTATATTTGGTGTAGGTGTACTCTACCTGTTTGTGAGACCTGTGTGTGTGTGTGTGTGATTATGTATTTTGCTGTCTGTGTGTTTGGTTATGTGTGTGTGTGTCTGGCCGTGCAATGCGTGTGCATACCCCTGTAGGTGTGTAAGTGTGCGTCACGTGTGTGGGAGTGCAAGGAAATGTCTCACGCTGCTGCTGAGGTGGCTCTCGCTGAGCAAAAGTTTGTGGAAGAAGTGCGGTAAAGGAGGAGGAGATGAGGTGAGGAGGAGAAGGGATGGTGTGGGGTGGGGTGGTGTGGGGTGGTGTGGGGAGGGGTTGGTGGTAGCGGGGGACAAAGAGAAAGGAGAAAACTAGCGCAACAATGAATCATCCCTCAAGTACCCTTCAAGAGCCACAAGCCCAGGAGCCGAGGAGCTTGGCCGGCCTCTCAGCTCGGTGACAGCTAGTCTCTGTGAACCAGGGAGAGACTCCCGAACACCAGGGGGGCCTCGACGCCAGACATTTCATTTCGCCGCGCCTTTGTTCTGACTGCCTGCTCGGCCACATGAAAGGCTCGCACTCCTCAAGCTGTTACCACGCAAGGCATTTATCACCTGGGCTTCTAATTATATCAAAGGATGTGTCTACCTCACTCTGTCTTGAAAGGAAAATGCATAGCTTAAAGCAAAAGAGCGCAGTTGGTTTACTTTAAAATAACAGCTTCAAACTCATTCTGATGCTACACTGGATAGTCTGGAAATTGCCGTATAAGGAGTTATTTGAGGTAGAATCATGACCTATCAAAGGGATGTTCAGAGACAACCTAAAGCCCTGTCATTTGAGGTCACCGTACACCAATGACTGCACAGTATATAAACGTACACCATTAACATGAGAAGCAAAAGGCTCCACAATTCATTGCACACAAAAGTCCTGATGCATTCACTGTTTTATCTTCCCTTGACCTCATGCCATTTTCCAACAAGGTCAAAGTAAAGTGAACAGTATAAGAAGATCAAAGAGTCTATTTGTAAAGGGCCTTTCCGTTTAATTTTCCTGTATCCCATTCAGTTAGCATTAGCTGCCAGTAGCCTACGCTAGTCGGTCTATGGTGTACCAAATGCCAAAGCATAGCTATGCGTACCATATGCTAACTCCCCTCTAGCTCATGCCTTATTGCTTATACAGTACTGTATACCTCACCATAGTGGTGTGTCGTCTCCATCCTCCCATTGAAACTGTGATAAAAAGTCCTCTGCCTCTATGTCCTTCACAGTGAAGGATCCCATCACTAAACATGTGCATCGTCGTAAGGGTGTCTTAGGGTCAGCCAGCACCTCGGCATCTCCATATAGAGCTGACAGTTCATTACAGTGTGAGCATGGAAAATAAATAGCATTGATCTTCAGTGGGTCCTCTCAAGGTTAATCTGAACCATTTAGTTCATGCTTAGTAGGAGAACAGATTTAATTAGTCGAGGGATTTTTTTTTTTTCTTTTTCTGTGTCTTCCTTTGGGGTGGCATGGGTGTCACTCCGCCCCAACATTCATCATGTTCACACTTGCTTTGCTGCAGCAATTAAGTGACACACACCTTTGAGTGTCTACTGTGTGTGTGTGTGTGTGTGTGTGTGTGTGTGTGTTTCAGAGTGAGAGAAAGAGAAAGCGCAACACCTGAAACCCTACAACCCTAGAAATATATTTTTATGTGCCACACTTCTTTGCAGTAGTATTTTTAGCCGGATCTGTTCTGCACGTAAGTGAGATGCAACCAGAGCCATAGATCACTGTGTCCATGTCTTTTTTTTTGTAATGGAGGCAGCCCCACTATTCTATGGACTCAGCAGAGCTAGGCTACATGCACTTCAGTCAACCTCCGTGAGGAAGATAAGAGTGCTGATAAGACCGACCACGGTATTGTGAATTCAACGCTCGAGCGCCACGCGTTCCACAGGGAATCAAAGCAGCTCTTTTGAAGTCACATTCAGTTCAATCTGACAAGACACATCAGGGGAGAGAGCCAGCGAGAGAGACAGAGAGAGAGGAGAGGCAGGGAGGGGAGCGAGAGAGAGTGGGAGGTAGAGGGAGAGAGAGAAAGAGATGGCTTGAGAGAATCTGTGACGCTTCCCTTGGGATCCATGTTATAACCGTGTGTTAAGGAAGTGAGTTTGGAGGGGTAAATATTCAGTGTGTTCAAAAGACTGGCTCAAAAAAGGCCAGTGCTTTGGCCAGTGCTCACCCCACCAACACATCACATACGGAGTCTTCATGACACTGATGGAAGCAATTATTTGAATGTTTGAGGAGGGGCATGTAAACTGTTCCTGATTTTTCCCAGCGATTCTGAGTGAAATAAGCAGTGCACTGTGGCCTTGATCTGGCAGCGTTGGGGTGTAGCAGGCCGCCATTATGCATTATTCAGCTCTCGGGGCCTGCCCTCCCCAGCTGGTGTTATGAGGAATGATTTCCTGTCAATCATGCTCATCGCTTACCCACTGGCCTCTAGCATTAGAATAAGTCATTTGAAATGAGCTTCCCCTTGTAATAGCGTGTTTGTTTGCTATCCAACATCCCTCTGCTTGCTGGCTGCCCAGCATTTTTCATGAACACATGATTGGCACATGTGTACTACAAGTCTTTTATATCCATTATGGCCACAAGAGTGACGTCATTTCTTGGTAGGCCTACACTGAGGCGATTAAAGAAGTGAATGAATTCAAAAGCATCAACTTCACATTGTTATACATACAGGGTATACCATACATACAGAATATACCATACAGGCTAGATGCTAGGAGAGCATAGAATGACTGGGGTCCAAAATGAGGTTGGTGGGACAGTGAATCTACATGCCCACCAAGTTTCACATGGCCAGTTATAATGCATAATACAATAATTGATTTGTTTACTTATCCCCATATAGGCCTTAATATTGAGGCAAAATTTGAGGATCAAGCTTGATTTTGCCTCACAATACACACAGGATGGTACAACAGCAAAAATAGTAATGCGCAAGACTATAACTTGCACAGACTTTAACTAATAGACTTACTTGTTCGCTACTGGAAAAGGGTCCTTGAGCTTCCCCTGTTCCAAACAATATCTTTAGGCTCACTAAAATAATCACTGAATACTGATATCTTCCTCGCAAATGTTGTTAATAATTAATGGAGTATGTAGTTATGGTTTGTTTCCCTGGTACTTAAATATTCAGGTTTGAAATTAGCTTTTAAAAAATGAAACAGTACTGTAGATCTTCTGCACACTTGTTTTTTGCTCCTCACATTTCAGTATGAATGAACTGCAATGTTCTCTTCTTAAAGGTGTCTCTCTTTGTCACGGCTAGCTGACAAAACTCATGTTATTGTTGTAGTACAACACTCGACATCTAACACCAGTGTATCTCTGTCTCATGATAATTCAAGACACGATCTTGTACATGTTATGTCTGTCCTTCCTGCTTACTGAAGGTGACGCACTGGGTTGGGCAGTATGGACAGCTGTATGCTGTTGTTTTAGCCGATGAATTTTCCAGTACATGACCACGTTGAGTTTAGCTCCGTGTTGTGAATATTCATAATTAGGTTGGAACAGTACAGGGCATGTTTGTGCCAGGGAAATGTAGACTGGGATCATACAAATTATGAGGGGGGCATTAGTCTATAATTATAGGAGAGATAAGAATTGTATGTCAACAAGTTCATGTTCAAGTGGGCCCCAAACACATTACATTAAAGCAACACAATGTTTTGGGTTTACAGTAAGACTAGCGGACTATTGTAGCTACCTATGTGTAGAAGACACACAAAACCTTGTAAACATTTCCGGAGCTTGATCAGCACTGCTAGTTGGTAATTGGTGTTTAATGGCAATACAGTCAACAATGCCTTCATGCTTTTTCTTGTAATCTGTAATCTACAATGCTTTTTCTTGTAATCTGTAATCTACAATGCTTTTTCTTGTAATCTGTGTCAGTTTCCTTCCCTCCACCCAGAGCTGCACTTTGCATAGGCGAGTGGCTGGATGGCTGGTGGAAATAACTCTTGGGTTTATACTAGGGATACACGATCCAGCTTTTTTTATTCCGATACCGATTCCGATATCTAGGTTTCGGATATCAGTCGATACCCGATACCAATTCGATTGAGTTATTAAACACCTTCATAACTAATAGCCTTTGTTAATAATCCTACAAATAACTCAAATTTAGCTTTAATAAATTGTTATTTAGGCTACATCAATTAGAAAAAGACTAGTTATTGAGTTCATCCTCTTCATTACCCTAGATTATGATTTTTGATTATGCGCTATCCAAATAAACTTGGAGATGGAACCAAAACGAATGGTCTGATGAAAGGAAATAGTCAGCGGCAAAAAAGTGACATTGTGTTTTTTTTTTTTTACTTTTTTGTGCTCTGCATCAAGTTGCAGACACACACACACACACACCACCTCACACATACCCCACCTCTCCTTAAGCATTTGGCTTGTCTCAATGTAACTTGTACTAGCCCATTGGAGGGGAATTGGTGCTTGCAGCACATCAGGGATTCATCTGATTCTGGGCTCTATCAAGCACTTTGAGACAACTTCAGATTTTACTGAAATGCATAAA
>JAUCNH010000010.1:2622166-2635810 GCA_032353275.1 Sardinella hualiensis | reverse complement strand
TATTCAGCATTAGCCTACTTGTAGGGTGCATATTGCTGAATGCTTTCAGGGATGATTTAAATTGCGAATGCACTTCTCCTTCAGAAAATCTCTAAGCCAACCGTATGCCAAAATAAATCGATTATTGCAGTTTGGAGATTGTTTCAACAAAAAATCTTAATCACGATCAAAATTCGATTAATTGCACAGCCCTACTCAGTCACCATCAAGAATGTATTACTTTACAATAGTATCCATAGTAATAGTATCCATATGAGATGACTAAATATTTCAAATACTTCATTCATCAGCAGAGTTCCTATATTGTCAATAAAGATTAGGAGTGGGAATAAAGATTGAAGAATAGAATCACTAATATCTGAATGCCATATCTTGAGGCTACTTTGATAACCACACGCACGCACACACACGCACGCACGCACACACTCATGCACGTAGGCGCGCGCACACACACACACACACACACACACAAACCTGGCCATCAGCAAACCAAGGCCTAATAGCAACACTCTTAATTGAAGTGATAATCATGGTTTGAAACATACTGTATTTCAAAGCAGAGCTTCACACAGGTAGAACAAAAGCAAAAAAAGAAAGGCAAATAAAAGCAAACAGAATAGTCCTTGCATAACAAGCAAGGGATAATTATCCTGTTCTCTTTTGATATTTCTGTGCGCCCATTCATAGTGTAGCTCTTTGCTGTATTTCTGAGACCTGAAATACATCACCCCACACACTCTCTCTCCCTCCCTCTGTGTCACACACACAAATGCTCTCTCACACACTCACTCACCTGCTTTCTGTGTGTGGAGTATCCTCTCATAGACGGCCTCAGAATTGTCCAACAGTGTTTTACTGCTCTGGATCATCTACAGAGATGATGGACAGGAGGCAAAGATTAAACAAGTAACACAGATTTGGTGTACTGGACAAAACTGTTTTCTATTACGCACACTCCAACAAAATGTCCTGAGGTAACCACTGTCTCCCTTTCAAATATAAGAGGGATGAGCCTAGTATTTTAAAATGATTACTAGCTGTGTCCAGTGCCCACCCTGTGGGTGTCGGCTCACAAAATGGCAGCTAAATTGTGATTGCAAATGGCTTCAGAGTCAATAGATTTTGCCTTGTACCAGAAACCAATTCCTGGACTTCACACTTCTTCCCAAATATACTTCAGTGGCAGATATCTGGTAATAACATCGTAAATAAAGCAAAGGAACATCCACCCTACAGCGTCCTCCGATAGAAGCCCAGATGGATGTGTGTAAATAACCGCGGACCAGCTATGAGATGATAGCTTGAGCTATGCTTCAGCCGGACCGCCTGGACTTTTACTGCCGTGTAAAGAGCGTCGTTTATCTGCCAAGGTTATTTTTCACTTTAATTGACTGCACACACTCTTGCTGACCTCCAGACTGTTTTACCTTCCCATGGGGGTTCTTATCAGGGACCCGGAGGCCTTGGGAATCCGCTTGTGTCTCTTAAGCCTCAAAAATAACATCTCAAAGTATGGCCCGCTTTGAGCAAAATGGTTCTGGTAGTAAAATAAAAGCACCTGATGCTTTTGTCTAAAATGCTATCACATGCATTTTAGTGGGGCTAATCTAAATGTTCTCTGTCAAGCTAATTCATCAAGCGATGAGAATGCATCCTGTCTGTTGCCATGACATTTTCACTGGAGCATGTCTGTATAGTCTAGAACCAGAGAGGAACTTCAGTAGATCCTCACCAAGCTGACATGACTGTTCCGCTTCATGTTCAATTAGTGCCACAGGTATGGCTCTTTATACAAAGAATGTCTCTCTAATTGATTTATGCGTTACCCATAGTGACCCGAGAGCAGCAGAGGGTCAGGTCTAAAAAGGACATGATGTCCTCTGTCTGTCTGCCAAGACGGAGAACAACATGGAGAGGAGGAGGGCAGTTTTGGAGTGCATTTCTGTGTGATGTGTTACAGCCCGAGAGTAGAGGCTGTGCCCACTAGTATTGGCATACACATCAAACTAGAGGTTGAACATCTGTCCAGCTGCCTGGGGTCAGTCAGTTATGACCCTCAGAGTCATTAGCAACAACAAGCTCATGTTGAAATGCATACATTTGCATGGTGCTAATGGCTTGAGACTGGGATGGCTGGACACTGCAGTACCTGCTTAGGTACTGGTTGTGGTCTGAATGAGGCCTAAAAGGCTTCTTACTGTAGGGCGCTAAGCAGTTTTAGGTCCGCTATAGAGCATATTGAGAGAGAGCGGCAAAATGGCTATCAATATACAGTATATACTGTGCAGTAATAATTGAAACTGTAGCCATGCCCTTTACATACAGTAAGGTTGAAAACCCCCACATAAAAAAACAGCTCTTAAAGGAGAAGTTTGGTGTGAATCAATGCATAGCCCTGTTGTTCAAGGTCACTGAATGCTGTTCATAGGAAAAAGAACGTAAAAAATTGATGCAACATAAACCGAATAATGAACCGGGCAACTAACACTAAGTGAATGGGGCATAGTGTCTTACTTTCAGTTTTATTTCGCTATGCCCCATTCAGTTAACAATAGTCATTGGTCTACAACTCGGCCTATGTGGCATCAATTTTTTTCATTCTTTTTGCCACAGACAGCATGACCTCTAACAACAGGGCTATGGATTGATTCACACCGAACTTCTCCTTTAAAAGGAAGGAAGAAGCCTTGAGCAATTATCAGAGGGGAGTGACCCATCAGCCTGGGGCCAGCATGAGTGTAAAAGAAGAGGGTGGATCATCATGCAGGTCCAATGCGTTACACTCTCCTGCTGTGAGACAGGCTGAGGGGAGGGGACGGGAGGGTGTGTGAAGGGGGGCTGCAGTGGGGGGTGGGGGGTGGATGGGGGGTATGTGGCATCAGCTTTGCATGAAGGGGTCTGTTTGTGACATTCCACAGCTGCAGCACCAGATTCAAGGCTGACATGCCCACTGTGATTACACTACTAATGGGTGGAGAAATTACAGCCTTGGTGGCGGACCCACCACAACAGGGGTATTTATAGTGCGCAGGCACACAGGGCGGAGGATGTGAACCCTGCGGCGTGCCTCCCTCTGCGCCGTGTGTGCTGGAGCACGGCGAGCCGGGATCCGTTTCGCTGGGATCTGCCGCTCCACAAGAATGCAGTGTGGCGGTCTGATGTATCCTGTGTTTCTGCAGACCACTGAGTTGCATGAGGCCCAGCAGTGATGTATGGGACAGCCCTGATCACACAGTGCAGGGGAGACAGACATAAAAAGTGAGCTCGCAGGCTCCAGAGCTGGGGACTGTGGTACTGTTCTTTTGATCTCTTTTTTTTGTTTGTTTGCCGCCATCCATTGTTCATGGTTAAATCCCATCAACAAAGCCTTGTTTCATGGCAGTGAGCGTGTCTTGCCTTTGTCAGGCAGTTGACTAATGATTCAGTAGGGGATTCTCAGACCACAATCCAGTGTGTCTCTATTAAAGCACACAACAGTTGCTGGCTTTTGTCCAGTGCATTCCCCCCTCGCACAGCGAGTTTTGGTTCGGGTTCATGACGAGCGCCTCTCTTCAAATAACCACGCTACTGTAATACAGTACATCTTGTTCTGTAGTGAGTATCACTGTCCTTCACAGCACTTTGGAGTATTGTATTCCACTTCTGCATTACATTTTATGAAATTTGTCAGATGACCTCAGTGAACAAACACTTTCATGAATATACACTATTCTAATGTTAGAATCTAGCCTGACTTTCGCGACCATCAAAGCTCATACGAGCTTAGTCTGGCCAATCTCACATACTAGCCACCTTCTAGCCACCTTCTCAAAGGCAGAGTCAATGTTAAACTTGTTAAGCTCGCCTCCTTCACCTTGGAGTAAAAGCTCACTTCTCATTGGTGCCTGAAATTCTGGGACAGGAAATGCAGTAAATAGGCAGCTTAGCCATTCTGACTTGAACATGAAATGTTATGCAGTGTCACAGGAAGTATGGGCAACCGCAGGCTAGTCAGAATCCAGATTATAATTTTTTTGAGTGAGTGCTGAATTTACTCACTCAACACAGTCTAAATATTCAATGTAACGAGTTTCCATTTGTAGTGAAAGTATTTATACACATTGTCTCTCACCACTATTGAACAATTTAGTTATTTTCACAGACTTCCCTGTAGTGTCTGAACAAAGTGTGCCACAGCTGCTCTGGGGAGTGGGGGTGGGGGTCCATTAGGGCGAGTAAATTAAGCTAATGGGATTCAAAGCTATGCTAATGGCAGTCTGTGTCAGGCTGTAGTCCTCTAACCTCCAACATTCTTGCAGTGTTATGGCAATATGAACCCGTTTGTCACCTTCACACACTCTCCCCTGTAATACAGTCTGTGTGATGGGAAATGTCAGAGTTTGCATATTTGGTGTTCATTATAATGCATTGTAAATGCAAATGATTTTGATAAGATTTTAAAATAGTGAGTTATCTAGTCTTTAAGCCTGACCACACACTGGACTGGTCAGTTAGGATAAATGTAGCTTTCAGGGTTTCATTTAATGATGAATAAAAAAACACATATTGCTACATCACATTTAGTTTTGTATGGAGAATAGCATAATATAGTCATTGGCCAAGAGGTTGGTCAATGTTCTGTGTAAGAATTTAGGCATTATAAATCAATACTGGAGTGGCTGAAATGACCTTACGTAACAACAGTCTACTGTGTAAACAACATCCCTATTATTCAACACAACATCAGTCCTCTTATCCAACACGCAGCATGTTTGAAATAATCAAAAATCTGCCAAAACTCTACCTATGACCTCTTATCAAAGGGCTTAGACAACAAAACAAAATCTGAATCTGCTGCTGTCTAGTCTATTGTGCCCTCTGATTGATATCTGGCTGACGGTGCAATGCAAACAGGCTTAAGCTGCTTTGCTGATTGTTTCTAGACAGCCGTTGCTCATAAAAGTGTGTGTGCACTTTGTGGCACTTTGTGGTGACATAATGAGTTCCTTTTAAGCGTTCGAGGTTGACTGGATAAGCATCTCACCGTGTCATATGCCAATACAACCTTCTTCAGGACCTCCGGGAGAACGGCCTGGGGCTCCACAGAGGGGTACTGGTCCTTCAGGTTAAACAGCAGCACAGGGGTGTTCTCAGGCCCCGTCAGACGAGACGACAGGGCCAGGATGCACTGCTTCAGGTTGGCCACCGCTGACAGACCGCAGAGCTCTTTAAAGGACACTATTGCATTCTACAGGGGTCAAAGACACACAGCATTGTGCAGAGTCTGAAGTAGTGCATAGACAAGCAGTAATTCAAGATATTCAATTTGAAGTACATTTACCAAAAGTATACATATTCTTTTTGCAACGGTCTGTTCACCTTGACTAAGCATAAGGCTACATAGACTATGTAGTAAATTCACCCGCTTCCTTAAATGCAACAACTTTGATCTCTACATCAACAAGAGCTGCAACAGGAAGTGGTTAGCATGTGTTCCCTGCGAAAGAACTGAACCTGTAGTCGAGATGTTACTAAGTCTGACATATTACTAACCTCTAGTGTAGAAGTACAAGAGCAATGCCAGCACATACAGACAGTTACATATGTTTGGAGCCAGATTTACACACAGCATAAACATGAGCAAGCTTAAACTGTGGGAGAAAAAAAACAAAAACATTCAAGATACAGTATCTATTTAGTCTCATGGTTCGCTTTTTGTATTTTGAATGGAATTTGCAAGCGAAATGTAAACAAATCTAGAAAAAATAAATTCTAATAGACAATGTGTTACAGTACGAAATGCCAAATACAGCAACTGTGTCTCTGTCAAACACACACGAAGGGAACTGTGACTGCCCTGAGGAACTCACTGAATGTTTGAGGAATTTCAGAAGAACTAGATTTCAAATGAATGTTGTATGTGGCACAGCTCATATAAAAGGTATTAGCAATCGGTATTCTGTTCGGGAAGAGTGAGAGGAGAAAGCAATATCTTTGGGCTTCGGTGAAGAGGGTGGGGGAATAACAGTGTATCCTCCTTTCCCCTTGTTTTCACGGTCGCTTCAGATTTTATGACAGTAACACTGCCATTCTTTAGACAGCTTAATGTTCTTTGTTGATGTATTACCGACAGATACAGTACTTGCAGCTGTGCCAGGTAAGTATTATATAAGAGGTTTTCCATTTTAAATATTAAAAGAAATTCTGATAAGCTGCTGGGAGCCACCTGTGGTTCTGAACAGAGCCCACTTCGAATTGCCTGGTGCGGTACCTTACCACAGCACCATTCTGCTTTGAAGTCTCCTTCATTTCTGTCTTGCAAGTTGCACAACATCAAGGGATTAGGTTATTTCAACTCTGATTAAATCAAGCCTAGGGGTTTTGTTTTGCCTTGCCAAAGGGGTTCACACCACAGATGTACAGGGCCTTTTGAAGTAGAGCTGGCTGTGATCTATGCTTGGCACTGGGGTCATTTTCATAAAGACCAAAGACACTGTGGCCTCAAAAAAGTAAGAGGATCATTCACCGCTCCTAACAGTGATTCCACAGACAGTTTCGCTGTGTGACACGAGTGTGTCTTTCAGAAACGTAATGAGGGTGCTTAGTATGTAAATCATTACCTGCATGTTCTCTCGGAGGTCTGTAGCTTCTCTCAGGGGCAGAGTAGCAGTCTTGAAGACATCGTCCACATTCTTAATGAGTAGTATCCTCATGGTGGCGTACTCCCGACTCCTCTTACCCTTTCTGACCGACAGGCCTCTCTTGTGGGGTTTGCCCCCACCACGGCGGTTGGTTATGGCCACGTGCACAAAAAGCCAGGCATGAGGGAGGACTTCTCCAGTCAGAGACTGCAGTGGAATGTGCCGAAAGCCTGGTTGCAGGCATTCAAATGGAATCGTGTATTGGCCAATGAACTCGTCCCCGATGTAGTCATCATCCAACACCACAAATCGTACCATCGCCAACTCCGGGAGGTTGATTTGAAATTCAAAACTCTCGTCGAAAAGGGGATTATCCCCGTTTTGATTGACGGTTTTAGTCCTTTGCTCAGCGCAATCTGCTGGAATGCCGTGGATCTCCACGTATATGTACGGGTCCACAACATCTCCCTTGGCACCCGAGCCCTTGGGTTTAGGGAAATTCTGCCCGCTGATGATCTTGATGTGCAAGAGTTGGGGAGACACACCAGGCACTGAGTCTTTCGTATTGGCACTGAAGTAAGACACCTGCTCCCTCATAATGGCTGGCCGCAGAACATAGCCACAATTACCGTTCTGTCTGAACCAGCCAATGTTCAGGTCCATCATTAGGCCAGGAGTTTGATAATTCATGGCCACGATCTGGCAGCCACATTTCCAATAGTCCTGAGGGTTCATATTGCTGGAGTCTATACGCATTGGACTAGGGTACACACGAGCTAGAAATTTTTTGTTGTAGTTGACAAAGTCCCCAGGGAAGTCTGTTGCACATCTGCCAGCAAAAACCTCATTAAACGAGCAAAGCTCCCAGTGCTTCTGGCTCTGAAACGCAGTGGGGAAATCCTTGAACTCGATGGATTTGCACAGCGTCACCAGGTCCGAGAGGTCTTTGGAGAGCTGGAACTTCTTGGGAGCACTAACGGTCTGCTGCTCAGCCCCGTCAATGCTCATTCTCTGGGACATTGCAGCCCCTTCGTCCTCATCGGTCACCTCACCCTCCGAACTCGTGCACGAAGGCGGCAGCTTCTTACCCTTCAGAAGAATTTTGCCCTTCAGGGCTGAGGGGGAGGGCAGGTAACTGTCCTCTGGTTTGGGGGGATCTGTGTAGAGTTTGTCTCCCAATATTTTTTTGAGGTGTTGAAAAATTACCCTCTGCTGCTTTAAGGAACAGTGGTTTTCCAAACAGAGTATGAGAGGGTACTCAGAGGCAACAAACGCGTATTTGTTAATGATGTCTATGACACTGCGGAAGACGATCTGTGAGGTCATTGTATGTCCTGTGTAAATGACCGGCTCATTGTCTGGCCCATCCCAAACATCCAGCTCTACACTGCGGCAGCCCATCTTCAGGGCACGGATATATCCTGTGATGTCAGAGGGTCCCCTAAATTGATCCTCAATCAGGTAGGTATTATGGGATGCGTTAATGTAGTAGTGAGACAGTGGCTGGTTCATATCTTGGCAAACAGTCTTTTGTTCTGGTTCAAAAATGTGGCAGTCGGACGACATGAGGTAATTGGTGAATCCATCAAGGGACAGCCAGCCTTTTTGTTGGCCCTCTTTGGAGGGCTCGTAATTTTGAATGACCTCCAGACTGGTGTCCTCACTGACTTGGGCCATGCCTTGCTCTGCCTCCAGAAACATCATTAAATCTTTAGTATCAAGGAATTCCTTGTTGCTAGAGAACTGGACGAGCAAAAAGTAAATTTCAGGTCTCGTGCAAAGGTCATGGAAGACCTCAGTGAATTCTTCCAGACTCACATCAGTCCCGATCTTGTCTTTCAATTTGTGCAATTCTTTGAACTTCAGCTCAATCTTCACGGTTTTTAGTCCCTGGTTTAAGTTTTTGATCAGCTGCACAGCGGTACACAAAGTAATGTGTTTATTACCACTGACGTCAGCCTCCTCAAAGAGTTCACTAAGCCAGGATGTGCGCATGTTGTTCTGGCTGCTTTCGATCATGTTTAATGTGTGTTTTCCATACGATATCAGATACCTGAGCCCCGTCACCCAAATGTTGGCCACATCTGCTGTATTTGCTACTAAGTCGAGCGATTCATAGTTCTCTCCGTAGATGACGGAGAATGCGCTGTCCTCCGATATCTGATCAGAGACGCCATTGGTTCTGAAGGTATCCGTGTTCTTGCCAGTTCGCACCTCTCGGATAGATTTGATGTCGATCTTGGCCTTGTCAGACTCCTTCTTGGAGGGCTCCCATCTAAGAGACTGCATGTCGGCGTCCAGGAGGAAGTACCGATGGTATACACGGGAGTTGGACCGTACCTTCCTCAGCTCGGATCCTTCCACCATGGCATTGATGCAGTCACTGGCACTGCTGATCTTCTTCTCTGTAGGCATGCTGCTGAAGGACACGGTTTTCTTTCTTTCCTTTCGCTGCCTTGAAGCATCCTGAAAAAGAGTTCAAAATGTTACTATAGGTGACATGACAGAATAATTGCATGGGAACTGACGAATCGTTACTAGATATAAAAGGTAAACAGTTTCACTAGAGAATACTAGGCTAAGTACAAAGGGGAGAAAAACTGTAAGTGTATTATACAGAGATGCATGACTTGTTTATTTCAACTTGTTCAGAGTCTTCTGTAAATTAGGAAGCCACTTCAAAATTATTTATTTTAATTTCAGCAATGTACCATCAAGGGGACGCTTTAAGCACTTGCTAATTAATTACACTTATAATTCATTAGTTGAAGTTGTCACAAATTACAATTATGACTACTTATCGTTTACACATAGCTCAAAGCATGATGCTTGAGGCTAAATATTCCCCATTTAGAAAGCTCAGTTGAGAAAAAATACCACGGGAAAAAGGAAATGCTATGGTTTATGTGTCAGTTTCAATTTGTATTTTGCAGCCATGCGATGCAGACAGACCACTGTATCTGTGTCTTTCAGTATGCTTCATTCTACAGTGCAAATTACAATTTAATTCATGATTTGCTAAAACATTACTGTGCAGCCAACGTGACAGATGTTTTGGTTGGACATGTTTTTTTATTATTATTATTATGAAATCTTACTTTTTGGATAAAATTACTTTTTTATACATTTTGTCCTCTTTTGGCATAAACAAACAAAAAAATAATTCAAAACTCATTTTTGAAATAGAATTATGCATGTGGACAATTATGCTACATTAGCTTCAGGCAGTAGATGCAGACATGTGTTATATGAAGTGTTAAAAAGGCTCTTCAAGTGGGGAAAAGAGTGTGAAGTGAAGTATGCAGAGTGTGTTCCCTCTTCTATGAAGAGCTCTGTGTTGGTGCACATGTGCAGTACTCTGCAAGGGCCTCTCCATGCTTGGTGGCGTCACAAAAGAAAGATAGGCCACAGCGTAGCCAGCAAAAACAGTAACACTAGCCAATCCAAAAAGGAGTAGCTGTGGTGAGAATAAATTGCTACAGGGTTGACATTGATACTGTCAATACTTGGTTTGATGAGTATGCACATTTTATGATACAGCAATAATCATAATTTAATCTGGAAATACATTGCCGCTTGCTTTCCTTATGCCTGATGTCTTCGCAACCTCCTAGTACATTTGTTTTTGACTCTGACTTCCTCTGTGCTGTGATGCAAGAGAAGAACAAGGTCTTGTGTCATCCTTTGGATTTCAGAATCAATAGTAGTACTACAAAAAAGTACTGTAAAAAAAAATAAAGTGTATATTGGCACCGGTCTAACACGTTTATTTGTGCCTAAATATTGTCACTACACTACACTGTCATAACACTAATCCTTATATTCATTTGGCCTTCCCACCTCTGTGTGCGAGTGCTTCTATTACAGCAGGCTAATACAGCACACTTTGCAGTCCTGTCTGTATGGTCTTGTGAGACATACAAAGAGTGCAGGACAGATTCAGAGACATTCTTGTGGACTGCAGTATAATGAACTGTGGTGTGGGGGAAAAAATACTGTGGTTACCATCAATGCTGTCACTTTCCAGAAAAGTCACAAGGCGGTGGAGCCACCCACTTTCCATGGAGGCGTTAGATATCTGAACTGTATGAAATGGGTTTGTTGCAATAGGAAGTAAAATGTAGAATGACTGACTAAAGCAGATGCAATTATTTTGACCTGAATGCTTGGAAGACCAAACAAGGAAAAGAGAAAACTGTGCAATGAAATAAGGAGTTGGGCTAATTTGTCAATGATCAGAGAGTATATACTGAGCAACAAAGTAAACACCAGTTGCCTTTTTATTTATGTTGAAATACAATCAGGCTACTGCTGCACAGCTAACGCACCACAGACTGCATTAACCGCCGCGAACAGTGAGGTCACGTTGAGGTTTAGGAATGATGTGAAAACAACATCCGTCAAAAGAGATGAGAAACGGTCGTCTTTGGCTTCTGCAGGGACACTGTTTGTTTTTACGGCCCTCTGACTCATCCTCCCATTGCTGTGGTATGAGAGCTGCAGATGCCCCCCTCTCTAGGAGTGACTGTGTTGCTTCACTTAGGGTGCCTGTCACAAGGCATTGTGGGTAGACTGTGATGATTCTCCCCGGGAGCATCTAGCCCACACATCCCATCATGTTAGCCTGCTGCATCCGTGACATTTCCCAAGATGCAACTTGTGCCGCTCCACCGGGTCCTCCACATCACCTCCGCTCAGGTGGGTGGATGTCAGAAACCTTTCCAGCCAGCACACGCTACAGGCAGCCGGTGTAAAACACTTTGGGCAGAGATACTGCAGTCCCTGGTGTTGTCGCTATGCCATGGCTCCATTGACCTTTGTGCATTCTCAGAGACTTAACATGAATGTCTATT
Source organism: Sardinella hualiensis (assembly GCA_032353275.1). Taxonomy (NCBI): domain Eukaryota; kingdom Metazoa; phylum Chordata; class Actinopteri; order Clupeiformes; family Clupeidae; genus Sardinella; species Sardinella hualiensis. The sequence continues at coordinate 2,624,337 of JAUCNH010000010.1, read as the reverse complement.
TATTTTAGCCCAGGGCTGATTGGAGGTAAATTGGAAAATCAGTCATGGACCGTTAATAGCAAATACCACTTCCTGTGAACTACCACAGTTTGATGTGATAGGTTGGCTACCTTCAGGTCTGCAGTGTTGAGCTTATTGCACCAGAGACTGTTTTTTTCTTTTGTTTTGAAGACATTGTAGGTCCATTTCATGTGTAAATACAGTATATGAAGAGTTCTTTTCCAAAATGCTATAACAACCATTTAAATGCCATTTTCTTAAATATTTTTAAAATTATATTCTTAGGTAGCATTGGCACAATTCCAGCTGGGTTAATGTTATCAGACTTGTCCATACTAAATTCAAACAAAACAACAGTGATTTTACTGATATTTTGGGGCATTTTTAAAAACGGATATATAGCGTTTTGGAAAAGAGCTCTTCATATGGTTATGGATAATTGCTAACCTTACACTGATTTGAGATTACTTTCATGTGTGGATATCATACAATGTATTTTTTTGAAGACATTGTAGGTCCATTTCATGTGTAGATATATGGTTATGGATAATTGCTAACCTTACACTGATATGAGACTACTTTCATGTGTGGGATTTTAGCCTCATCAAGCAGGCATAGTCACTTAAAGTACACTCTGTGTCTCCCAGTCAGATCATAAAGTAGATCTAACAGCAATCCTCGAAATTACAGGCAAATAATAAAAAAAAAAGCGAGACAATACATCAGAGGCCAGATAATTTGTTGTTGAAAATGGTTTCTGTGAGGTAAATCAGCGCTTGACTTCATTGGGGACATATTCAGCGTATCATCACGTCTGCTGCTAACACCCCCATGCTTCCCGTCTCCGTTCGGATTCTTCTCAGGCTCTAATGAGGACTGAGGGAAAAAAACAATGACACTCTCCATGGAGTCGTTAACAGTCAAACCACACAGACCCATGACTGCTGAACATTACATAAGCAGCCAGAGTAAGAGACAAAGGAGGAGCTTGCTTTCATGGTAGACAAAGGCTAATACATCACTGCTCTCCAGGCTGGTGATCACAAATATTACAGTTGGAAATCCCTCCCGGACCCTTAAATAACTGAAGATTATACCAAAGTGTTTTTTTTTTTTTTTTAATGTGACATCACTGTGTAAAATGATTCATTGTCTTCATTCTCTTGCAGCTCTGAGAGCAGTGCGACTCTCTAGTGTGACTTTACAATGTCATCCTCCAAAATACAGCCTCTAAGGCGCGTATCTCAGTCTCTCCCATCTCAAGTGTCAGTCACATTTAGTTCTTCTGGCACTCAGAAAAAAATGATTGACATGTGGTAAACAATACAGACAGCAATGGAAATAAATACACCTGATGAACAAAAACAACAACAACAACAAAATCTAATGATTGCTTTTGGCAAGATCAGACATTTTTTGAAATAGCCGAAATATCTGCCATTGCCCTGTCCGTACTTTACTATGTTAATTTCATTTCAAAATGTAGGCCCACACACTGCACTCAAGCAGGTGGGCGTGAACACAAACACTTGGTTTAAAGTGCTCTCCAATGGGAGATTCCCATTGCATCAAACTAGATATGAAATGTGCATGCTTAACTGTATTGCACCCCATACCCTTACAGTACATGCTAATGCGCACGGCCGAATGCTGCTGCTAAAAATTGAGTGGAAGAGGCTGTCAAGAGTTTTGCTAAAATTAGACTTAGATTCTGATGAAAAGTGTCAAAGAAAGGCCACTGGCACAGTGACTTCCAATCAAACAGACTTCTCAAGAAGCTTATCTGAATCTAAATGCAAGATTGTTAATCAGTCTGATGAGAAATAAACAATAGATAGATAGATAGATAGATAGATATAGATATTGTTTATTTCTCATCAGACTGATTAACAATCTTGCATTTAGATTCAGATTCAGATTCCGTATCAGTAAACAACAGCTATATAACATATATATACTGTATATCTTACATACTGTAGCTGTTGTTTACTGATACGGGAGTGAAACTTTTCCATACAGCATGACATGGCTAAGGTTCCTGTTGTATGAGCATATCCTCCAGGCTACAGCACATGCTTCAGCTCAGGATTTCCTTCTTACTAGTGTCACCCCCCCTGCTCTATCTCCCCTACCCCCTGGACAAGAAAACAATACTGTCAAAACCTTCACCC
>JAUCNH010000010.1:1996877-2008183 GCA_032353275.1 Sardinella hualiensis | reverse complement strand
AGCATCACATATTCCTTTAGACAGGTAATATTTTCCTCAGAAGTCCATCCTTAGTAGTCAGAGAAGATGTCTGCCATCGCTTTAACAAAGAGAACATTCTCGACGAATCTGATCTTATCTGGATCAGAAGGTAACACCAACGTTAGCCAGTGATTTTTCAGTTTTTTTCGTAGATGGTTAATGAAATAATGTAACAGGGTGTGATTTCATGGCGCGTTTCTGCTTTTATCTCGTCATATGCACAACTAGCTATTCATACCTGGCTGAAATAGCATTGCCAAGCTATCACTGACAACGTTGATGATGTTAACTAGCTAGGTTAGCGCCTGTCATGACACTTGTTTTCATGGGTCACCTGACGCTACGTTACTTTCATTATGATCACTGTATTGCGCATCTTGCGTGTTTGCTCATATAGGCCATTAATCGTCTCTTCTCTTGTCTGATAGTTTAAGGAGGAGATATCAAAAAGATTTAAGGCAAAACAAGACCAGTTGGTATTAATTTTTGCCGGAAAAATCCTGAAAGACGGTGACACGCTGAACCAGCACGGCATCAAAGATGGACTCACTGTCCACCTCGTCATCAAAACCGCGCAAAAGTAAGCTTGTGCTGAAACTGTTGCTTTTCGACTTTTTATATTTGATCCAGAAGTGTCTTGTTTGATAGATACCTACCTACCTCCATTATAAGCAGTACAAAATGGTAATGGATGCTTCAAAAATGCCACTTTAGGGCTTCTGGAAGTGGCAGTTCACAAGCATCAGTGTCCTCTACCCCTGGCACACCACCTGTGAATAGAAGTGGCACTGGCTCTGCCAATCCTAGTCCTGCAACCACTGGGGTCACAGCACAGGGCACAGGACCATCACCTGCCACTGCTCAGCCTCCCAACCTACTGTGTGAGTCCTCTTTTGCCCGTCACATTACAGTGGCTCAGTACAATTGCCCTCCATGCACTCACACTGACCGCAGGCCCTTTTGGTATGTATGTTTGCAGCTGGGTTTGGGGACCTGTCCAATCTCGCCGGAATGGGCATGGGCTCAGCCAACTTCATGGAGCTGCAGCAGCAGATGCAGCGGCAGCTGATGTCCAACCCTGAGATGCTGTCGCAGATCATGGAGAACCCGCTGGTGCAGAACATGATGTCCAACCCAGACCTGATGCGGCAAATGATCGTGGCCAACCCACAGATGCAGCAGCTGATGGAGAGGAACCCAGAAATCTCGCACATGCTCAACAACCCCGAGCTCATGAGACAGGTGTGCTGTCAAATGACACTCTTCAAAATTGCCAGCAGGCCCAAGATGCTTGTGTCTATTAGTTAAGCATACATAAACCTGTAACACGATTATTTAAGCCCAACAGAAACCTGGGAGGCTCTACATGTATGATGTGGTCCAAAGCCAAATTGAGCAGATGACACAGCTTTATAAGAATGTATAGACTACGTCATTCTATGCTTGTGAATAAACTGCAATAGTCAGAGAATGCTTTTATAATGATTAGTGCAATTACTCCCATAAAACATGTGTCTGACAGTCAGTGTTAGTCTAATTTTCCTCAACCTCTGACCTGCTTAGACTATGGAGTTGGCAAGGAACCCAGCTATGATGCAAGAGATGATGCGTAACCAGGACCGGGCGCTAAGCAACCTGGAGAGCATCCCGGGTGGATACAATGCCCTAAGTAGGATGTATACAGACATTCAGGAGCCCATGTTCAGTGCTGCAAGAGAACAGGTGATACATTTGTTCAACCAGTGCATGCTGAATAGTTCAGACACAGGTGTATGTGTTGCTTGTATTGGATGAGGAATTAAGAACTGATGTGTTTGTTATTGGGGGTGCACCAGTATTGATGTTTAAAATTTGGCTAATAATATATGCCCATATTGGCATATATCTCTGTATGTGTTTCTTTACTTAATTTTAGTTATTAAACAAGCGTTTGTTGGCATCAAAATAAAAGTATAATTCAGGTGTTCAGGCCCTCTTACCCATTGCTTCCATAACATAACATTAAATATCATATTTATATTCAATAGATTTATCATTTTCTTATTGCCAACAACAGTCAGCAAGGCCAGTGCCGTCTGATATAGCTGCAAAAAAAATTGTCATTGTGAAGATTAATTTTTTTGACAACTGGCTCTTTTCTGAAAAGCACTTTATAGTTGTTTACTTAAATTTAAATTTTAGCAAGATTGTGTCAAGATATTATGAATGGTGAGCCAGTCAGTCATCACGATCCACACATTAATTTGACTTTCCCTCCATCCAGTTTGGAAACAACCCCTTCTCTGCCTTGGGTGGAAATGCAGACAACCCTGGGGTTCAGCCCTCCAGGACAGAAAACAGAGAGCCTTTGCCAAACCCCTGGGGCCCCCCCAGCGCTGGTTCCACTGAGAACCGGACCAGCGGCACCTCCACCACCACCACCACCACCAGCTCTTCGACTAGCGGAACCACCCCCAGCGTCTCCAACCCCCTGGGCATCGATGCCGCCAACCTTGGAAACGGTAGTGGCATCATTGCACAACTTGCTAATTTGGCCCCTGATGTTTATTAAAGTCCTTCTCTTTTGTTATTAAATATGACAAATACATTTTTGCATATGTTTCTTTACTCATATATTTTTTTTTCTTTGATTGTGGAAGGTGTTGATCATACATGTCTATAACTTGCATAGCATCCTTATCTTAATACCTTTTCTTGGCCCCTCCAGGCATCTTCAATAGTCCCGGCATGCAGAGCCTGATGCAACAGATCTCTGAGAACCCACAGCTGATGCAGAACATGCTGTCTGCTCCTTACATGCGCAGTATGATGCAGTCTCTGGCACAGAACCCAGACATCGCCTCGCAGGTCTGTTTGGACTCACCAGGTGGTGGTGATGGGGTTGTTGGTAACATGCCATAAAAATGGTGGTTGTGTAGGTAGATGTGCTCTGTGTCCCTAATTTGTGTTGTGTGGTCTCCATGCTCTGCAGGTTCTGATGAACAACCCTCTCTTTGCTGGCAACCCACAACTACAGGAGCAGCTGAGACACCAGCTGCCGGTATTTCTACAGCAGGTCAGACCCGTTGCCATTTCAACTCACCATTGCGGTTCACTCTCTGTCTGTTGTTGTTGTTGGGGCAAAGATCACCGTTCCTGAGCTTTCCCACTAGACGACCTCCGACCAAGTGACCTTTGTCACAAAGCATTCGAGTGGCATTTGACACACAGCGCGTTTTTATGGCCCACAGATGCAGAATCCGGAGGCCCTGTCCGTCATGACGAACCCACGGGCCATGCAGGCCCTCATGCAGATCCAGCAGGGTCTGCAGACCCTTCAGACCGAATGCCCTGGACTCATGCCCAGGTATGGTGTGTGTGTGTGTGTGTGTGTGTGTGTGTGTGTGTGTGAGAACATAATATTTGGGTATTCTGTTAAAGCAAACATTATGGCTTTCTAACACGGCAGTGTCCGGGGCGAATCATTCTTTCTCCACAGTTTGGTCCCTGGCGGTATCCCAGCTGGCATCCCTGGTGGTATCCCAGGTGGCATCCCAGGTGGTATCCCAGGTGCCCCTGCTCCTGCAGCCAGCAGTGTGCCCCCAGAGAACCCCCCTCCTCCCTCGGGCCAGGGCCCCACCCCTGCTGCTGGCGCCAACCCCACCCAGCAGCAGCTCATGCAGCAGATGTTACAGATGTTTGCCGGAGGAAGTGCATCAGTAAGTTTGAAGCAGGGAGACTCCAGTGGCATTAGACCCTTCCAACAGAATACAGGGTTATTTGGCTCCTTGAAACTAAAACCAAAGGTCATGGAATACTGACCAGGATAGAGAAACGCGTTACAATAAATTACTATAGGACCAAGAGTGAATTGTTCCAGTCTACACATGAGGTCAAAACATATTTTTTTAATCAGCTCATCTCTAGCCTGCATTAAAGGAGCGAATCAACGTATAGCCCTGTTGTTTCACGTTACTAAGTGCTGTCGATAGGTATGAGTGACAGATTTTCATACATGGTAGACCAAATAGTGAAACGGTAACGCACGCTAACTAATGAGGACATGTCCGTCTCGTTGTGACATGTCCCTATCTGTTAGCGTTAGCAAGCAGTTCGCGAATTTCGTCTGCATTGTACCTACTGCTGTCATTGTCACATATTTAAGCTCTCGGCAGCCTCAGACAACAGGGCTACGCGTTGATTCACTCCGGATAACTCCTTTAAGGGGAAAACCCCCCATGAAAATAGAACATGGGAGTTGTTGAACATTTCCTGCTCCATTTTTACCCTCTCTGCTAAAACCATATTACAAGTACAGCTACTAAGTAGATGATGATGGCAAATACAGGCACTGCGCTTTAGTCATTTACTGTTGGTTTACAGACCGTCATAGAGGTGTTACTGCTTTCTGCAGTAGAGGAGTTTAGACATCCATATGTGTGAAAAATATTCATTCTGCAATTCATTCTCAAACTTTGTCGCATAGAGTGCAGCCTATAAATGACACGCTTTGACCTTTGACCTGCAGACCCAGACTCCGGAGGTGCGGTTTCAGCAGCAGCTAGAGCAGCTGAGTGCAATGGGCTTCATCAACCGCGAGGCCAACCTGCAAGCCCTGATCGCCACGGGGGGAGACATCAACGCTGCCATCGAAAGACTACTGGGCTCCCAGCCCTCCTAACTCCGCGGCCTCCTGGGCTACTGTGGGGGGGATGGAGGGGCTACTGTGGGGGGGATGGAGGGGGAGGTCATTACGAAATGAACACAATCCTTCACCACATGAGAAAAAAAGAGAAAAAAACAAGCAAAATCTACAACAGCAACCCCACTCCCCTCGAATAGACTGAATTCCAATTACATCTCATCTTCTTTCTGTTTTCTCTTTTCTTTCTTTTTTTCCTCCCCCTTTTCTTTTTTTTTCTCTCTCCCCTCTGGCTGATCTGTGAAAATAATAGGAATTGGGGTTTTTCAAAAACGTAAATTAACCAGTGAAACCAACAAAGTAATCAGTATGAAATGACGTTCTACTAACATCTTTCCCCCTGTACTCATTGACAGTTGAGAACCCTAACAAGATCCTTCACACAGCTGAACGTTTGCCCATCTGTGCTTGCCCCCTCTAGCCAGTCACTCCTTTTTGGATCAAGACAAACGTACACGCATAACATACTCTGAAGCAGTACTTGTGGTAGGAGGCGTTTCAAGGGGGAAATAAGCCTTTTTAATTCTTAGAACAAAGACTCCCTGTGTGTTCATAAGAAGTCTCACTTCATCTTAATTCTCTCAGTCTCTCCTTGATCATGCTGGATTAAGATCAGTATTTATTGCAACAGCTGTAGACGTTTCTCCTTCGCCCGCCTCTCTCCCTCCCTCCCCCTTCCTTCTCCCTTCCTGTGCCACCCTGTCTCATTTCACACTGCTTTGAGAATTCCTTGACATTTGACGTGTTAATTGAAATCTAATATTGATGAGGATGTTGGAATCCCTGTTTGAGCACCATAACACCCTAACTCAGATGATTGCTTACACTTCAGCTTCTTTAGAGAGGAATGGATTTTGGAATGGGGAAAGGCATAAAGACATAATTACTCAAGAAAAGGCATTGTCATCTCCTGAAGTCATTGCTTCCTGACTGGTGTACATGAAACTATGGTTGAGGCTTTTCCGTATGGTTAAGAATGTAACAAGGTATCAATAAATATTTCTAAGCTGAAGAGCCATGTTAAGAAGCTTACAACTTTTATTTTGTCCATATCCCTATGCTTTGACACAACAGATTGCTGATGTGCTTGGAAAAAAAAGAAACTTGTACATTTGATGCAGCATCATACTTTGGATCTGCCAGTAATGGAATAGCATGATAGCTATGATGCTTTATTTTCAACCTGTTCACCACCTATATGGCTAGCTTACAGCAGTCTAATGCAACTAACAGTTGAATTTTGATGTGAATTAAAATGTCTTCAACTTTGTCTCTTGCTGCATGTCCAGAATCCATTGTTCAGACTTTACCTAGGTAGTTATTTAAAGCCATTTGGTGTTTGCAATGAACAAGTTCTGTATGTTTGTAGTTTAAGAACTATGCAAGTTGCTGTATGGCTGATGAAAGGTGGATGTTGCTTCATCAGTTAAACCTGGACCATTGCTGTTAGTAAGCCTCATTGTCGTTTCACTGTGGAGTGTAGCCAGTTGCCCACAGGCCTGGGGAAGGGGGGTATTTCAAGTAGGTGGTTAAGTTATAAACCTGTATAAATTAAGATAACAAAAAGTAAAAGTTTTCCACTTAACCACCAATTTGGAATGTCCTCGCCATTGCAAAGGCACATTTTATGTGCACTGAACACAGACGGAGAAGTAAACCAGATTAAATTATTTTGTGCATGGGTAGAAGTGATATATGAAAATGGTAGCCTACTTTATGCAGTCAGTTTGATTTAGAGAAAACATGTTCAATGTCACCCAATTTACCTTTCTAGATTAAGCAACAGGACTCGATGAGAAACCCGGCGTAAACGAAGATGTAAACTACTGAACATGACAAGTGTCCAACATGTGATCGTAGACATGTGATAACACATTACGACCACATTTCCCAAGATGCCATAGTGCATACCCATGTGATGGAATCACCTGACTGCTCGGGGAGTGTATGCCCACTTCCAATCTTTTGTGTTGACAGCTAGTATATTGAATTATCTGTAGTTTCAGAAATGTTACGGCCGAAAGCTTTAACACAAGTTCTCAGTCAAGCAAATACAAGTGGAGTTCAAAGCACATTGTAAGTATTTCTCTTCTCTGACATACCGTATTATGCTAAAGCGATATCGCTAACGATTGTTAGGTGGTAGGAGGCCAGCTAGCCTGTTAGCTGCTTTGGCCATGTAAATTAATATCGCTTTATTCGCCAAGTGGCCAGTTTAAAACAATTTCAAGGTTTATACAAACAAATAATTAGGCATCTGGCGGAATTTGCAAAAAAAAAAGTCCTCATAACCAAGCAGCTAGGCTAGGTGTTAGAATGAAGCCATACATTAAATGTTGTAGCAGCTAACTTTGTTGTTCTCCTCTAGACTATTAAACAACGAAGGTTCTCTCCTGTCATACTCTGGCTATGGTGATACAGACGCACGTGTTACTGCTGCCATTGCCAGTAATATTTGGGCAGCCTATGACAAAAATGGTCATCTGGCTTTCAACGAGGACAAACTGAAATTCATTTTAATGGACTGTATGGTAAACATTCTCAGCTCTTCATCTTTGGTGTTGCTGAATTGTCTTATCAAAATGTGGCATGCACAGACATACACGGACATTTGTAGCATAATAATGGCATAGGCTATTGCATATGATTTTACGCTGATGATTGCAACTTAACACGAACTAACATTACTCCATTTCATAGGAGGGGAGAGTGGCCATCACACGTGTTGCAAACCTTCTATTGTGCATGTATGCCAAAGAGACCGTAGGCTTTGGCATGCTGAAAGCCAAGGTAAGACATAATCAGATATGCAAGGAAAATGTTTTTCTAAAATGTCAGCTGTACTAAAAAATCTTGTAGCGTTTAATTTGTTGACCTTTATAGTAGCATCCTATGTCTTTTTGTAAATCAAACAACATTGGCCTAGTTTCAAAGAGCATTAACGACACATACCCTATAGCGAGAGAGAGGTGCTACAGAGATGCACTCCAGTTGGATCAAGCATAACGTTAGTCGTGAACATTTTGTCAACTTGCCTTAAGCTGGTCCACTCATAGGTTGACTGCAGGGATGGATACAGTTTATAAACTTGCACACACCAGGCCGACTTCAGAGAACTACACATACTGACGGCCTCTGCTGATGGCTCTGTTGCTGACTCAACACGTTAAATCAGCTGTAAATGAGGTCTGCTGATATAAGCCGAGCTTGCGTGCCACCCCAATTTGGACCACAGCGACTCGTCGGCAGGCTTCTTCAGACGTCTAAGCCATCTCAGTGTGTGCCCGCTGTAATCTAAGGCAATATTTCCCCTGCAGTTTAGTCATGATTAGGCTCTCAAAGATGATAGAAAGAGAGAGATACTGTATTAATTTCCTGAAAGAAAATTAAGGTGAAAGATGGGCTGGTAAAATACTACAGGGATGAACAGGGCTGCGTTTCCCAAAACAATCTTAGTGCTAAGATGATGATCTTAAGGTATAGCAAATGGCATACATTACGACCATCTTAGCACTAAGGTTGGTTTGGGAAACGCAGCCCAGGTCTGTGCACCCTGACCCATTACAGATGGTACAAATATTTGTTTCTGAATGCTACTCCAAAACGTCCCCACATCCTTCTTTGTTAACCCTAAAATGGCAGTAACACCTTAGAGTCTACAGTAATCACATTAGTATTAGAATATTGGTGAACAAATTGTGTGTGTGTGTGTGCCCGCGCACACGCTGAAGGTGTGCACGTGGTTACATTAAAAAAAAAAAAAATGAAATTCATTTGTGGCTGCTCAAAGCCTTCACATTTAAACCATTTGTTAATGTGTTTTTATTATGTTTGTTTTGTAAGGCGGAAGCTCTTGTACAATATCTGGAGGAACCATTGACCCAAGTGGCAGCATCGTAGAGAAAAGTGCAATCACACCAGTCACTTCGTTCAGCTGTCTGGCATCAAGTTTTGTGAGCAGAAGGGAGGCTAATTCTGTGCGCTCAAGTGTGGCTTCATGAGGGCTAAGTCTGGACTTTGACTTAGAATACTGTCTCTGTGGAGGATAGGCTATTTATTTACATATTTGATTTATATGCTTACACCCATATCTTCAGCTTGAGGTATGTGTGATGTTCTGAAATGTACTGCTGAGTGTTCATCTTCTTTGTGAACTAGCAGCAGTGTTCTTTTAGAAATGAGAAACAAATGCCTTGAATTTTCTCACAACATGCTCTGTTTAAAAACAAACAAACAAAAAAAAAACAACAACTGAGAAATGGGTGAAAAAAAAAACATGTTTTCTTTTGTATGAAATGTGTACACTGTCTACATTTTGTACAAATGTACTTAAAGATGCAACTAAAACACATAACTTTATATTTTAATTGTATTAATAAGACGTTTTAAAACCATCAGCCCTTGTTTATGTAGGGTGACTTATCATTTATCTCTGGAGTGTGTTTTGAATAAAGATGTATGCATTACAACATTGGATTTTTTTTTTTTTTATGTAAACCAAGTTCATTTAAGTAAATCTGGTTAGTTCAGAGAGAATAATTTGGTATCTGTGGTAAATATTAGCCAAAACTGAGATGTTGTAGATTTCTAGTCTGAGGCCAGTAGAGCTAGTATGGCATAACGATTGGCTCGTTGTATGAGGAAGTGATCTCATTGGCTGAGCAGGTTCAGAGCAAAAGCCTTGTCTGTATTGCTGCACCTGTGCCTGTATCGCCCTACCTGTTCAACCTGCCTTCTCGCCTTCCAAAGGACACACCTCTCCTCCCCCCACCCAACCCAACCCCCACTGCTCATGTTGGCGGAACTACCGGACTACACAGCAAGGTTGTTCCTTGTACATAAGTAAACTCTCTTCAACTAAACCGAGAGAAAACCAGTCTTCTGATGGGATAAGAGTCACATTTGCCATTGACAGTTTATTTTTTGGTCATGTGGTGAAGAGAAAAAATCTTCAAGGCTGTCTGCAATCTCTGAGAGGCACCTTCAGATTTAACACAAACTGTTGAGGAACTACTGAATGGGCTAAGCATGGGATCAGATGAGGCTTATAATTTTGTCTTTAAGGGTGAGTGGTGTCCTTATTGTTTAGAGAACGTTTTCCTGATAGTATGTGCTAGTATATTGTCAAAGCCAAGTGAACACTAATCAACACTGTAATGCTACACTTACTGTAATTACAGTGTTATGTGCGTGGCAGGACCTAGCCCTTGACAGCTAGTTGCAACTTGGGCAAATAAAGGAGACTGGTTTGACGTTTCAATTTTTAAATATTCTGAAAACAGAAACAAGAATGGGCTCATGTGTGAGAGGCCTGGAGGAAATGTATGAAGAAATGTTCTCAAGCTGTTCTCAAAGTACAGCTATGTTCACCAACTTGCCTGGAGATTTCTTTAAGGCCTTAATTGTACAGTTTGTAGAGAGAATTTGAGTTTTGATGTGCTTAACATGCTATTCCATGAAGCTTTTCTTAACAGAAGCTGTGATAGATTTAGGACAATTAGTTTGATGTAGCATCACGTGTGTGTGTGTGTGTGTGTGTGTGTGTGTGTGTGTGTGTGTGTCAGTTTTACTGGATCTCTCCCATGATTTACATCCAAACCATACAGTGTAGCGTGCTCATTGTGATACTATCTTTGTTGCCATGCCATTCATTCTGTTTTGTGCTCACATGCATCTTAAGTCCTTCATATGACCCAGAGAGTTATGCATCAAGATAACATGCTGTCATGTTTGAGTTTATATTGGTAGAAAAATTGAGAGGTTCCACTTGCAAGTGAGATGGTAAAGTGACTGTTAGGGAGGGAAACTCCTTTTAATGGATTATGCAGGGACTTTTTATAGTTAATATAAAACTTTTCTTTTTACTTTCAAGTCCAAATACTTTGTAGGAATTAATTCTGGGTTATGGGGGAAGGAGGTAGGGCCAAAAAAATAAATAAAATACAAACAGAGCTTTTCAGAATGCTCCAAGGTCTTGGATCCTTTTCTCCATGGCAACCTGACTAGTGTTTGCATAAGATAGGTTACTGAGTAGAGGAGGGGAAGCATAGTTTGTAGTTGTTTTCATCTTGCTTCATTGAAAACCAAAGGGAAACAGTTTGCCATCGGCATGTGGTGAACAATTACCCAAAACAGACGAAAGTTGAGCAACTCTGAGAGTTTCCTTTATACTGTCTTGCATTGTCCACCCATAGTTGGGTTGAAACTGAAACCATAGAAACTAATCTAGCAGGACTTAGCCTAAAAATCTTCTGAAAGAGCTGAGAACTATTTTCAATTGTATTTGTTAAAATAAAATAACTTGTTAAAAACACTTATTTACAAATTAAAGGCATAAGTGAAAAAACGTGTTTCGCAGCTTGTCGCATAAAGTAATGTGGTCACATTTGGTGCCCTTTGACCCAAATGGAAAAGACACTGACACTTATTCCTTTTTTTTTGTCCCACACAACTAATGGAGTTTCAAGAATGTCATACATAGTTCCCTCTATTCTGCTCTGAACCATGTAAAAGGGTATCAGTTATCAGTCGTTGGAGTGAATGCCACCTGCATTTGTAATGCATACCGAAGCGTTGTAGTCCTATATGAATAACTGGCCTGTCT
>JAUCNH010000010.1:1307334-1322691 GCA_032353275.1 Sardinella hualiensis | reverse complement strand
AGAAATAAGAGCATGAAAACTACAGTCTGATCCTCAAGACTCACTAGACTTGATCGATATCTAAATCGGACACTTCCGACCCGTGATGGCGCCAAGTCTGAATCGCGTACAAAGCCGTTATAAAATCCTCATAACCTTTAGGTATCTGACAGCACTTCACTGTATGCATCACACTCCTGTGCCCTATAATTCTTGGCAGAGGAATTAATGAATAAAAGAATAACTTTGCATCTTCACTCTGAGGCTAGTTCACGTTGTGAACGCCAAACCCCCATCCTCTCGTTCCCTATTGTTATCATGCAGAGAACCAAGTTGCTTTCTGATACAATTCAATTGCTGTGATAAGGTTTAAATCAATTATTTTTTCAAGTCAATTAACCCTTCATGTTTACTGGGTAATCTGTTTGTATGATCAGTATAACATCAGAAAATGGGGGGATACATATTGTCATGTACCCATATAGATAGAACAACAGAAAACAGACAGAAGTAGAGCCAACAATTTTAAGGCAACCAATTATACTAAACAATTACTGAAATAAATGGAAGCCAAGGTGTTTTGACCACTCACCTGACCAGCAATGCGGTCCAGGTCTCTGGTGCCCTGGGAGGTCAGTCTGCGGCCACTGGATAGACAAAAGCAAGGGAGGGAGGGAGGGGGAGAGAGAGAGAGACAAAAGTCAGAATGATTGATTTATCAGCTCAGTGGAATACACCATCTAGCACAGTCATTACACACACATCCACTGGCTCAGACAATTCCCCTGCTCAGAGAGCAGCTCTGGCACTATGGCATCTGCTCATTCCTTCCAATTGTAGTCAGGGAAACCGCTGAGGGGGACAAACCAGCCGGGCGCATCAAACTCCGAGCCGATGATATGGGCAGAGCAGAGCAGAGGCGGTAGCCTGCCTAGTGTGCAGCACTGCGGCGGGCTTTAGGAAAAGCATAGGAACAGCCGTATGGCCAGCAAACACCCCCACCAGCTGTCTGCCTGCCATCCAGGTGTAGCATCTCCAGAGGTTATGGCTTTATGCAATACTTAGGGGCCCTGGGGGTGGACAAGGCCACTGGCTAAGTCTGAACCATCAGCACGAGTCTAACAGGCCGATGGAAAAGCCTCCTACGGGTTTGCGCTCCACAACGCAGGCTGTAAAACTTACGACCACATTAATGTGCTTAATTGTCCTGAGGACTAGCTAATGGATTAATGATTTATTTTCCTTGGCAATCACCCTAAACATTTGGGCCAGAGGAAAGATCCCACATCCCCGTCCCTCCCTCAGGTAAAGGCGACCAGCAGATAGATCCTTTATTAAATCCCGAAGGCAATTAAAGACAGGGGACGGGCTACAAGGAAAGCACTGTGAGCAGAGGCAGAGCACGTACCCGTTGGGGTCCTTCTCCACCATCTTGAGAGACTCGAGGGCCTGCAGCACCTTGCGAGCCACGTTCTTGGAGCCCCGGCTGAAGTGGGATGGGCAGACGCCGTTCCTCTTGCGGCTGCCGTAGATCTTGGTCATGGAGAGCACGCCCACGCCACCGCGCAGGTACAAGTGACGGGCTGTGGAGGCTGTGCAGGAACATACACACACACACACACACACAATATAGTGAGAAACCCAGACCAGCGCAGCGAATATTTAACATTACGTTTGCATGGAGGGCAACTCTGGATATAAGCATATACAGTATTATTCATTATGTGACTCCAATACACAATGCAAACATTAACGGTGCCCCTTTGTAAAACATACATTCAAGAACTAATCTTACTCACCAGATAGCCCCCCCCCAAAACAAATCTTTCATATCCCTGAAGTCTGAATTCACTGATGGGACTAATCTGCCTCAAGAACTCAGTGGCAGTGTTTGTATTCACAAGCATTAAAGGAACAGTACGGAAGTTTGTGGCCAAAAATTTGTACTGCAATAACATTCAAAATCCTACAGAGGACATCATCCTCTCCTCCTCCCCCCCCCCCCAGACAAGCTTTTGCCAGCTAAGTTGCCAAAATCAGATGGGTGGAAGGTGGCACAACAGGCCAAAATACATTAACACACACATAGTAAACACATAATGACAACGCCAACACAAGTTCAGGGCTGCAAATTAAATTTTGTAATGGCAATATTCAGGCTAGATTACTGTTGTCAATGATAAAAGTATTTGAATAATCATGATTCCTTATCTTGTGATATATCAGGGCCATTTTATGATTAATTTACATTTATTATAGTTCCTTTAAAATTTGAGATGAACAAGCAGACATGCATAACAATCACTTGAGTGATGGATACATATTTTAAGTTCTTTCACAAACATACAATACACTGACAAGGTCAACCAAGCACTTGGTTAATAATCAGTCCTGAACTGTTGTCAGAATTTCCTTTCAACTTACCAGCTCTGATGTAGAACCAGTTGTCATCAACGGGAGCCAGCTCCTTGAAGCGGGCCAGCTTCACAATGTCCACCCAGTCAGGTACCTTTACTTTTCCTGACCTGATAGAGATCACAAGTCACAGCAAGATCAATAGAGGTCTACAAGCAAGGGATGATGGCACACAACCAAACTACTGACTTCTGAGCCATCATTATCCGATTTGAACTGTTGAGCATGAATGACAAATGAGACATAATTTAATACCTCCTGTGCAACTCCCTATGGCTTTGACCAACATAAATTAAGTGTATTTTTTACAGTGCATGCAAAGCCATGTACTCACTTTTTGAGAAAGGCCGCCAGAGCGCGGACGAACTCTTGCTGGTTAACGTCTTTCACTGTGACGCCTGGCATCTGTGAAAGAAAAGCACGTTGAAGTAAATGAAGCTTCATAATCACGCCATCATGGAATAATTCATCAACACCAGATGAGGGATCAAGACCATTCCAAAATGATCTCCAATTTCTCAGATTCCGCCATTCAAAACATCACACAAAAAATCTTCGCCAGTCGAAATGACAAATTACTTATTTGTTTAATTTTAAATCCTGGCCACAATTGCCACAGTTAGCAAAGCTTTGCTAATATAATCAGTCCTCGCACCGCAGTGTATGGGGCTAAGACTGGCCAACCTAGCAAAGTGTTGTTTTTTGGCCCACTGCCTTGCTGAATAACATAAATAAGGCAACTCTTGTAACATGATAGAATCAACTTTGACCTTCAATCCTGTAAATATCACAAAAACTAACAGCTTGCGCTAGTTGACCCCACATGTTCAGAACCGAGTAGTAGGCTAACTCAGAAGCTAGCGTCTGCTTTCTCCCGCAACATGCCCAGGCATTCGGCTAATACTAGCCGAATAGCTAACGCCGGCCATATCGGTGAAAAGAACACTTAGGTTAACCCTCGCCAGAAGATTGTATACTAGATAGGACTGTAATTTTTTACTTAAACTTCAGACTTCTCATGTTATAACAACCATCGAATCATTTAAGATTCGGTTAATTCTCGCTGGCTAACGTCAAGTTAGCCCAGGCCTCAATGCTGCTGCATGGGCGCTGCCATTACTAAGAGCTAGCGTCTCAAGCTCAGTTATTTTATGTTCAAACGTTCTCGAAATACAACCGATTTTATCAACATTTCTTGCCCCAAGGGTGTTACATAGACTTAAAACGCCTATAATATCCATAACAATGAACAAGTACAGTTCAGTATTTTTAATATTATAGGAATATGTTAAGGACCAAAACGCTCGTTTACCTTGCTTGTGGACAGCAAAAGGAAAGAGGGTTTGATAGGGTTTCCCACTCGTGTTAACACGGGCACGTCACGGAAATTGTCGCGAGAGTTCAAAGTGGTTACATCTTACAGTCACTAGTTACATTCTGATTAGAAAGTAGCGACCTAAAATGTATATTTATAAAAACATTTAAATGTCTGGTGAAATAGGCTAATAGGCCTATAGCACACATTATTATTTTTTTTAGAAATAGGCCTACAAAACATGCGTCATTAAATGCTTGGCTATACTGTAGCCTGTTTTATACTGCTGAATAGGCTACTTAATCACACATAAAACCCTTATGGGACAAAGGCCTACCCCATGCTGATAAAAAAATTGCCCTGTAGAACTACAATTTCAAAGAACCAATGAATTACAGTGGAGGAAATTGGTATTTTCCCCTATTAATTTTGTAAAAAAAAAAAAAAAAACAACTGGCAAAGAACATTAGGGAGGAGACATCTATACACAAGGCTGGAATGGGCTACGAGGGCTTTAATACCTTTTGTGACTATGTTATTACATGTATTTACACTGCTTATAACCCTTTGGAGAGCTACTCTTAGGGGGCAAGCTACTAACACCCTACCTACTGTACAGTAGCCTATAGCTGCTGGAGATCCCTGGTCTTCACAATACAAATGGGTCTTAGGAGGAAGTGTTGTGGTAAAATGAAAGCAAAATTGTTTGGATGCTGAGTGTGACACAAAGAACACCAACCCCAGTCCTCACTATGAGCACATGGAACATGCTTCAGGGCTGTTTCTCTGCTAAGGGTACAGCACAGCCTCATCACGTCACCAAGGAGCCAACACAGCAAATTTCAATTCGGAATTTTAACACTATTAGAGTTAAATCTAACACTTTCAGGGTGTATATATGGGGACCACCACATCAGTGTTAATTTAACACTTTTGCCAGTGTACAAAGTCACAACTCTAACACAGTGTTAGACTGTTACACTGTAAGAGTTAAATGTTAACACCAAAGTAGGGCATTTTTACACCATATGAATGTTGAATCATTATTGAAAGCCCTACACCAACAGTGTTAATATTTTACTTTAAAGTAGTGTTATCCTAACACTGACATGGTGATGACTACCTTTGCATTACTTACTAAATATTATTTGTCCTTTTACACTTAAAGTTATATATAGGTTTACATTAAGCTAAATTGTGATGTTAGGCCTACAGTACAACTAATAGTTACAGTTGCCAAAAGAAAAAAAAAACAAACTTTCATTACTTTGTTTCTTTATTTAAAAGGACAACATCCTTATTTAACCTCATTACAAAATGTAACAGTCAGGTACAATGTAAAACAACGCATCACAGCCATATGACATCTGAAGATCGAAGGGCTTGTGATGCTGCAGATCATCTTTTTTAACAATGTACAAATGATTACATTCTTCAACTTGAAATGCGTGAAGGTGCTCAACATAAACAGTGTTCATTTCCATAAGAATAAAATGTACGTCTGAATTTTTTAGGATTATTGACACAATTTTACCAAACACTGGCATTTCATCTTCAATATCCACACAAACAACAGCTCCACAATGATACTCAATCCCATTACATTTCACCCAAGTAGTAGATTGTACGGCAGTAAGCCTGTCAATTTGAAAGTGTTCACAGATGAGTTCATCATAATCCATTTCACTTGACGTTTGAGTTTTTACTGGTCCTGACTCAATTCCTCTTATACCAAGTGACTCCCAATGATAGGCAATAGCCAACTGATGCTTCTTGGCTAAACATTTTGTCAGGTTTTTGAAATTCTTAATGCTGTTCTTAAAAAACTTATGCTTGGCTTCGTATCTCATTGTCCAAACATGGATCAAAGGACCAATTTTTCTTATGACACCAGGATAATGAATCATTAGGTGATGCTTTGGAATCAAATTCTGTGTAGGATAAAGCTCCTTAAATAGTTTGTGATGTTCTGTAATCAATGACCCCAAATACACAATCATGCCCTCAGAGATGGCTGTTGAAAAGACAATGTTAACAATATCGAGCAGAATTAAGAGTAGACTCCAGTGACTGTCTCCTTCTGGAACCATACTGCCGAAAATTAGTGGAATATTTCTTAAGAGACACATCATTTGACTAGCATTGAGACCGAGCCGATTGCCCTGTATATTGATTTTTGTTGGTCTGTTCTTACGGTCTAAATATCCATAACTGTACCCATAAACTCTCAACAGAATGTGTTCAGTGGTAGTGAAATTCCTGGCTAGATAGTCGAAAAGAAGCCTAACTTCATATTGTGCCACGCCCTCAAGAAGGTCATGCATTATGTCAACAACAACATTATCAGCGACATTAAAATACCTTAACTCATTGAGAATGCTATTGTGTTTAATACCATAATATGAACTAGCACCAGAATTCTCAAGATCTTTGTAATGCTGTTCGTTCAACTCTTTTGATCGCAATAAAACCCTTGGATCATGTTCGCTGAATACAGTCTGTGCTGTGTCCTTGTCTGTTAAACATAATCTGCAATAGTAAGTTGCACTAAAGGACTCTACATACCCAAGGATTCCATTTAAGCCTAAATTGTCACCTGTTATCTGTGATATTGTCCCAAAAAGAAGTTCGTCGGAAAATGACACTTTCATCCCATACACTTCCAGTTTTTTAACATCATCTAAAAATGGAGCTAGTATTTTATCCATGCCATACTTTTTGCTATCTTGAGAGTGAAAGAGAGATATGAGATGTATATTCATTAGAGATGAATTAAGATGAGGTGCAAGATTTCTTAGTGTAAAATATATACATCCAAGCTTGTGCACCCCCTGTTTGGAACCTAGACAATTTGCTGTCTCAAACTCATCATAATAGACCTGAATCTGCAAAGCATTTTTAAATGACGAGAACAAGTGATTTGTTTTGAAGTAAGTACCATCACAAAAATCAGAATAAAGATCACTGAACTTAACAGACTGGATGTGGCTACAAATCTCCTTATTTTTGAAAATAAAATCTAGTGTTTTAAACAATGGTACATAGATGAAAGTATCATTGACTGGTACCTGTTCATAAATTCCAGAAACTCTGTTTATCTTTGAGTCATATCTAACTCCTAAATGAATCTCTACAGGCTGTACAACTCCCCATTTAGAGCAAAAATATTTGTTCCATTTACTGTCTGTGTTGAAATCAGAAAAATGATTCTGCAAATTACTAAACACACCCTCTACTGGCTCTCTAACTGGGTTGCTCTCTGGCACAACCTCCATGACTTGATCCCTGATATCGGTGTGCATGTAATCCACATACTGCTCGATACTTTCCACAACTGACAAAATAAAAGTGTTTGACAGACCACCGCCCTGCAACTTTGAAACAATAGCACCACACATATCTTTTGACTTTGCAGAACGGTCATTTCGATTGTACTGTGAAGGAGGTCCATTTTGACTCATGTCTTGAGTAGAGTTCAAAGTTTCAACAGAAGGGAAATCACAACATCTATCCAGAGGCAGAGCCGGCATACCAAAGGCTGATGTGCTGTTAGTCCTTGGTCCATCTGAACAACTTGGTTCAGCATTAGTGTCACTATGTAAACGTTTAAGATGTCTGCGGAAACCAGAGTAACTTCTGAACTCTAAAGAACAATCATCCTGTGCACATATCAAATTTAACTTTTTGCCAGGATATAAACCATGTAGAAGTTTGAGGTGTTGAATCAAGGAACTTCCAGAACCAAGAAGTGTCCGACAAACATAACACCTATACATCATTCATCAACTTTGCGCGCAGCTCCTTCACTTTTGGACTCTCTTTAGTACTTCCCACATCAATGTTGTAGACAGTGGTCTGGAGGAATGTAAACATGCTGCGAAGAGACTCATCATAGTTCAAACTAAAAACAAAATGGACCTTGAAAAGCTCGTCGAATGCTGACAGAGACGTGTTTCCTTGGCATGGAATTAGCTTCTTATCCATGGTGATGTAGTAGTTGCTGATGGCTTGCTTGTGGAGTCCTGAAGCCAGCAGATATGGCTGCCGGCGGTCATCTGTGTCCAGATGCTCCTCAAGACTGTTGCAGGACTAGAAGGTACATAAAAAGTAATACTCATCATAATAATGTTCAAATTTCTTTCCTTCTTTTCAGAGATAATATTGTGTGCAGTGGAATCACATACCTTGTGAAAGACCACTAGGTTGTCTATGGCTCGACTTGCGCTGATCTTGTAACTCCTCTTTCTCCCTGCTGGCTGAGGTGACAGGATGTGCAAGAGCAAGAGTATAGTGGACATATCACTGTCCCATCCTGAATTGGAGTGGGGTTTGGAGAGGAGCCACACATTTATGAGCATTAATAGTCATGCAAAAAACTTATTTTTCTACAGTTCATCTGTATGGACATCCAAACACAACTTTATAATTTTAAGAAATGGCAACTAAAATAGTAAAAAAAAAAACAAAAAAACAACTGTTACCTTGCAAGTTGTCTGCAGATGATGACACTTGCTCCTCTCTGGCAGACCTCAAAAGCTGCTGCAACAATGGTGTTTGGACAAGTGCAGTAGCTTCTTTTATCAGCTTAGGTTTGTATGCAGGCCACCTTTCCAGAAGCCTTGCTGATGTTTCTGGTCCAAAAAGAAGGCAGAAATCTTGAAGAACCTAAAACATGAAAAATACAGCTTAGAATTGGCAATAAGCAGAATACTTAATGTTAACAACATTATTAGCAGTAACACACTTACCAATCCATTTGTGTCCAGTAGTCTTGGAAAAACAGACAGTACTGTGGCGGAAGTTTCAGGGTTGTGGATAAGCTTCTGTCTGTACTGGAATGTCTCTCGCATCTTCTGAAATATCGTCTCACGATCATTGGTATGGGTCATCAGGGAAATGGCCTCTTTGCATGTTTCATCCTGAAGTTGATGATCTGGACTGATATTCCTGACAAGTGTTGGTCCACCTCCTGTCGTAAGTGTTGCCTTAGGAGAACTAGATGACTCAAAGTGAAGCTTTGACTTCCGCTGAATTGTTTTGAGCCGCCAAGCCAAGAAGCCTGATCCACATTGGGCATCATAGAAATGTTCCTGAGAAAACATTTGTAATAGTACCTTAAACAGAAGATCACAGCACTCTTTCACAAATGGGACCCTGTCACACCGCAAGCTCTTCATCATAGTAAATTCTATCATGTACAAACATCTACACAAATCACCACATCAGTTCTGTTTTAACATAATACCTGCTGACATCGCTGTCCTTGTTCGACATAAGTAAGACACTGAGAACATCATCTCACAATACACTCTGCATCAATTTCCAAAAAACAATCACCAGCAATAAGCTATTGCAAAATGTTTCATACAACTTACATAGCCTTTTTTAGACATTGGGTCTTTCAGGGAAGGGAACAAGGTGATGATACCAAGGGCATATTTTTCTCTTGTAAGCCGTTGTGGAATTCTCCTAAAAAAAAAAAAAAAAAACAATGTAAATTACAATGGCATTACATTTGATGAAGGGCAAAGGAAAAGAAAGAATATGAAATTTATATCAGGCTTTCGCACCCTTCAGTTTCAGTCATGTGTGCGGCTAAAATGTTGACCATTTGTCGCCTGGAACTGTCACAAATGCTTCCGGTGTCCTCATACTCCTTCAGGACTGCTGCTCCACCAGGTTTCTCCATCAGCACCTTCTTAACTAACTGAAATAATCGCCATACACATGCATCAATAGCAACTAACATTCATAACATTAGTAGAAGTGAACTGGTGAGTTATGCAATGCTTTGCCTTATTTCATAATTTAACATACAAATGTCTTACATTACTAAACACAAGACAATAGAAATAAATTAGGAAATGGCAACAATACAGTCAATTGTGTTAACAATGCACTACATCCTCACATCTCTGGCTGGAACAGACTGCAACACCTCTTCTTCCAAGCATGCTCTTTTGCAAAGGCTAACTTCAGCCAAACTATCCTGACTACTTGACAAGGATAAGGTTTCTGTGAGGCTAGAGGACTCACTGAAAGTCTCTAATAAAATGAAAAAAGAGAAAAAGAAAAAACGCCATTACGCATACATGCAATTAAATACACAAACTCTCCACAATTTCTTTTTGAAGTTGTTTTCACAGCTATAGCGTCACAATGCAACCCGCAGCACAACATACCTTCAGAATCAGAATCATGGATGACTAAGCATACATCCTTGGTAACCAACTCTGGAAACACATCAGCATCTATCTCCGTTCCTCCATCATCGGTCACAGTCAAGCTTTTCCCTGCCTGTATGGAAAACTTTTCCCTAACTGAAAAAATATTAAGTATTAATTCCACAACATACTGTAGATGTGACAGAGCATCAGCAAAAACATCAGTATAATTAAACTATTCTATTTTCATGTAGGCCTATGTTATACAACCAAATAATAGCAAATGTTTTATTCTGTAATGTCATACAAATATCAGGTAAGCCTATTGCCAATTTGGAAGAGACAAAAAGTCCATGAAAATAACACAGGCTACTGTACTCCAGTAGCAATGATTGCAACTTCATTAAGACTATTTCTTGTTCCTCTGTCTGAAACTATTTGAGTTTCTCACTCTGACAAATGTATGATACTATGCAGTCTACAAACACACGAGATCATAAGGTGCCCTCTCTGAGGTGTTTCACACCAACACTGCACGTTGCTTTGACCAACAACGTAATTTATCATTCATTCGGCCAATACTGTCATGAAAACCTGTGCTGGAACAGTCAAGTTATTCATAGCGTTAATGTCAGTGAACAGTCCCTTCGATCAACCACTCGAAGTTCATTTCACTTTAACGTTTGCCTACCTCGCTGACTAGTTAGCGCGCTAGTCAAACTCACCTTCGGTAATGAAGGTATCCCGGCATGGCTCACATATCTTGACGTATTTTTTAACATTCTTGTATTTCACCTTGACAATCATTGCATCCACCTCAGAAGAATTACGTTACCTGTCGATGACAAGAGCAAACAATTTAACAACACTCATTTTGATGTTGCCAATGTTAGCTATCCCTGCATTGCTGGCAACCAATGACGACAACGTTAAAGTTAACGTTACGACGACACGTGTAAAACCTTGCTAGCAGATAAGTGAAGTTAGCACAGCATGCTATCTACTTAACTTGCAAAGTAAATACTGTAAAAACGTGTTGTATCGAGTCAAAGGCTAGAATATCATTTTTATTCTATTTTCAGAGCCTAAAGCCTTGAACCGATTAAACATTTCAGTTAATCATTTTAATGCTAATCTTCTAACCAGGTTGCTAGGCGCGAAAATGATTTTTAACCAAACGTAATATTTACTTAAAGGAAACTAAAAACTAATACATAAAACTGAAAGAACAACGCACCAACATGAATATTTGCATATAGTAATTTGCTTATCGTACATTAATGTAAAAACTTACCAGAAGCGGAATCTCCCACAGCTACATGAGAGGCCACCTGCTGCAAAGGGTTTCGTGAAATGGCGGACTTTCAGAAAAATTTTCAGAATGTTCGTTGCCAAATATCCCGGATGTAGCTCTCAACACTAACTGGTGTTTATTTATATGAACTCTGCAAACTAACAACAGTATTTGAGCTATATCTACACCAAGGGTGTTGAGACTGTAACAGTTATCACTGAAACAGTGTTTATTTGTCAGAACACTAGAAATATAACACCCGTGAATTTGCTGTGTGGCTGTCTGCACAAAGATGCTAAACAAGTTTTGATGAAGACTGCACAGACTTGGAAAAAAAAAACTGGGAATGTGCTTAGGTTAGGGCTTGTTGCACAGCCAGCAGTCCAATAACTACTGTATACAAACACACAACAATACATTCAGCACAAATAAGTACCAAAGGCAGGCTGTAATGTAAGTAAAGAGAAATGTAAATGAAATCAAGTCTGTTGAGAAGGGGGAGAAATGTGCCAAGGCTACTGGAAATCTACTTGGCACATGTGCTTCAAAGATGTTCTCTTTCAAAACCAGACACTGGCATCTCTCCCTGAACCTTCCTAACACTGCTAGAGAACACACAGAGAGGGGGAGATGAAAACCATTAAAGGAAGAGTATTTTGTTGCCAAAACTGGTACTGCAATCACGTTCAAAATACTGCAGAGCATACTGTAATATCCCCATCCCCTCCTCCTAGACAACATATTGCCAGCTAGGATAGGTGAGGAAATCAGATAGGTGGAGGGTGGCGTAACAGGTCAAAACACATAATATACACTTAATATACACATACTGTAATGACATCAACATTAGTTGGGGGCTTTTGTAATGTGAATATCCAGGCTGGATTACTGCTGTCAGTGATAAAAGTATTTGAAATGATCATGATTCCTTAATTGATCATATTCACACGGCAGTCATTGTCCTCTGATGTCATGCTCAGGGTGGGAAGCTCAAAATTCTAAACGCATAATAGATAATCAACTGAGAAGACATTTTAATCACTGTGTCACTGTGAGTGCTGAGAACATAGGCTAGATCTAGCTGTGCAGCAGAGAAAAAAAAATTTAATTCAGCATAATCAAAACCATGAAGGATACATAAGCATATCCACTAGCCTATCTAAAACTAGTTTGAATAATAATGTAAATGGAAAGAATCCTGTGATTTAAGACGGGGAGATTGTTCAGAACACAATCCAAATCCCTTGCTCATGTTCATCCAGTTCTGCTGTGCTGCCTGAGATTTAGCCTACAACAGCTGCTAGGATTACTGGACTGGATTACTGTTTAAGGCAGGGGTCTTCAACGTTTTTCAGGCCAGGGACCCCCAAACAGATGGTGAACTGGGCCAGGGACCCCCTACTATATATACGGCATAGGATTGTGTTTTATATTAAAGGAATCTTAGTGTCATGTATAAACATTGCTAGTCTGTTATGGTACATAGAAATAACACAGGTTAATACTGTATTTTCACTTTTTTTATTTTAAAGATGGGTATTAAAGATGTGGTGTTGCCATTTTTAAACTCAACTTTATAACACAGGCCTATTAATATCATTCCCCATTTCGACCTAAAAAACAAGTGCAAGGGAGAGAGTTGCTGTGCTTCTCCCATTTACACATACACATCATGCTCAAATACAGAGCTATTCAAATAATCAACAATTAACACAAATCAAGTTAAGCTTTGAACACATAAATGACACACACTGGGAATTCAATGCCATCTCTCTCCTTGAAGGTAAAGCCAAACTTCATATAATTGTCCGAGTACTTTCGGCTCTTATCCCGTTTGCGCTTAGCTCCGACACCAGCGACAACTTCTTCCTCGCCACCTTCAGTCGCATTTTCGTTCTGTTCAGTGGTGGGTGGTATTTCTACCGTGTTTGATTTGTTTGGTCGAATTACAAAACGATCCATTTTAACTAAGACACATGTTTAACCGGGCTAGTGAGACTCTTAGCTAACGGAGGCCACGGGAGGGAAGGAGCAGGGATAAATATTTTTGTTGATATGAGTGATCCGCTGCCTAGCAACCATACCTTGCTGCACGAGTGCATGACTTTGCGTGACTTTATTTCTCCATTCCCCTAGGCCTAGGCTACGCATCGATGTGCATTTTAAGACATCAAAGAGGGTGGAGAGACAGGAGAAACTGATTTGGGGAAATTAAAAAAAAAGGTTTTTTTTTATAAACATTAAAATATAAAATGATATTTTAAACTGAAATCAAAAGATTTCGCGGACCCCCTGCAGTACCTCCGCGGACCCCCTAGGGGTCGCGACCCCCCTGTTGAAGACCTATGAGCTAGGCTATTATCAAGCTCACTGTGGTAGGCTAAGAATATAGTACAGCAACTTAACAGGTCGTTAGCACCTTTTGAAAGTGAACCACGAGTTTCTTTTATGTTTCAAACGCTGGTTGTACCATGTGATAAGTTGAATAACGTCCTTCGCGGTGTCCCGTTATAGGGAAATAATGGACTTGACGGCGTCGCCGTCGGACTGTTAGAAGCTTCGTCCATTATTTCCCTATAACGGGACACCCCGGCGGACGTCCTTCCTTACTTAACGGAGCAACTTCATTCACACTAGCGACGATGTCATAATAGAATCGCTAAGAGCAATTCGAATCTTGTGCCAGCTGCTCCAACTGTCAGTCTCAGGCTTTAAACATACAATCTGCCTCTGTTAAGACTACAGATCCCATTCAACTATTTCCTCTAGCCACAACTATCAACTATTTCAAAATAAAAGTTCTCACTATTATTTTTTACTATTAAAATGTTTTACTATTTAAAACTACTGAACTATTCAACTGTTCAGTCATTCCAACTGTCAATTGTAATCAACTATGAGACTGGCCAACCTACAACTGATTCAAATTAAAAGTACTCTGTAATAATTCACTAGTAAATAATTTAATCGATTATTTATGATAGCAACCACCTCAAGTACCCAAGCAACAACCTAGGAACCACTTCCACAGTTACAACCCAGCAACCAACATAGCATCCACCTCAATTACCCTAGCAACAACCTAGCAACCACTTCCACAGTTACAAAATTACAATGTAGCAACGAACATAGAAACCGATATGATTGAGCAACCAATGCAACAACTATAAGTACCTTAAAGGTACAGTGTGTGGGAATTACTCCCATCTAGTGTTAAAAATAATATATTGCAGCCTTAACGGCTACGGCAGCCTTCGTGTGTAAAAAAGCAAATTCATCACGATAACTTCATCCAGTTTTCTCTACAGCGATAATTTCCGTTCGTGGTTAATTCATGAATACAGACTGGTGACAATAAAAATAAGAAGACAAAAATCGTAACATATGGGAAGTGAACAATATTGGATATTGTAGGTCTGTCTCGCCAGCAGCAAAGAGTCAGACCAACGACATCTCAGCCCACCACACACCCCCATCTAGATTCTAGCGCTCCAGCTAACTTGCTCACATTCTCAATTGCAGGATGCAATATGCAATTTCGTTGATAAAATTATAACATTGAGCTTCTCAATTTGTGAAATTACGGGTTGGCCTTGTGATCTTCTTCACCAATTTATTACAAACACAAACGAGTATGAAAGTAGCTCAGCTTCTGAGTAGCAAGTCAAACTATGCAGGCTATGTAAGTGAGCTCAAACGAAGCAAAATAAATATGAATAAATATATAATTTCTGGTACTTTTACTACTGTATTACTACTGTAATTGCAAGCAGGAGGACGTAACATTGCAAACACTCTAAACGAGCCGGTTTTCTAGCTTCAGCATGTTCGTTATCTAGCCACCTAGCTGCTAGTCAGTAGCCATTGAGCCAAACAAATGTGGCAAGTGATTTGCTTCGCAGTGTAAAGCATAGTGCTAGACGATCGTGCAATTAAATAAACATTCTGACAGTTATATGTATCTACCTGTCCAGACGAAAGCAAGCAAACTCGCCATCTCTTCAGATCTCCTTTCCTTCCTTCACCTGTTCTTTCCATCTTGGTAATGTTAGTCCACTCGTTTCTTCTGATGTCGTCGGACTATTTTCACGATCATGTTTCTATTTCTGAACAAAGACGACTATTTATGTTATGGAACTGTGTATTTGGAATAGGCTACGTCTGATTCCTTTCAAACTTGCTGGGTCCGA
>JAUCNH010000010.1:1109354-1120297 GCA_032353275.1 Sardinella hualiensis | reverse complement strand
GTGTTAAATGTTCTTCAGAAAGTAAAGTTTATTGATCTTTGAAAGGGTATATTTGCATTTTTATTCCATTGTCATTAAATTAGTTTTAAAATGTCAATATTATTGTTTATCCCAGTAATTTCTTGGTCAATTAATCGTCCAGCAAAATCTGTTATCGTTACAGGCCTAATGATAGCTATATAATATTTTAATATAGTTTAGTAAAATAATACTGACAACTGCACATGTACTGTACAGCATGTCACTATTGAACTCAACTATGAGGTGCATCATGGAATTGCTTATTGACAGGAAAGGAACATAAAATGTAGTGGTGAGGAAGTGAGAACACAGTAGCATTAGGACTGTGCTGGAGGTGGTCAGGAACACAAGGAAACATGCAGTTTTTTCACCAGTTTGTAGTAGTCACGCATGAAGATTAGGGAATGGTGTTCCTCTGAGTAAAAGTATGATGCTCATGTGGCCTTAGCGGGACATACAGACTCAGTTATAGTCTCTGGCCAGCACTGTTGGGTGCACCCACATGGCTGTAATATCAGTTCAGCAGCTGCTGCAGTTGGTTTGCAGCCCAACAATGTCCCCGGAGGCGCTGTCTACTCCTGCCAGCTGCCATTTCAAACCAATGGCATACTCGCTTTCCTTTGTTTCCAGCTGAATTCACAGCTCTTGTGTGCTTGATGGTGCACAAGAGGGCGAGGAGGGGATGCAAGACAAATTTTGCCTTTACAAGGAAATTGAGGTTATTGTAAGATTTTTAGCTACATGAATTCCATGGCTTTAAGTTTATTAGTAGTATTTAAAGTACTAAAAAGAGCATTCTGTTGTCTCTAGACTCCATGAAGCCTTAGTTGTTTCCTTCACATTTATTAGCATATATTTAGGGTCATCGTGGCCAAAAGCTTAGTCACATTTTCAGAAATGTTAGGTTATATGTGAAAGGCTTAAACATTGCCCTGTTCTCACACCTGTTCTCACAACTGATTTAAAGAAAATGACTGTTTTAGGTTTTAAATCCCTGCCCGAATCCTTCTGACATGCATTACAGGAATTAAACAGTTTTGTCCTTTATTTAGTAAATTGCAAAATTAATATTTTTTTTTTCCCTATAAAGAACACTCTATAAACCAGAATACCAGTTTGCCTATCTAGGACAAATGGTCAGAAAAAAAATTGAAAATCAGACCAAATGAAGATAAATTATCTGACATCATATTAATGATATTTGTTTTATTTCCCAACTGATCTCCAACCAATTTTCATGTCATACAAAAGAACAAAAACCTCAGGCTAATAGTAGCCTAATTACAATAGAAATGTATTCATGAAAATCTTCCATCCTAAAATCTTTTCATCACCATATTAAATATTGAAGTGCTTGAACAGCTTTAGCATCTCTGAATCAAAGGCAACATATCAAAACATTCTCAAGTGAGAATAAGAGTCTAACTGAAGACAATGTAGTCTCAAATATTGACAAGTACATACATCTCAAATAACACAGAGGTGTTAAGATCTCATACCTTGTCTTGTAATGAACATGGAACAGGTGAGTGGAATAGTACATTACATGGACTACAGTAAACAAAAACTCAAAGTTCATCAGTTCAGTTGATGAACCAGTTTTGACTATGAACAAAAGATGAATACATGTTATTTGTTTTTAAGGTGAATATTTTCAAGGCATATAAAAAGAAAATCAATTTTACATTAAAAAAAGTTATTTGTTTTCAGAGTCTGTACTATGCAACTGGACAATCCAGAACGCAATCAAACCCATTGCTATATACAATAATGAATGGACATAGTGATAGGCGAACTACTTGCACACCACCACTGAATATGTACAAGAAAGGCATCGAATAAAAACATATCCGCTTTCAACAGATCCACTTCAACATCTCATGACTTTGACCCTCCAAGTTTGTCAGCTAGGCTAAAATCAACCATCATTGGCACAACTGTACCATCTGTGTAAAAGAAGCCAAATTCTGTTTTTATGGTGCTGGATATTCTTTTGTTAAACTTGATCGATCTCGGGATTTTGAAGAGAGGAACTGCTGGAGGATAAATCTGTTACGTGTGTACGTTGGTGCTCTTCCAGAAGGTGAAAGAAAGCAAATGCCTTGTCACATTCTGTACATTCATACACAACTTCACCTACATGAGTCTCTTGGTGCTTCCTTAGGAGAGAAAGATGGCCGAAGGACTTGTAACACATGTCACAGCGGTGAGCCCCTCCAGTTTTTCTCTCTTGTGGCTCAGCATGCTTTTTCTCATGTCGCAACAGATCGTTAGCAGTGGTGTAGCGCTTGTGACAGACAGAACACTGGAAGTCTCGGTCAGCATTGTGAATTCCCTGGTGAGCCGCCAGGACACTTTCAGAGTCAAAAGACTGTGGGCAAACATCACAGCGAAACGGCCTCTCATGTATAAGCTGGTGTTTGCTAAGGTAGCGCCCTTTCGCAAAACGCTTGCCACAGACTTGACATTTGTAGGGACGGCATTCTACATTCATCTTGTGATGTTCCCCAAGATCTGCCTGAGAGGAGAAGCGCTTTTTGCAGACTTTACAGTTGTAGAAGTCCTCTCCAACATCGACCTCCTCCTCTTCTTCAACAGCCCTTGAAGACCTGGAGGACTGTTTTTGAGATGTGGGGGGTGACGACTGTGATCCCGTCCGGTTTTCGACATATGATCTCTGTCGCTGTGCACATTGATGCTGCTTGAAAGCGTCGCTGCCAAAAAAGCTTTCCCCACATTCTGTACACTCATACTGCGTTGTAGCAGTCAAGTGACACTGCTCATGGCTTGCCAGTTCCGCTTTTGATGAAAAAGTCATATTGCAAACTTTACACATGAAGGAATGTACAGTGAGATGATCAGCCAACTCCATGGCCTGTGAATAACTCTGGGGGCAAATAGGGCACTGGTAAATATTTTCAGGCTCACTGTTCTCTGCTGGAACTCCATCTCCATCACCACCAGTGGCATCACCCGAGTCTTTCTCACTTCCATGACGTCTTATGTGGCTGAGGAAGTGATGACGATAGGTGAAATTCATGTGGCATTGATTGCACTGATAACGGTATGGACCTGGCACCTGGTGGCTAAGCTGATGTTTCTTCAGATGGGAACCGTGCAGGAAGTGCTTGTCACATTCTGGGCATGCATATGGACGCTCCTGTGCAGCTTTACAGCCATGTTCAGAGAGTTGTTCTGGATCTCTAAATCGCATACTGCAAATTCCACAGCGGTACTTAAAGCCACCCATCTGTTCTCCACCTTTAGGAGAAGACGATGAGGCAGAGGGGGGCAATATCGAAGGCGGAGTACTTGGTTGAATCAATGGGGGAAGCTCTTCTTCCTGTTCAGTGTGAGTTTTGCGATGTTCTGCCCTGGTGATTTTACATGAGAAAGTGCGGTCACAAAGATCACAGGGAAAATTCTCATCACGATGAGTGGCCATGTGTTCAGCAAGTTGGGAAGGTCCTGTGAAGCTCAGATGACACTTTGTACAACGATGGGGGCGGTTCTTGCCATGTGAGTGTTTGTGTTTCCTCAGAGCAAAAAGCGAGACAAAGCCTCTTCCACAGGTCTGACACTGAAATTCTGACTTGTGGCTTCTCTGATGCTGTTGCAGGTTTACAAGTTGGAAGAAGCATTTCCCACATTCTTCGCACTCATGTGGTTTCTCGCCCAGATGGCAACGCTGATGATCCTCAAGGCTCTCTGAGGTTGAAAAAGTTTTGCCACACACATGACAAGGAAAATAAGGAGCAGAATCAGAGTCATCTTCACTTGCCTCATTTTCGTCTTTGACACTCACGTCACTCTCTTCATTAAAGTCATCTTCAGCATCAAAATGATCTGCTGAGGAACCTTTTCCTTCATGGTCAGAATTTGTTGCAAGGTCTTTATTATGCTTCTCCCTTCTATGCCTAACATATGCCTTTCTGGATAAGTAGGTTTTGTTGCAGGGCTGGCAGGTGAAGCTTGGATACTTGGGATGGGACATTGTAATATGTAGATTTAAGGACTTCTGAGACCCGAATCTTAGATTGCAAGTAGAGCAGCAGAAAGGGCGACTAGGATCATGGCATGATTTGTGAGCTTCCAAATCAGATGGAAAGCGGAAGGACTTTGAGCAGATTTGACAAGTATTAATTTTGGGGGCTTTTTCACCATGTTGGCTACTCATATGTCGTGAAAGTGCTCTTTGTGAATCAAATTCTCTTCCACAAATTCTGCAGCGAAGACTCACTTTAAGAAGATCTTCTCGACCGTGGTTCTCCAAATGACTGATAAGCAGTAGTCCATCTGTGAAGCTCTGATCACATTCAGAACACTGATACTTGTTTGTGGTGGTCTTTGCTTTGTCAGAGAGATGATCCTTACTGGAACTATGTTCAACCTTTCTCTGCAGTTTCTTGTTACCATCCTTGCATGAGAATTGGGTCTGCAGGACTCCCGTTCCTGTTGTACTTGAACCTTTGTTAAAAAGCAGGACAGCACTGCCTTCCTTAGCTGCTGATTTTGAGGGCTGATGGCTGACGGCTGGGGTGAGATAGTTTGGGTCTATTTTGCCTTGACACTTTCTCAGATGCCTTTTTTGAACAGCCTTACTCCAGAAGCCTTTGTTGCACTTTCGACAAGAGAGGGGATATGCTGCTGTATGTGTACGCACATGCATGCCTAACCCGCTGTTGTTAACAAATCGCATGCCGCAATAGTGGCAAGAATATGGTTTACCGTCATCATTAACTACAATGTCAGTCGGAGCTGAGCTGGCCTCGTACTCTTTACCGAGAGGATCTTTTTTCAGAAACACATCTTCAGACTTAACACTTGCCTTCGGTAAAGTGTCTTCTCTATGTTTGGTGAGAAAATGTTGCTGAAGTTGTGAGAACAACAAAAATTTCTCATTACAATTTGTACAAGAAAAGGTTCTAACTTTAGGAGGTGGGCTGGGTGTCTTCTGCTTTTCCTTTTTGATTTCTTTGCATTTAACAACACAGCTCGATTTGTGACTTTGAAGTGCTTCTTTTGGGAACAACTGACCGCATATGTCACAGAGTGCCCTTTCAGTGTCCTCTTTTTTAGTTGTGCATTTGACAAGGTGGCGCTGCAAATAATCACGGCGGATAAAGCGTTCTCCACAGTTTTCACAACCAAAGGGCTTTTCTCCGGTGTGAAGACGGGTGTGCACCAGTACTTGCCCCCGATTCTTGAATCGTCGGGGGCAGTAGGAACACTGAAACTTCAGTTTAGAAGAATAATGTCCTTGTATTCTCTGCAGTAGTTTTGCAGTCTCCCTACACTGCTGTTCAGTAACTTTTGTATTTGCAGTCTTAGTAGAAGTATTGGGTGTGGCCCTTTTGCATTTCACCAGCAAATTGTGTTTCTTCAGTGATGACGTAGATGAAAATGATGACCCGCAGCGTTTACAACTAAATGGTTTGTGTGTAGTGTGTAATAGGCTTATATGACGGGCCAAATTAGTTGGAGTGGTGAAATCTTTTGAGCAGGTTTGGCACTGGAAAGCTTCCTCCTGCTTTGATTCGACTAAATTTTGCCAGCCAGTCCCAACATGCTTTGGGTTTATCTTGGGGAGACGAACTTCAAGCCTTTGCTTCTTCCCTTTGCATCGACCTTGATGTACTTTAAGGTAATCGTACCTGGAATAGCAACTGTCACACGTCTTGCAGCGATATGGTTTCACGTCTGTGTGGGTTAGGATGTGACGCCTCAGGTACCTGGCTTTGGCAAAGTTCTTATTACAGAATTTACATCTGTACTGGCCATCAGTTTCAGCTGAGACTTTTTCATCTTGAGATTTGTTCATTGGTTCAGTTTTAATAACTTCTTGCATAGGTATGGCCTTCCTTCTAAATACGCCATCACAAAAAGCTTCATGCTGAAGATACCGCCGTTGATCTGCGTATTTGTGACCACAATGCATACATGTATATGGTTTTTCTGTCATGTGTGAAGGAAGATGTTTCAGTAAGTAACTTCGGTACTTGAAGGACTTTGGACAGTGAGGACATCTGTGGGGCAGCTTGTCTTTCATCACTGTTGCAATTTCTTGAGAGCTCTTTTTCACATTTGCCACAGCTGTGCCTTTACACTTTTTCTCATGTACATTTTTATTGTCGATTCGACTGAAAGATTTTCCACACTTCTTACATGGGACTAAAGTAACTGTGTTGGATTCTTTTCCATTGCATTCCTTTTCATGAGAGTCTAATATTGTTTTTCTGTAGCATCTTGCACATTTAGAGCAAGGGGCTAGTAGTTTTAACTTGTGTCCGTTCAAGTGCTTTGTGAGACTACTAGGCCATACGAAAGAGTGTGGGCAATGTGGACACTTAAACTGTTTCTTTACTTTGTGCAAGCCTCGTTTCACCTGTATGTTTTCAGACTTTACTGCACCACTAGTTTCGGTGACTATCTTTGTACCAGTGCAGTGCTCCATATGGGCCTTCATTGGCTCCACCCGTCGGAAATACTGGCCACATTTCTTACAAGGGAAAGGCTTCTCTCCTGTATGAAGTCGGATGTGCCGGATTAGCGCATTGCGACTGCTAAAACAGCGCTTGCAGAACTGGCATTTTGATGATGATTTTGGCAAGTGAACAACACAGTGGTCTGACAACGCTTTTGAATCGGCAAAAGATTTTTGGCATAATGAGCATCTGAATTCCTCTTTGCCAACTATGGGGCTCTTGTGGGTTTTGTCTGGTTCCTGAACAGTCTGAGAAGTAGCCTTCTTGGCTGGATTTGCTTCTACCCTGTCTTTGCGCTCATGGGTCACCAGGTGTCTTAAAAGGTAAACAGGAAATCTGAACTCCATTTGGCAGTCGGGACACTTCAGCATTGCCTTGCCTTCATGAGACTCTCTATGCTGTAAAAAATCAGCAACGGTGGCAAACATTTTATTGCAAACAGAACACTGTACCTTCCTTTTATGACTCTGGGCATGAGCAATCAAATAGGCATGCTTTTTGAAACGTTTACCACATTTCTGGCAAATATATGGTTTGTCTCCCCTGTGCAGACTCATGTGTTTCTTCAAAGAGAGTGACTCCGTAAAACGGTTTCCACAAAATCGGCAAGCCAACTTCTCTTCTCTCTGATCTGAATGAGCAGTCACTTTCAAATCGTCAGGATTGGCAGTTCTGTACCTAACTGGCTTTCCAGTCTTTGCAGATAGCCTATGTTTCCTCAAATGTTTGCCTAGTCCAGAGGTATGAGAAAACACAGCTGGACATAACTTGCATTTGTAGTACTTGCCGCTGTGTGGTAATTTCTTCATCTTTGAAAGTTTTGGTTTAGATTTTCTGTCGGCCTCCTCACTTTTTATTATTTGGGTCATCTTGTACATTTTGTTGGATTTATACAGAGGCAGGCAGGTATTCTTAATATGTCTGCTAAGATTAGAGACAATGGTAAAAACAACATCACACAGTGGACATTTGTACCCACTGTCAGTCTTTGCCTTCCCATCAATTTTAGTGTACTCCTTGAGGCACTGCACACGCAGATGTCTGACAAGATTGTAGTTGTATTTGAAACTGCGGGGGCAGAGTGGACACTTGTATCTGGAATACATTGAGCCACTGGTCTCCTGTTCAGTACCCTCCATCTCCTGATCTTGTTCAGTTGACATAGAAATTTGAGACAGCTCTTCCTTGTAAATCTTGGGTATCCGATCACACTGCTCTCTCCTGTGCCTATTCAGGTTCCACGAGTACTTAAATGCCTTGCAGCAGTCGTCACACTTGTAAGGCTTCTCAGTGGTGTGCGTCTTCATGTGAGAATTGTACTGGGCACGAAGTTTGAATTTTTTATTGCATATTTTGCAAGTGTTTGATGGAGACACTGCGTCTCTCTTGTACATATCCACCAGCTTTACATAACATTCCCGAAGTGTGCCATACGGGGTCTTGATTGAGGGCTTCATCATTGTCTTTCTTGCACGAAAAGTCTCCTCCCTCTCAGAAAAAGACCCCAAATTGATGCATCTATTTCGCCTTTGGTGTCTCCTCAAGGAGCTACTCTGAGAGAAATATAAGGAGCATTGATGACACTTATACGGCGTTTTGGTCTTATGCCTTTGTTCATGGATGCGGAAAGACTCCTTTTTACTGAACATGAGGGGACAGAAATGGCATTTATGCAACTTTTTTGCATTTGCGGGCTTTTCAGGGCCTTCACTGCTCTGTTGCACTGTTTTTGGGCAGATCTGAGGTCTCCGATCCTCTGGCTCATGATGTCCATATCTATGACGTTCTGCAAGATGACTACTGGTGAGATAGCATCCACAGGTCTGACAGAACTGGAAATTGTGCTGAAAGTGTTGGTGATGGTGTTCAATTGCATGATCTACAGTCTCTGCATTTAGACTGCATTCCGCACAACGATAAATCCCAATCTGGCTGCTGTCCTGCTCTTTATAGTCCAAAACCACAACAGGATCCAACTTCTTCTTCATATTATGCGATTCTACAAGACGTGCAACTTTGAGGGGGGGACTGTCCTCATCCAAATTCAAACTAGATTCATGCCGCTTCACGAGATCATCTTGTTCCGTTTCATTGCCACTCGGTTCAGTTTTATCATTTTGTGCTATAAATACATCTTGTGATTCACTATTGCATGTACCTGACATCAGTGAGTCAGAAACAGCGTGCAATTCTTTATGCTCATTTTCTGAGAGTGGTTCTGGTGCTGAACTATTTGGCTCTGGTTGGGTTTCATTTGGTTCCACACAGGCAGACAAAACTGTGGTCTTTGAATCCCCTTCAGTGTCAAAACTGGACTTGAGGCCATCTTCAGAGTTTTTTAGGCAAGTTTCAAGAAACTCAAAACTACTACGTTCCAACTCCAAATCACTGCTGAACTGACAGCCATTCTCTTCTTTTCTAAAGCCATGGTCATTACCAGACTCTAGTGTCTCTGTTTCTGGGGATTTTGATGTGGAGTTATCTTGGGAACCCAGAGCTGGGACAGGTGTTTTCTCAGGGACTTCATCTACTGCTGTTGGACCGCTCTCAGCTGTCAGGGTATCCACATTTTTTTCCACAAAATTGACAGGAGAAGTGTCCGTTTCTTTGATTGTTTCTTTGATGATTTCCTTTCCAACAGCAGTGAGAGTATCCTCCCCAGACCTTTCAGTCTCAAGGGCTTGATCTGACATTCTTTTAATAGCAGCACACAAGTCTTGTTTTACATCTTGTCCTTCTTCTGTTAGATCAGAGGTCTGCCTCTCAACTTCAGGTTCTGGGCTACTAATATTTGAGTACTGATCCTCCAACAAATCCTTCTGTTCCACTCTTTGGTTGTCCATCTCACAACTCAATCCTGTACTTTCACAAACGTCTGGATTTAAGGTGCTATTGCCATCTCCATCTGGTGGCCAATCCGAACTGCCAAGGTTCTTTGTTGACAGAGTCTCATGGGTTTCTGCTGTTTCCTCTGAATCAAAGAAGTCTGCACAATTCAAAGTCCCTTCATCATCTGGTTCAGAACAACTGCTAACATCTGAGTATCCATCAAGAAGGGCAGGTGCTGAAGAAGGGTCATCTGTAAGGGCCTGCAAGTGAGTGTCAATATCAAATTCTGGAACAGTGTCACCCAAGAGAGGAGACTTTGTAGGAGTCAATGCATTGCTATCTTGATTCTTCAAAAAGTCTACTCCCGATGTATCTGAATCCAATGCAGTCTCAACAGCAGTCTTTAAATCAGCATTGGTAATCTCCTGACATATTCCAGAAATATAGTTGTTCTCCTGCGTGAACTGGCCATCAGTCTGAACCTCCATGTTCTCCTTTGGGCCCTGGAGTTCTCCCAAAGCCATTGGATCAGCTATTGTAGTTGGGCTGCATGTATTCCACACATGAGCCATGTTGTTGAGACTTTCAAGGAGAGAGGAACCTTTCCGTTTCCAAACCTGGAAAAACATGCACAAGCATTACTGACGAGAACATGATGTCATCCATCTCCAATATCAGAACTTTTACAAAAACTAAAAACAAACATCGTAAGTTGACAAACTTGTACCTTTCTCCAACTGCAGTCTCAAAACCACAGCAATCGCAAAGATGAGCTTCATTTGCCAGGTGACCTAACAAAGAATAAACTATTAGGATAATACAGCACAGCTTTACTCATTAACTACATAAAACAACAAAGGCCACTGGACAGCTCACAGAAACAATTTTGTTTACAACGAGTAAAAGAATGAATAACAAAAAGGACTTCAGGTCATTAGGTGACACAAGCAACTAACAAAAGGAGGATCTCACTATTGAGGTTTTTTACCTGCAACGTCATAATGTCAACCATCTATGGAAATTTAACATTGGTAGGCAAAACTGCCATGGGCTGCCATTAAAATGAATGGTGGCGGTTTCTAGAAATTCATTTAAGTGGGCGACAGCAATTGATTTGTGAACGACTGCTTCATTAAACACTGACTGCAGGTATGACAACTATTTGTGTGTCAGTACGTTGTTTTAATTGCCCCAAAAACATTAAGTCATTAAAGTGCTAATTTTCCTGCTGAGTAACGTTCAACCAACAATGTTGTCAATGTTCTTACAAACTACGTGTAATTTAAAGACCCATACTCATTTTGCCCATTGTAGTACGTCAGTGATGAACTTCAACGTAGTTATTACATTCGTTTTAAACTGTAGATGTTGTCAGTCTTTGTAATGCCCGGAGAAAACCTCATAGTGAAAAGCGTTTAGCGCTGTCCATGTAGACCAATAGAATTTGGCTGCAAATGATAGCCAAGGGCCAGTTGTTCAAAGGTAATCTTAGCGGATTGTGGTAATCGGATATGAAAATGGGTTGTTCAAAAGAGAAAGTAGGATCATGTAATCCAATTCTAGATTCAATCTGGCATTGGCATTTTCTGTGTCTTCTGATAAACATTT
>JAUCNH010000002.1:19487092-19499314 GCA_032353275.1 Sardinella hualiensis | reverse complement strand
GAGACCCTGTATTGCACACCTCAAGAACCTTTAGTTCTGGTTATTATATTGCATGCTTTGTTAAAGGATGACGTGTTTTAAAGCAGAATGATGAAGTTGATTGTGTACAATACTTGGTTTGTCAAGTAAGGGGTGGCAACTTGAAATTCAAATCTATGTAAAGTTATTAAAGGCTGAACTGGTAATGAATTTCATTTAAACATAAAGTTCTGCTGCCCCTCAATTTTTAAACTTGTGAACACAGTGAGGTTGGTATGTGCAAGAATGCTGTAGATTTGTTTCAGAAACTGGCATAAGTTCTCAGGCCAACTGGGAAGGACAAGTTAAATCATCTCAATGTGTGTGTGTGTGTGTGTGTGGGGGGGGGGGTGGCAATTGGATTCCCCATATCTATTTGGACTGTTTAATTATACATGGATATTTAAGAAGAAAAACATGAACTGTTCATTTATTCATGTGTAACGTTAACATTTTTTCTATATTTCAGGTAAATCATGTCTGACGAAGGAAAGCTTTTTGTTGGTGGACTCAGTTATGACACCACTGAGCAGTCTTTGGAAGAAGCCTTCTCCAAATATGGAACTATCTCAAAAGGTAATGTTCATGTTGTGATTGTATATTACTATAGGCCAAATTTGTGTGTCGCTGTAGCACATGAATATGCTGATTTGTACCTTCTAATATTCCTTATTTTGCAGTTGATGTGATCAGAGACAGAGAGACAGACCGTTCTAGAGGCTTTGGCTTTGTTACATTTGAAAATCCAGAAGATGCCAAGGATGCAATGTTTGCAATGAATGGCAAAGTGAGTGCCTTTAATTAGCTATTAGTTTGATGTTCATATCTATCATGTGTATTTGTTGGTATAATTTGCATTTCTCTATGCAGTCTGTCGATGGCAGAATGATCAGAGTTGACGAGGCTGGAAAGTCCGGAGGCAGATCAGGAGGAGGTTTCAGGAGAGGTGGTGGTGGCTTCAGAGGAGGCTTCCGTGGTGGACGTGGTAGGGGTGCGTTTTTAATTTCCCCTATCCGTGTTCTTGCTGTTCAGGCTGGCCAAATGCTTACAATTTGGGCAAAGATGACCGAATAGCACAAGACTTAAAGGAATTATCCGGAGTGAATGAACATGTAGCCCTGTTTCACGTTGCTATCGATGGGTATCGATATGAGTGACAGATTTTCATGCATGGTTGACCGAATAGTGAAACTGCAGCCAACGGTAACTGATCAGGGCATGTCAGTTTCATTTCGACATGCCTTATTTGTTAGCGTTAGCGGCTAGCTCACAAATTCAGTCCATGTTGTACCTATCAATGTCGTTCTGATGCATATCGACAGCACTTGGTAACCTCAGACAACCAGGCTACGGGTTCACTCCAGATAAACCCTTTAACACTTGGTAATAAGGACAAGGAAACCTGCTTTCTGTTTCTTTTTCTCACACTCTTTTCAGTTGGTATTGCTGATGGTTCCTAAATGTGGTGAATGTTTCACTGAATTCATATTCCTCTTCCTACTAGCCACACTTGACAAGCTTGAGCAACAGGGATATGAGTTGATTCACCCCAGACCTAATCACTGCTTTCTTCTTTCTTTTCATTAACACTGGTCTTAAATGCTGCCACCACCAGTCTCTAGGCTTAAAAAACCCTAACTGTGTGTCTGTGACTGTAACTTACCAGGAGGTGGAAGCTATGGTGGCGAGAGAAGCTACGGAGGAGACCGGGGATATGGCAGCAGTGACAGAAGCTATGGTGGTGACCGAGGATATGGTGGAGGAGGAGACAGGAGCTACGGAGGTGGAGAGAGGAGCTATGGTGGAGGTGGTGGCGGCGGCGGCTACAGAAGCAGCGGTGGATATTCATCTGGCGGTGGTGGAGGCGGCTACAGGGGAAGCAGGTGGGTGTCCTACACTTCCCATTTTGCATGACTTGATGCCTAGTTATATTGAGCAGTGTGACTGCACTGGATGTGGCATTGGTAAAGGTTATCACCATGACACTTATATCCAGTGCAGTATTGTGCATACTTAAACATGAACTGCTTTAATATCCAGTTCATATAGAATAAAACAAATTCATGTTCATGACATGTTAACCATTTCAGTAGAGAACTAGTTCATGTTCAAGTTCATTAAACTTTTTTTTCTTTCTTTTTTTCCTTAAGGGAATATAGCTAGTGAGTATTTCTGGATTGGATTTCTTTTTCAAATAAACCCCTCTTCATAATCAGCTGTCCATCACTACCATCTCCAACTGTTGTGGATGTTATTTGCATGGGTCTGTTGATTTATCACTACTTTGGCAGTAACCCTACATTACCAAGATGTTATCTGGACTTGGGGCCTAAACAGCGGTTCAGAGAAATGAACTTGTGCACGAACTAGTTTCTCACAATACTGATCTAGTGTATTTTACAGAAATTACTTCTGCAAAATGTCTTGACTATTTATTCTTTTCGTGTTTTAGAAGTTCGGGTGGTTATGAAGGCGGCTCCTACAGAGACAGCTACGACAGTTACGGTATGCATCCAAACTTTTAATTTTGCTGTTGCTCTTATCGCTGTAAGGTTTAAAATTCCCACCAGATTTGAGCAGTCCGTTGTCCCTTACCCATCCTGATTGGCCCCAGCCTGTATGTTCAGTCCAACCACTACTAAAAGAGGGGGTTTCGAAAGTCTACTTCATCCATGAGGGGAGTGTTGAAACTCATGTCCTGCAGCTCTAGTGACCTTCAGTACCACATCCTTATGAACCTCTCTAGCGAAGGAATCCATGTTCTTTGGTTACAGTTCGTGTGTGTGAAAAAAGAAAAGAGAATGTGCGTATCCTGCAGTGCCTTTACACCTTTGCCTACTTTTTGTCCTCAGCTACACACGAGTAAAAAAACTTCCTGATACCAAGATCATCCCTGCGCTGGCTGTATTTAAAAAGATGCGCTCTTCGAAGATTTTTTTTATGGTGTTTCCTGGTTCCAGTATTCCATCAGTCAAACAACAATTTTGAGTCCTTTTTTTTTATTGTGTTGAATGATTTTCAGGGTCTCCATCCGCAAGGCAGTGTGAGACTCTGTAGTATTTAGTTGTTGTAAACATGAATGACCATGAAAATTCCTGTACCTTTAGTTCAATTTTTCCCTCATAGTGTTTATTTGAACACAGAGGGCAAAATTAATTTTCTTTTTAAGTGGCTGAAATGTGTTTTAAGCTGTAAGTGAAATGCTCTTGTTCATCACAGCCAAATAGCTTCTAAAATAAATTCTGTCAGTTGAACCACCATTCAGAAAGACCGCAGCAGGGCATCTAATCCATTTAAATTTATTTTTCCATACATTCTTGAACTGGAACTGTTGACCCTGCCTGAAGGAAAATCAATCGAACATCAACCTCTTCGAAAGAAGCTTGACTAGCTGTGATGTGTTCTGTGCGACTTCCTGTCTGTAATGCATACCTTTAGTGTACCAAGGTGGGAATGCTGTCTTGGACTGCCAGTCCTGCAAACCTCCTTGATATGGCTAAAGAATTGTAAATATTCAGTAAGCAAAGAGTGAACTTTCTCTGGGAGAACGACCTTTGGTGATTGCAAACTGCCTCAGGTGGCCCGAGGTTCTTTACTCTTTGAAACATTGAATTTTTAAAAGTATGCTCTTTGGTGGATTGAACTTTGAACTATAAAACTCTTAAAATGTCTCCACTTTTGTTCTTTCTGAGGTGAACTGTCCTGTGTGTACCAACACCTCTTAAGAAAAAAATATTTCTTTTTACAGTTTCTTTTGTAAATTTTGGCTTCATGGAGCCTATTAAACAAGCCATTGGAAAAAAGACCTTGTTGTGCCTCAAAAATCTGATCATCTGATTGTCTCAGATAGATTTTGCCTTATTGCATTTTAATTAATGGGTATGCATTAGCCTGATTAGTTGCAGTTGTAAGGGTGACTGGGATAGTTCAGGATTTAGTCTAACTTTTTTAGTGAAGCTTTAGTTTGTCTGGTCTATTGTGGGTGGGCTGGAATTGAGTACTTTGAAGGAATCAAACATAATCTTGCTGTAGTGATAGAACTACTGAGTTGGCACTGGTTCTGTGTAATGCTTCATTGCGTCCAAGAATCTCATCATTTTGGAAATCAGCAAAGTCCTTGGAGAATGAAGCGTTTTGGCTACCGACTTGTGAATCACGTG
Organism: Sardinella hualiensis; assembly: GCA_032353275.1. Taxonomy (NCBI): domain Eukaryota; kingdom Metazoa; phylum Chordata; class Actinopteri; order Clupeiformes; family Clupeidae; genus Sardinella; species Sardinella hualiensis. The sequence goes on along the minus strand of JAUCNH010000002.1, from coordinate 19,495,136 downwards.
TGCCTACCGAGACAAGATGAAAGCTGGCTCTCTTGGCTAGTTCATATATGGAGATAGGCCTGTAACGTGAGGTAACCACTTTTGCTCTCCTGTTCGCATTCCTCAATCCGTTCTCATTTTATTGTCCATCTTGCTACTCTTAAAAGCTCCCAAAAAAGCCACCATGTTCTTCTCCACCATGCTCCTAAACGATGCATGTCCTGTAACGTAATGAGTGTCCCTTGTGTGGGAGAGATTGTGAAACAAAAATGAGCACAGCAAGCCTCCGAAAAATGCCATGTGCCCCTCAGTATCTTGTTGATAAATCAAAGCAATTGGATTTTTTATTTTTTAAACCATTCCTGGAGTGCTGAATGTTCAAGAATGCTACCTATTTTCTTGATGGCTTGTAGCCAGTACATCTTCATTGCTTGTTACTGTAGATGCATCACTAAAGTGGCGTTGGAAAAAAAACTTCTGAAAATTTCCCCTTTTCTAGCCTGTCCTCACTTTTGCCATACAGTTTTGACCATTTAAGAAGATTTAACTTGGGATGTTTACTTGTAGCTAATGCCATGTATAATATGCTCTCTGAAGCTAAATATTCTTTATCTTTGTGCAGGTTAACTTTGCTTTGATGCTCTTGGCTAAAATGATGCTGCATCCAACCTGGGGAACTGAGCAAGACCTCATGTGTACCTGGTCAAGGTATGTGTGCAAATGGCAATTGAGTACATTTTTTTTATTATTACTATTTACCCCCAAATCTCCCGTCTTTTGCCTCTCCCTTTACCTATACTGGAAAAAGGGCAAGCATTTCCAATCGGTGTGTTTAAGATGGCTAGTAAAGCTGACGGCAGTGCATTGTGGGCTTGGCTCAATGAAAGGGGGTGAGGTGGGGGTGGTGGACAATTACACTGTGCATTGCTTAAAGCCAGCAGCTTAAACTTGGTTGAAATTGAAATCAACCAGTGATTTGAACAGCAATAGGTCAAGGCATCTATTTAACCCAAATTACTTTAAAGTGACATTTGGTGGTGGTCATGTGGGCTTGAGTGTGACCTGCACTTTCAAATGGCCTACAAATTCACTACATGTTGTACTAGGCTATAGTATTTCAATGCATGTGACACAACTCCTGAATCCTGAAATAAACTGGTATAATCAATGTAGGTCTTCAACCACTTTGTGTTAAAAGCTGCCACAGCTGCATTGGTTAGTAGTTTTGCTTGTGGAGTCTGCAACCTGCCACTATTATTCAGAACTAAACTTAAATTGATGCATTTGCCAAATTTGGCAATGTAACAGCGATTTCCCTGGGAAATCGAGCCTTTCCCTGCACAATTGCTATGCAGGGAAACTCGCCCTCTTGGGTGTAAAACGACTCGATGTGAAGTTGAAGTATGAATTTGTTTCAATTTTCTAGTTTGTTTAACCATGCCATTGTGTTTTGCTTAGGGCACTGGAGGACTTCCTTCCTGATGTAGAGGGACAGCTTTCAAAAGGCAACTAGGGGGAAGTTTATGCTGTTGGTGGATTTGAACATGGAAGTAGTCGTTTTAAAATTTCTTATGTTTTAATAAAGAAATTTGTTGAGATTTGCCAGAAAAGATGGGTCATTCCTTTTGAGTGTATGTGTGTGAGGGTTTGTATTTTTTTGATTATAGATGGATGGGTTTTGTGTGTTTGCCGAGCAAAAGGTTACATCACAATTGTTCAAAAACTGCTCTGCAGATATGCATAATACACACAATTTGTCAAGTATTTTTTAAAGCAGGGTTTCCATGGGGATTTAAAGTCTGAATTCATATATTTAAATTTAAGCTCAAGTCTAGAGATATTAAATTGATTTAATCTAGACTTAAATTGAGTTTTGAATCATTACTAATGCACCTATACAGTGCATTTCATGTGGACCATGCCACCCCCCCTTTCGTTTAAATTGGGTAGTTGTAAAAGTATATCCTATGTGTCTAGAGTCCATAAGTTTCACTCTTTTGTTGGAAAGGGTGTTTGAAATTTCAATCATAGTGGTCATAAATAGGTCTTAAATTGTGTGAACCTGGAGAAACCCTGTCAAGGTTGATGCATGTGTTAACAGTGAATGGTTAAGCTTTTCCTTGAACAAGTGTGTGCTTTAGTGCTCACATTAGTGCTCATATTTTGATTTTAATTACAAATATCTGCTGTTCTCATACAAGGCTTTGGGACAGGTTTTGTGTCTGGGTACTGGTGATACCATACTGTAGTTGCCTGAAATACTAGATCAGGGGTCACCCAAGCAGTAGTTCAGGAGCTACCTGTATTTTGCCATCTGAGTTTAGAGTAGCTCTCCAAAGGAAATGTAAATCCTAATTGAATTTGGTTCCAGAGGTTTTTAACAGGTTTAATGCTTACAAACACCCTGCTCTGTCGTGTTCAAAATGTTCCAAGTTCTCTCTGAGAATTGACATTGGTGCACACCAGTTCTAAGGAAATGTATACAGGTGTTACAAATTTCACACTTAAGTATGTGCACAATGATGTTTAAGGGTGTTAACATTTATCCCAAGCCTGCAATACAATGGAAAATTTGGCTATATTGATTTGGTCACAATAGTGCTCACAAGTTTAAAAAAAAAAAAGGGTTTGAGGTCCCTGTACCAGGTAATTCATGTTCGATAAAAGTTGTCTAAAGTTCCTCTTGGTCAGCGGATGGCGATATGGGCTTTTCCTGCACTTGTGCTAAAGAGTGCATGAGTGCTCATTGGTTATATGGAGGCCTCAAGTAACAGGATTGAACACTAGAGGGCACACTTGTTTTAAAAAGCAATCTGTTGGAATGTTTATTTACATTTATATTTTAATTATTATTCAAACAGTTTGAACTCAAGTTTACATTGAAAATTATCAGCCCATTCGGGCAGTCCCCAACACATGCAAGGGTTTGTATTGTGAAGTAACAAATCCAGACATTAAATCACTTGATGTCAGCAATGACATTATTACAACATGCCTGACAGACAGTCCTATAAAACAAACTTTGCACACAAGCTATGAAAGCTAGATGTTAAATATTGGTCACAGGAGAACCACTGATATGGTGAAAAAATTCTTAATCTATTTTTCCTTTTGTCTTTACATCAAACTTGATATTGGTATTCATGATGTAGTCTATCCAGGAGCGGTAATGAGCAATCCTTGCGTAGTAGAGAGTGCGTGTCTTGCCTTTTAGAATCCAATGAGACGCCACCCCACGTGCAACTTTGCCACAAACAAGTGGCCTTCCAGAGTATCCCTGCAATTAGCAAGTAAAATATAAGCCATCTCTAATAAAATTGTAATATTTTTAAAAGTGTGACGATGCAGTCAGTTCACTCACCTCAACAGGGCCTCCTAGTCCTATGGTACAAAGTTTACTTGGCGTTTCACAGTTGAGAGAGATGTCAACTGTGACACTAACTTCTTGCAACACGTCTGACACAATTCTATTTTCATTATCCATTGCACCCCACCCAGGAACCAAACAGTCTGCTGTGGGAAGGTCTTTGTTTTCTTCCCCAGGAACCAAACAGACTGCTGTTAGAGGGTCTTCATTTTCTGCCTCAGAAAGTGCCAGCAGGTTCACTTTGTCACTGAGACTAACATTTTTAGCAAGCTGCATATGAGATGTGAAAGTCATTATATCATCCAACTGGAAAGGACTAAGTTAAAGAAGCAAACCGAGCTCCTAAAGTTTTACCTTGAGTAGCATAATGTCATTTTCTGTTCCTTCATAGGAGGGGTAGGCAAATGGTTTAGCTTCGACTTTAGGATGTCGTTTTAAGTGTGATTTGTCATGGAGACCAGGAAAAACAAACATTTTCCTGAAAAACAGGCAAGATGCACAGCTAATACATTTGGGACAGTGTTCATGACAAAATACATTCATTAATATAATTTACATTGACATGTTTTCATGTTACTTTGGCTCACAGAGTAAAAATATTGCTGAAGAACTGCCTGATTTGGTGTGTAAATTGCGTAAGTTGATAATTGTTAAATATAACATAGGCTGATCAACTCACTCTCCTTTGCAATGAGCTGCGCTCATCACAAAATCCTCCCTCACAAGGAAACCATTGCATTCTTTCCATTGCTTATGTTTCATGGACACTATAAAGACCATGTAGGGGCGGCTGTGAGGTGCTGCCTCATGCCCCCCCACGATGCCATCTTGCATGCAGGCCCCTGTAAATACACAAACTAAGTGTCAACAGTAGTAACAGTGAAATGAAATGCAGATTTGGAACAAATTTTAAAGATTCAATTTTCACTCCTTAAATTCTTAAATCTTCCCCGCAGCAGACTCAAGACCTTCGGTGACAGAGCCTTTTAATGTAGCTGCTCCCACTCTCTGGAACAAGCTACCCCTTCACATCCAATGTGCCCCCTCACTCTGTTTAAAAAGTACCTTAAAGCATTTGTGGAAATATGTTCATTTTCCATCTCCCCTCGAGTTTATTAACTGAGCATACTTTTCTCCTGTTCATCCAGTCCTTCTCTGAGTCTGCAATACCACACTGCAATACCACACTTCATTGGTAGACTTCTGAGGGCCCTGACATTTAAAACAAGAAAGAACTTAAGAGAATAAGTCAATTGATGAGCATGAACTAACATAGTTCAGGAAAAAATTTGACCATTTGTTATATGATACTCTTCTTTCTCACATTTTCAGCTGGAATACAAGCACTTCTACATAATTATTTTTGCAATCTGTTCCCCTGTCTTACCTGTTCGTTTGTGCTCATCAATTGACTTTTTCCAAAATGACGGAGACCGGGAACTTTTCTGAATTAATTGGTCTGGGAGAATGATGATAACATCCCATATTTGTTAACTGTAGATTAACAAGTAACTAGTTGGGAAGATTGGCATTTGATATGCTAGTCTGCTTTCATGGTCTACTCTGGTCTTCTGACTTGGTAGGACCTGTGCTGCCTCTGGAACAGTTTCCTCTTTCTGTGTTAAAGCCATGATTGATAGCTGAAGTAAAGGTCTGACCACAGTGAACACCTCACCTTGCATATCATGAAGTTTGTATTAACTGAATTGTATTAATTACCTTGATTGAAGAAAAACAGCATGACCAGTATAGTGCTGATGAGTTGGAGGATGTGCATCATGACAGCAGGCACACGACAAACAAGCACACCACCCCTGGTCGCACATGATTGGCCTTTTTATTCTCTAGAACGAGGAACAGAGACTTTTTTTTCCCTCTCTCTCTTTCTTTCTTTCATTGCAGTTAGATGGTTACTGATGATAATGATTTTGAGCTTTTTGAAGTTACCTCAAGACTACCAGACTAGAAAGTTCTGTCTTAAGTAATATATCAGTGCACAATTAAGTTGACAGATTGGACAAAGTAATTTGATGATGTGTGCCTATGCAATGTGCCAGATGGATGGCATAATACTGCAATATGTTTCGCCATGGAATTGTAATTGCGGCCATTTGCGTAGGCTAATGAAAATTCCATAACCATAATAAATATTGTTCAATACCAAGCCATATTTTATATAACATTTAAATAATAAGTAACACACAATAATGTTTTTATTTGTATCCTTGCATAGTTTTTGTTTGGTATGTAAATTGACAGAGTCTAGACTGAAGTATGCCCTCTCCATACCTGCACTGCATGCCTTTACTGTAATTACACTCAATGTGTAACAGAGGGTTTTGTGAGGAAGGTCAGGCAAATTGAATGGGTCCCAACCAGGAAACTGGAGTATGAACAGTAATGAGAATTGCAGAAGCAGACCTGGAGAAAGTATGTGATAAGTATAGGGCATGCCCTAAGCCCTTCAGTATGTGTTAAGGGTGTTAAGGTTAGAATGATTTTGCTATGCCTTTGCGCTATATGCTTAAAGGAGAAGTTTGGTGTGAATTAATCCATAGCCCTGTTGTTACAGGTCACTGAATGTTGTCTGTAGCGGAATAAATGATGCAACATAGGCCAAGTTATAAACCAATAACTATTATTAACTGAATGGGGCACAGCGAAATGAAACTGAAAGTAAGACACTATGCCCAACGCTAACAGATCTGGGCATAAGAAAACAAACTTTTCGTGTCCTCGTCAGTTAGCGTTGCTGGCCGGTTTGCTATTTGGTTGAATTTGCATAACATTCTGTCATTGTGATGCCTACAGTACCGACAAGCTGAGACAACAGGGCTATGCGTTGATTCACTCTGGATAATCCCTTTAGCCGATATGAAGTAACAAATTATAACGTTGATTCATGCCAGCGAAATCTTTGAAGGCTTATAGGGCAGACATGGGGATTAGCCATAGTCTCATTAAATGCCCACCACCACTTGTTCCTGTCATAGTGGTTCTCACACCTGATCTGTGCTGGGGATTAATTAGTGTTGCTTCTCTGCCGTCTGCCCGGCAGCAACCAGAACCACGTGGAGATCCAGGAGATCTCGCTGGCCATCCGCCGACACATGAGCAAGGCGCCCAGCAACACCTTCCACCCACAGGACTTCTCTGATGTCATCAGCTTCATCCTCTACGGCACCGTGCATCGTGGGGGGTGAGTGGGATGGAGGCCACGTGCAGACATGTGCTAACACACACACACACCTCTCACTCACTCACATGGCCATCAGGTGATCTTAAAAGCCTAAAAACAAAATTGTTTGCAGAATGTAAAATAAAGTAGGTACATTCTAAGCGTTTTATGAGCATCATTAATATAACCTTTGAGTGAATGTGCCAATTGTTTATTTAGATCGCTACGTATGATCACCTAATTGAGCCATATAGACTGTAATTGGTATGTGTATGATTTTGTGTGTGTGTGTTGCAGTAAGGAGCCGTGGCTGGAGCGTCTGTACCACAGCTGCCAGCGCGTGGAGAAGCGCGAGTCTCAGTGCGTGCCACGGGCCTTGCTGAAGACCGAGGCCGTGCTGTGGCAGTGGGCAGTGTGGGAGGCCGCCCAGTTCACCGTTCTCTCCAAGCTGCGCACCCCACTGGGCCGAGCGCAGGACACCTTCCAGACCATCGAGGGTGAGTGGACAGAGGGCCACATTGACGGAGATGTATCTGTCTCTAGCCTGCCTCGAGTCAGGCTTGATTAGCCTCTTAGCACGGAAGCTCCTTGTCACCTTTTGATTGGTTCAATCAGACTAAGAATATGGACCGTTTCAGCAGTGTTAACAAAAAAAAAAAAAAAACAGTGTTTTAACATTCTATTTCGTTTCCTGACAACTTCTTCTACAATAAGATGACATGGAATGTTAAACAGGAAGTCCTGAGGGAACAGCTATGCAACTGCAACCTAAAATGGTCCCTAGATGCTTTCATGTCAAAACTGGATAAGACGGAACATTCTCTTCCAGAACAATCTAAGGCTCTGAAATTCTAGGTTCATTGCACCTTGATATTTATTGTTCTGATCATTTAAGTCTCCTGCAGTGGGACTATATTTTGCTTTGGTTGTTTGTTTGTAGTGCTTTGTAAGCAGCATGATGCTGCTGACACTCCCACGTTAGAATGCCCCATTGAAAAATGGGTGTGGAAGCGGTAGTCAGTTAGCTGCTGCCTGGCAAGCTCTGCGCTTTCAGAGTGGCGTGTTTTTATGTCGTACACTTCCGAGTATGGCCGTGTAGCTGGTAGCTATCTGTCTGGGCGCGCTTGCCTTGATGTGAGCATTTGTTTTTGGCTCTTTCCGAAATGGCACGCTACCTTACTGCTCGCTGCATAAAACTCGGGAGGTGCCATTTTGCATCAAGGGAATATGTGTGCTTGTTGAACTTGTGTGATCACTTTACAAAGCTGCTAACTAAAACGAGGGCTCTAAATCAGCAGCATAATAGTAAAATGACCTCACATTTCCTGAGAGTAGAGGGGGAAAAAAAACATCTAGCAATGGTACACGTCATTGAAATTCTGTGCAGTTAGCGCCATTTCAGAAACAGCATTTGAGATGGGAAGGGGATCCTATTGCACGCGCCCTTCACATGGAGCCTTACTGTATGTCTGCTGTACATTGTCCTGTGCTCCTTTTGTATGGCTGTCTGTCAGTAGCCT
>JAUCNH010000002.1:19444326-19455421 GCA_032353275.1 Sardinella hualiensis | reverse complement strand
TGACCAATTAACAATACCTTATAAGGTCTTTTTCCCAGACATGCTGAGAGGAGCCTGTGACAGAAGTGCGTTTTGAATGGAAAGTCACCATTGAAAGCCAAATTCAGTTCAATCCAGGACTCCACTTATTACATGTCTGGGGACCGACTCATTTAGTTTGCCCTCAGTCGTTTGCCAGCGGTTTCCAACGGTTTTCTGTTACGGTCAAAACTCAGTGAATGTTAGAATAGTCTGGACTCTAAAATTGGTAATTTTACAGTTGATAACTGAGAAGGTCCTTGGGACATCATGGGCTTCCACATTTTGGAAATTCATGAAATCAAAACCATTTTTCTAATTGAATGTGAGAAATTTTATTTGATTGAGACATTAACTGTTCATGAGCAGAAACAGCTACTGAACTTAATAGATACAGTAGTATCAATTAGAAATGAAAAAGTAACATTAATCTATCAACAACCAGTAAAATATCAAAGGGGTGCCATTCAATGATTGAAAATATTCTCACTGGCATTTTGTAAATAAATAAATAATAATAATAATAAATACATGACACACCAAACAAAAAAAAGAAAAAGAAAAGAAGGAGTACATTATAGCTTTTTTACCAAAACAGAATCCGCCCCAATAGTAGGTGTAAGTTTTACTTTGAAACCACAAGATGTTTCCTTCCATGACATTACGCGCTTATGCATTTTCACTGATCCAGGGTGAAAGGAACTTTGTGAAGCATTGGCTAGGCAACGGTGAACACACTGCTGTCTCTCAACTCCAGTCTGACTGTCTAAGACTGAACAGAAGGAGGGAAATGCAACAGAAAGGAACCCCATCCAGAAGGCTTGCAAGAGAAAGTAATTTGTTGTTGAGCTCCACCCTGGAACATACCGGTGGCACGACTCCAGTGAGGCTTTTGACTGAGTATACCTTCCACCTTTGTCCTGGCCTGAGTGGAGGCAATGCAGCTGTGTAAAATTGTCCTCCTAGTAAAATAACGAGACTACATTTGTACATTCCACCATGGTCTTTCAGAACAGCTGCATAAGACAAAGGATTAATGAAGTGAAGAAATGCAGTTTTCTGAAGGGAAAAAAGTAATTAATTTTGTGCACATATGGATAACAGCAAGTTTAGACAGCTTTAACAGGAGGTACAGTAGTCACTGAAAGTGTTACGATATGTTAGTAACTGGTGTTTGAAAAAGTAGTTTCTAGGGAAAAGGCAGTATTTATTGAGACAGAAAAAAAACAGTGGATTGTTTTGTTTTTGAAGGCGTAAAAAAGGGAACAGGGGAACAACCCTGCAACAGTTTTCCAAGACACATTGCACAACTCAGACTAACCACAGCCTCTGATTTCTAAAACATTCTAAAACATAACTTCTGGAGCAAGAAGAGGCCAACAGATCACATTCTCACTTAAGCAAGAGCTGCTCTTTAGAGAACCAATGCATAATCATAACAATCTATAAAATACAAAACAAGTATATACGATCCTTAATTATGTATCGAAAATATTCAATATTTTTGTGCATGTTTTACAGTTCTATAAGACACTCTGTCTCAGGGAATTCTGGGAGATTGAGTTCATATTTTTTCTGTATTTCATAAGGAAGGAAGCGTCCTGCCAGAAAGTGCTTCCCGGAGAAATTAGTGGCACACTTTTTGGGGGCCACGAGAGAGATGAGCACCTCAGGGCTGATTCCATCCTTGTCTGCCTCTTCAGCATCCCAGCCTGCAGGGCAAAGACACTTTTACCTACCATACTAACACTAAAATGTGTAAATGCATGAAAAAAGAGACTACATGAATACATTAAATCACTTTCATGTGAGCTATAACTATATGAACTGTCAATAGCAAAGTGAACTTCAATATAAATAAGAAGAATATTATATTTTTAGAATATGAGTCTGTGTGAGTCTGTGTAGTTCTACTGAGAGTTTGACATACCTAAGGGTACGTCGACACTGGCTATAGGTATTTTGACCTGTTTCAAGGTTACCAGGATACTGGAGTAAGGCTCCTTAATATCTTTGGGGTCACTGTCTGGACCCAGGATGGCATCAATTACCACGTTGTAGGCATCGTTTATCAACTGGACCTGCAAATCGGACCAAGATGTATCAGTATGCGTTCCAGCCCAGTGAAATGGCTGTTGAAAGCACTGGTGTCTCCATGTGTCTCACCTCAGTGGGCAAGTAGGAGAGAAAGGGGATGTCCATCTTTTCGCACTGAACGGTGAAATCCTGGTGCACGCTGTGCGAAGAACGTTTCGGATAGTAGATTGTTGGCTCGTACTCCTGTCAGCAGAGGTGGGAGAAGACAGAGAGACGTTAGATGACTGCAGCTTTTGAGCGACGAAAAGGGATGTTAAGGTAATAGTGAATTGCTGCCCTTCTATTCTTATTTTTTTTCCCTGAGTAGGAAAACAGAAGATCTGCAGAGGGCACTGATGCATATTAATAGGCTCTCAGCATAACATGGACAGTTGGAATTAACAGGCTAGTAGGCCTGGTGGAGGAGCTCGGGAGGAAATACTCATCTATGCTCAGTTAATTTCATACATACAATAAATAGAGAGAGGAAGAGAAGCATACTGTAAATGAAATTACTGTGTAGATTTAATGTCTGTATCATTTTCATGGAAATTATGGAAATATGAATTCTGGAAAGAAACATTACTATACAAGATTGAATTTAACGATCAGGACGTTACTGCGGTTATGCAATCACTCTTTGAGGACTACTAAAATGAAAAGAGAATTGCAGTGGTCAACATTTGATTTGCCTTGCCTTTAGATCAAAGAGGGCCACTGTATGTGAAACTGTTTAATGCATTCCATGAGTCCGACATTGTAATGTGGAACCCCCTCTCCTTTGACCCCAGACCTAGCCTTGAGCCCATCAGAGAGCGCCTGATATGACTTTAACAGATTTCATCAATATGCTTTTAATAGTTGGCCATTGATGCTCCATAAATCTGGCATTTTGGACACATATGGCGAAGTTGTAGGAACAGTTGGTTCCAAAGAAATGCTCATGTGACTGTGAAGGTGTTTTTCCCCCTTCAGAGAAAAGGGCACTTCATTCCTGAACGCGCTGAGTCAAGCCTCGCCTCCCTATAACACAGTTACAAAGAGTCCCCATTGGGAGAAGACTCGCAATACTACATACTTCAGAGGGGCACATCTAAGTCGGACTCAATGACCCTGAGGTTACTGCTATTTCCCCTTGTCTTTCCTACTGGGATCTTCTGTTGCTGCTGTACTCACAAATATACGCAAGTGACGGGCACACACAAGGCCGACCGAGCCGCTCTGCTCAGGGCCACAAACCACCAGGACTGTGGGCTGCTTCTTGCTGAGAGACTTCAGAGGAAAAGCCTAGACAAGATGAGAGGAAAGAGAGGGAAAGAAAGAGAGAGAGAGAGAGAGAGAGAATGAGGGAGATGGAGAAGGACAAGAGAACAGGAAGTCAGCATGATAGTCGGATGGTGCAACAGGGAGAAAGTAAGTCAGCCAGACAAGAGAGCAAGAGATAGGCATCAGGTGACGAAATGAGCCCAGTCAAGAGGAGAGACTATTTCGACAAGCAGGATTGGGGCATTAGCTTGACAGGAAAAGGGACAGAGAGAACGAAAGAGGGAGGCCAACAGCAAGATTGGAAAGAGAGAGAGAGAGAGAGAGGGAGAGAAAACAACTGGACGAGACCAGAAAGTGAAAGAGACAGACATTAAGATGTGGAGACAGTTAGACAGTGACCTCAGCTCGTCTGCCATGCCATGTTCACGTCCCTCTGGGGACACGTGTGGCGCGAGGGAGACTGAGCTCTCCATCACTGTCAAAAAGCTCCCTCCAAAAAGTAGCCAGGGACACGCGGGGAGACATGGCACCCGTGGCCCAAACTTATTAAAATAACTCTTACAGGAGTGGAAAAATACCAGAGACAACACCACAGGATGCGGCCTTTAAATAACACAGTTTCCAGCGGGCTCCTGAGCTAAATGGTGTGGTCAGTGACATTCGGAGTTTCCCTCCCGGGCGCTGGCACCTTAGCGATCCTCTCTGACACCCCCTTACACCCATCACGTTGAACACCCACCCCCCATCGCCCATCGCCCATCGCCCATCGCCCATCGCCCATCGCCCGCCCCAGCTGCATTCCTAAAATATATCTGGTATGGCATGCATGAGCCGATGACAATGTCTTTACTGTTGCAGTTTATCTGACTTATTTCAGGAGCACGTTCACGTAAGCTAAAAACGGTTGAGCTTCGAGTCGATGTTGCCAAGGTATTCAACACAAATGGCAACATGTGCGTGGATATTTTGAGTCACGATTACCCTAAATTACAAAGCAGTCAGTGTGAATTATCTCGCATATGGAAGCTTGAACAGGCTACTGGGCTCAACTGAACCAACTTCTCATAAAGAGGCGAGAAATTTCTTGCTGGAGAAATTTCATACTGTGAAAGAGTTGTCAGACAGTGGGTTTGGCGCAAGATAAGACCTTTTTTTTTGGAAGCACCAATGACCCAGATAAACCTGACAATTTCTAAGCCGTGCCAGCGGGAAGCCACCACATTGGGGCCCATTAAGTCTGTAATTTTCGCCTTGTGAAATCTAGTGCTGTCTTAATGGGAAGCTTTCACCGTGACACATCCTGACCAGCTCCCCCGGAACCTTCCTCTGGCAATTAGCACAAACCAGCCATTATTAATGATGGTAGTTGAGCTGTGCTAACGGGGGGGGGGAGTGGAATGCAGAAAAAGGCTTCTTGTCGTCTCTCGGAAGCGGACGCTTCGTAGCTGTGCAAGTCGTGTTGCAAGGCAACCTGAGCATTGTCCTGTAGTTTTACAGGCAAGCTGCTGTTCTCCTCTCCTTCACGGATGGAATGTTGTTTTGTCAGGTCTCGCCAGAGCTTCTCGCTCTCTCGCTCTCTCGCTCTCTCACTCCACCTCGGCTCCCGGGGGCCACAGCTCTCGAGCTGATTGTGATAAGTTCTCTGGAGCCGCATCTCTCTGACGGCTGTGCCAATTAGCAACACAACACCCACTCCATCCCCTCAATCACGTGCAGACATGCACTTGCCCACCCACATACATACAGAGGAGGAGAAATCCTTTGAGGGAAACAGACAGAGCGAGAGAGAGAGAGAGAGAGAGAAAAAGAGAGAGGGAAAAGGTGGTGGTGGGAGGAGGTTGGGGTTAGACAGAAAATTATGGGAGATGTAGACAAAAACTGGGGGCATACTGAGGACAGACAGAGAAAAACATAGATCTAAAGCCCAGGATGAAGATATGCTGTAGCCCAAGGGCAAGGAAACGTTTTCTTTGAGACACCACATAAAATGCGATATCCTCTTATTAACAGAGGTGCTAAAAGCCTCCACCCATTAATCTCAGTGCCCCAGTAGCCCATTGAGGCATTGAGGCTTCCGCTGATAAAACACTACGACAGCCACTTCCTCGAAACACCAATGATGTAATCGTAGTCTCTGCCTAGTGGCTGTTATGTCTTTCTCTAGCCAGTGGTTCCATGGCGGCGGTTTCTCAGGCCACTGATCTAGAAGTCACTGGTGATAAATGGTGCTGGTGGTTGTGGCCTCGATAATCAGAGGGGGGTTGGAGGGGTTGGGGGGGGGGGGGGGGGCGGTCGACCTCAAGCAGGAAGGGTCCACTCACATGTCTGTCTGCCGGGTGAGCATCAGTCACGCTCCGGCGCACTCCCGCCGGCGGCTCATGTTCCGACGGCGCCCAGGTAGGTCAGCCCCCGAAAAGCCCTCCGAGGATCTTCTCGAAGCCTGACGTAATCCACATGGAGCCCGTGACCACAGCCAACAGGAATCCACTGTCCGCAACCCACACAACTGGTTAGACACTGGAGGAAGGGGGGTGGGGTGGGGAAAGGAGAGTGGGGGAGACGAGACCTAGACAACCCCCCCTCCCTTCTCCCACCCTCCTTCCCTCGGGTGGTTCACTACCGAACAGTCTGTGTGGATGTCTGGATATATTGTACGTTTATTGAGGCACGAGACTCCGGATCTGCTGAGGCCAGCACCCTCAGACCAACAAAAACAGGGAACAAGGTTTCAGTGTTTCTGTGGCCTTTAGAGAGAAGCAGTGGTTGTGTTCGGCGGCTATGAGATGTGCAGATGTGTCGGCCGGAGGGATGGGGGGAAAGAGGGGGTAGTGGTGGTGGTGGTGGTGGTGGGAGGGGGTGTACAGGGGGGAGTGTGACAGACCTTGGTTATGGCAATGGCGCAGGCATAACCCCAGATCTCGATCAGCTGCTGCTGCCCAAACCGGTAGTCCCGCAGCAACTCTGTCTCAATGGCAGACGCCTCCACCTTACTGAGAGAGATAGAGAGAGAGAGAAAAAAAAGACAGATACAAAGAGAGAGAGAGAGAGAGAGAAATGAAATAATTACTTGCACATATACAACACCATAGCGAATACCGGCTTTGATTAAAGCCATCTGTTGATTACATCTGGACCTTAGTGACAGGCCGTGTTTATGAAATAGCCAAACAGGGTCCACGAGTATGTGTCAACGACTATTGTTACAGCTGTAGTCATTTCGGTGTGTGGCAGATGCAAGGCCTTGTTAAAGGGGACTACGAGGCTTCGGTTACCTCCAGAAGTCTATACTGTATGTGTGTGACCACACACTCTTGTGAGTGCGACCTTTACTGTAATTTTACAGTAATTTCATTACTGTAATGTAGCTTTGAGGAGCTGTTTCTCATTCCCCTCATTCACTAGCTGTCAGAGGAAAGGCCTCCCTGAAGTCGGCCCCTACGCAGGTCTTGCTTCCTGGGACTGAAAGAAGCCGGGTCGTGTTTTTTAAGACGGGGGGCAAAAGCTTCAGACCTGTCGGCTCTGATTCAAGAGCTCTCCCGGAGACCATGAAATCCAATGACTCCTGCATAAACACCCATCAAAGAGAGTCTGGGGTGGATGGAGCTCCGCTTCGCAGAGCCGCCCCATGCTGTGACCCAGGGACACTGGAGCTTACAGCACTGAGGACCCCTTGTGGATCATGTGTGTATTACTGCTTTTATTAGATGGAATAAACAGGGCATAGATGCTGAGGCACATACTGTACAATATTGCCCTTCAAACCAGTGGCACGTTGAGCATATTGTCTTTGATTGTAAATACATATGCGCCTCATAGTGTTTTATGTAGTGTATCATATGCCATACAAAACTCAAGGATGGAGGGTGAGGGACGTTACATAAGAATTAATTATGAAAGAACAGAAACACACCACCAATAACACAACACACCACCAATCTCCCTTCTCAAATAGATTTAAATTATAGTCACACTTCATTCATTATATGAGAATGAGTAGTAGAAAAAGGGTAAATAATTTAAATAATATATATATATATATGCATACTATATAATATTTGCCGTGAGCCACAGTAATGAGGACGTTCTGATCCCTCGGTAGCAAGTCAGCAGAATAGGAGATGGGCTTTACTGCACACAACCCTAATTTCCCTCCGCCTGCTCGGATGCGAAAGGTCATCCTATATCTCTTTATCCCTGTGTTCCTTTTGGATGATTGCGCTTGCCCACCGCATCAAGGAGACCTTTTGGCATTTGCAGTCTCCAATAGAGCGGCGCAGCCGTCACACAGAGTTCACAGGGGGGATATTTACTGGCTCGCTCTGACAACATGATATTTGTAAAGTTCAGCTCAGGCCACGCAGTGGTGTTTCTGCAAGTCTCTCCAACCTGCGGAACTGAAAAATGTCCCTGTGTAACCACTTATGACATTGATAGACTGGTAGGCATACGGGTGCTGAAAAGCAGCGTGTGACAAAAATAATGTGGAAAACAGATTCTTTATATTATTAATGGGAAGCCTTTTGTAGCATTGTGGTGTGGTGCTTTGTTGGTAATAAAACAGTGCGACCACCAGGCTGCAGTGCAAGTCCTCGCCTCAAGAGTTATATACTCTATCTAAAGACCGCCAAAACACGCCCAAGTTGAGTGGATTTTTTTTTTTTAAATGTTTTTTTGGAGCTCATCCAACTCTGGTCTACCAGTGCTCCTTGGCCTGTTTGTGTGAGTGGCGGCCAACATCTTTGAAGGCGATCAGCACACTAGAGCACAGCAGAGCAGGAGCCCCGAGCCCCCAGAGTCTCCTACTACAGATGGAGGCTTCTGCTTTCACAACTGCATAGGGAGGCAGACAGGATGGCACTGGTGCTTTGGGTGCACAACTGAGATATAGAGGAGACAGACAGAGAGAGAGAGAGAGAGAGAGAGAGAGAGAGGGAGAGAGAGAGAGAGAGAGAATCCATATGTGTATGAAAGAGACAAGGGAGAGAATGTGTATAAAAGAATGAAAGAGAACATGTGTGTGTGAGAAAAGATAGAGGGAAAGAGAGAGTGAAAGAACTAAAATGAGTGAAATGAGCAACAATAACAAGCCTGAAGGCCCTCTCACACATCCCCCCCCCCTCCCTCTTGAGCCCATTAATTTCCCCATGCGGTGCGGGGCTCCCCGTGGGCCGCTCACCGCGCCGACAGGCCCACAATCACACAGCGCCTAATGAGCCTGTTTACCTCCGCACGTCAGCCAACGGGGCTGCTGCTGCCAGTGAAAGGGACGGCACACTGCCGCCCGCCACCCTGCCTCCTTGACCTCCACCAGCATGCGAAGTAAACAACAGCCGACTCATTAAAGGGCCGACACTCCACAAGAAAAAAAAAAAAAAGGAGCAGAGAAGGAGCTGTGGCAAAGTGCAGCTGCAGTCCTTTATTTCATTGCTAAAATCAATCCTGCTCCGCTGGGAAAAAATGCTGAGGAGAAGTAACTTCGGCAAAGTAAGGCCCCTCTCCTCTAGATTTGACTTTAATTCTTCCCTCTGCGCCCCCAACCCGTCTCGCCGAAGATGTTTGATTACAGTGTGCGTCAGCACTCGTACCTCAAGGAAGGAACAGGGCCTACATGCCCTTTAAATGAACAGCACCTAAAACCCAATCCCCATGGCAACCCTTCTTTTTAAGTATAGCCACCGCAATTATCCATGTCTTTCCTCTTGGACGGCTAAATCACAGTACTTCCACCTATTATTATGGCTCTGTCCCGTGCTCTAGTTCCCTCTGTTCACCGTCAAACTTAAAAGACGCCGCCGACAAAATGGACAGAGAGATCTGAAGCCGTGAATATGGTGATGTGCAGGGCCATTATGAGGCGGAGACGGATGGAAATGGATCCAGGAACAGATTGCTGATGTACGACTGAACCACACATGGTAGCAGGACTATTCAGCTAAAACATAATCAGTGTTTTGATGTCTTCTTTAGGACTCTTCAGGCAGAAGGAATGCAGGAGCAGATCCCATTATCAACAGCCGAGAGATCCGACATTATCCTGTTTTTGTACCAGGATAGTGGGAAGATGTTTTTGTAGTGTTTTGCAGAAACAAACTGCTCCTGACTGTCAGAGATGCTTATGAAGACAAGACCCAATATGGGAAAGTATTTGCATTCTTGTCCTAAAACCAACATCCAATGCTCTGTTAACACAATTTACATTGTTTAGTCTTGAGAAATAACACAAGGTGAAAATAAAGGCTAGGCTAATAATGAACTAATTCTTTTGGAGCGTGAAGACCGATGAAATGTATCCTGCTATTGCCCCATGAGTCACCAAGCATAAATTGTTTGTCAAAACGCTAGCATGCGAAAACAAACACTCCCACTAGAATCCCCGAGCAACAGCCTGGAACACAGCTAGGGCGAGGCTTCACCAGAGTGCATGGGGGGATTTGGGGACATGTGTGGAGAGATCCTGACCTCATGCTGAGGTGCGATTAGCAGCCAGGAAGTGAGGGTGGAGGGGGGGAGGAAGTGATGCGCTAGGATTGGAGGATAGCAGCTCAACAGGAGGAACACAAGAATCAGAGTGTTCCCATTCCCCTTCGCTTTAGCCAGCCCAGTGAAGCCCGAAAACTACAGAGAGGCGCGTGAGTGCCAAGGCATCGTGTGGGCCAGAGAACGTCTTTAAAAGTTGAAAGAGACAGCACAGGTGCAATCTCAGGAAGTTCATCCATAAAACAGGCTTGGCCTAGTTGTTATTTCTCCATCCGCCAGCTTTTGGTATGCATTATGTAACATCCACATGTCAATTGATGATCTACTGTTGCTGTTTACGTATACACAGTGAAATAGATTCAGTGTTAACACACGCAGCCAAAGCCTCCTGTATCTTATCAATTCACACAGGATCGTGGGGAAAGTACACAACACTGCAGCACTGAGTGTAATTTTTGGCTCGGAGCCAGTTCTGCTGAAGCCATGGAGGGAGAGAGTGGGCGTCTGAGCCGATCCTCTGGCGACAACAAGCAGCCAGGTCACAATGCAGTCGGCCGCAGGTGCATCCAACCACACACTCCAACATCCAACAACTACTAAGAGGTGCTTTCAATGCCAGTCAAACGGCCTTCTCGTGTTCCAGAGAGAGAGAGAGCGAGAGAGAGACAGAGAGACAGAGAGAGAGAAAAAGAGGGGGATTTATGGTTCAATCACTGGAGGACACCCAGGGATGAGGGGAGGAAAAGTACTGATGAACTAAACAGCAGCTCTGGCTAATCATGGCTTGTTAAGTTTCAATGGCCCTACAGCATCTTCCAGGAACCTCAGGTCAAGGTTGCTGATTCAGAGCCGCGGGTCATCGCTGGCTTCATCTGACCACGCAGATAAACACAAGCCCTCGCAGCCCCTGCCAGAAACATTTCACAACAGCGCATCATTTGTGTGTGTATGTGCACACGCCTGTGTGTGTGTGTGTGTGGTGTGTGCATGC
This sequence comes from Sardinella hualiensis, assembly GCA_032353275.1. Lineage (NCBI taxonomy): Eukaryota > Metazoa > Chordata > Actinopteri > Clupeiformes > Clupeidae > Sardinella > Sardinella hualiensis. Next base: position 19,444,593 of record JAUCNH010000002.1, on the reverse strand, counting down.
GTATTTGTGTGTGTCTTGTCCTGTCAGAAGAACATCCTGTGCCAGTTCTATGCGTCTGAGAATCTGGGGCTTGTCTGTGCATCTCTGGGCTTTCTCCTGCCAAATCACTCAATGCCAGACTGTGCTGGGACTACTGCCCATCACCATGGAAACATGAGGATGACACCCAGGCTAAGCACATAAACTATTTCAAGATCAGGTTGAATAGACTAGAACCTCATTTGGACCATTTTGCAATTTAGAGGCATTGAGGTGAATTGTTTTCTG
>JAUCNH010000002.1:19237166-19247946 GCA_032353275.1 Sardinella hualiensis | reverse complement strand
ATCTTGTTCCACTCCAGGGCAAAATGGCCTCCGAAATTGTGTTGGAGCTGCGTGTAGTAAACACGATTAGGACTGGCATGTCCCTGTGGGAGGTGAAGCAAAAAGGATGAGATGAGAGTGGTGTCTGACAGGCCCCCTGGGCGCTCGGGGCGAGAAGGGAAGGGATTGTGGGATACTGGAGGTGCATCCCCTCAGGGTCTCAGACTGCTGACTCACATCAGCAAGCCGGAGAGTCACAGCTTCTTCCCCCTGAACTTGCCTTACCTCTCTCACTCACACTCTTCCACTTTCTCTCTCTCTCTCTCTCCCTCTCTCTCTCTAGCTGTCTATCTCTCTTTAAGTCAGTTACTCACTCACTCTCTGACACTTTTTAATGGAGCATCAAATTGGACAGTGAGCTCTTGCTTCAACATCATAGAGGTGCAGACCTCCCACCCTCCCTCTCTGAGCTCACAGCGGTCCCGTCACTGTGCTCTTTGGGAAGACAGGCTGAGCTGCTTTACACACACACACACACACACACACACACAGACATCTCCTCACTCCATGGTCTCTGCCAAGCTTCGCTGGTTCCAGACACCAGCGACACCCAACTCTTCATCATCTTCTCTTCCTCACGCATCTCCCTCTTCCACATTCTCTGCTCACTGTGTGTAGTGCTGCAGTTCACTCCCCTAACACACACACACACACACACACACACACACACACACTGGCTAGCACCCCACCACTATTGTGAATTGATGCTTGCCTACTGAAGAGACATTCCCTGCCATGCCAGTTGGGAAATGTCACTCTGCGCTTCCTATAGTCAAATTTTTCGCAGCATCACAGATGCAATTCACAGCACAGCAGCGTGAGTGTCTGTGTGTTCAGTCTCAGAGTCCCCAGATGATTCCGGGAGGCTGCCGCTGCTGCCGGTTTTCCATATGTTTGACGAACCACTTCCCGCTGTGTAGTGGTGTCCAAAAAAGATATATATCCCTGCCACTATGGATGAAGGAAAAGAAATGCTGATGTTACTCCGGTCGTCTTTAGTTAGTTTGGTTGGCATATCTGTGTCCTCTCCTTTGGAGATCTCATAATGAGCAGGATCCACCATGTTCTCGCTGAGTTCAGTCGTGTCAAAACTCCACTCCACGTTTCACTCTTTCGCTTTGCTGTAACTTTGGCTCACGTTAGGGTGCCGTCACTCTCTTCTGAGTATCGTCACGTAACTGTCATTTTTTGAGAGCTGCGAATCTCATGAGCTCTGAGTGTTTTCTGTGTGTCCCATTCCTGACGCTTCCATCATGTGTGACTTCCTGATGAGAATGCAGCCTGCAGCACCTTCCATCATCACAGACATGACAGGATGTGTGTGTGTGTGTGTGTGTGTGTGTGAGTGTGTGTGTGTGTGAGTGTGTATGAATGTGTGTGTGAGTGTGTATGAGTGTGTGTGTGTGTGTGTGTGTGTACGTGTGTATGTCTACGTGTGTGTGTGTCTGAGTGTGTGTGCATGTGCGTCTGTGTCTGTGTGAGTGTGGGTGCAATTGGTTGCAAGTGTGTGTGTGTGTGTGTATGTCTGTGTGTGTGTGTGTGAGTGTGGGTGTGTGTGGCTGCAAGTGTGTGTGTGTGTGTGTGTGCATTCGTGAGTAAGTGTGTGTCAGTGTGAGTCTCTCTGTGTGTGTGTGTGTGTGTGTGTGTGTGACACTCTTAGGCACCAGAAGAAAGACAGGCACTCAGCTCCCCTCTTTGGAGCTGAAGAGGAGAGAGCCACCCTCTCTCCGCATTCAGCGGTGTAACAATGTGCCTACCGGCGCTGCCGGGGCCTCTTGCCACTTCCCATGCGGCACTCATCCCCACCCTATAGTGTGTGAAAGCCTGAATGACAGATCGGCTGTTTTGACTCGGTGGCTTTGACTTCAAATCTGTTTCGGCTCCTCGATGTGCCGGGTAGCTGTGGCAGCGGCAACAGCAGCAGCAATGCGCGGGCCAGGAGAGATATACTCTCATGTTTAAAAAGAGAAAGAAAAGGAACAAGTCTGAAAAGAGGGCGCTTCGAGAAGAGAATCTGAAATCGAAGAGAGAGAGAGAGGGAGAGGGAGAGAGAGAGAGAGAGAGAGAGAGAGAGAGAGAGGTGAGCTGTGATTGAATATCTGGCAGCCAAATTTTTTTTTTTTTTTTTTTTTAAAAAGCTGCTAGAAAATCTTGTTGCATGGAGAGAGAACTACTTCAGTATGAGGTTTTAATTGCAGCTAAATGAAAAGGAGAGTAAGAGAGGCTTTTCAAGCTCACATGCAGGTTAGAGGCAGGAGAGGAAAAAAAAACACCACCTGATCCCATCTATCACTCACCTTCCATTAGTTCTCATGAATTAATCGCACAATGGCGTTTTCTTTGAGCAGGACAAACATGTATTTTATGTTCCAAGTCAAGATTTCCTTAACCCTCAGTGGAGTCTGTTTTTCTTTTTTTTGAAAACGGCACTAGTGAGACCAGCAGTGCCGTTGGAGAAGCAGGGCGGGCGTTGAAATAAATCCACTGAAACCATTTTGCACCTTCTGGCCTGCTTCAGGCACGCCGCTTTCTCCCCTGATCCGCTATGTCATTCATGTGTGCCTGAAAAATTAGATTTCCTCCCTCCAGTGTGTGAGAATAAAAGAGAGAGGAAAGGAGAAAAGCCCCCCCCCCTCTCTCTCACTCACACACACGCACACACACATACTGTACACACACACACACACACACACACCGAGTTCCTCTCAAATGATATATTTAATAAGTCTCCACGCTTTCTCTAAATCAATGCTTTTCTGAGCGCAGGAGTGCACCGAGGGGGGTCTTAATGGAAAGGGTATATAATAAGGATTGCTTTAAAGTCCTAGTGCGAATGAACTGGTATCCCCTGGTGATTTCAGGCACTGGAGGCTCATTCCGTCGATACCACATCCCGACACAGTGTGTGTGAGTGTGTGAGTGTGTGTGTGTGTGTTTTCTTTCTTTCTTTCTTTCACATAATCTAATGAATTTTGACTCTGTGAGCTCACAGGCAGGCTTCTAGAAAGGGCCATAGAGGAAACAGGGGTGGGTTGTGGGGGTGGGGTGGGGTGAAGTGGGGGGTGAGGGAAAGGAAGAATGTGTGAGGAGAAAAGAGAAAACGTCCCCTTGGTCTTATAGTCAGCTCAGCCATCTTATGTGATTTATAAATATTGTAATTATGCGCACTGCAGACGTGCTCGCTGTTGCAGGTGAGGAGATGGTGATTACAGCCACCTCATTCAGGGAATTATGTAGCAGATTAGACAAGAGGCCTCTCCGCAGATTTTTTTTTTTTTTTTTTTGCCCGGCATTCTCGCTTCTCTTGAGTGGGGAATTTTTGGGAACTACACGGCTCAATTTGAAATGCAGAATCGGTACAGGCTGCCTTTCATGTGTCGAGCTGCATCAGTAGCAGGCATAAGTAGCATAAAATGATTAGGCTTCAATGAGGAGATGAAAGGGAAAAGTTAAAATATGACTTCAAATAAAGAAGACTAATAAGTGAGAGGGTTTCAAGAACATATGTCCTGAGTTTTAGATGTGAAGTTTGTTGGGTGTTGTTGAAGGAAGTTGTTCAAGCAGGTCAAACACTGAACCGCAGTGACTAAGATGGTATTTGTTGTGACAATAGGAAGTTGGAATGTTGAAAGTTTTGAAAGCTCTGTCAGGACATATTTCTTCTTGTTTGATGTGACCTGATGTGAATTTTAAAGAACACTGGAGTTGGGCATGTCTGGATTGAGTTTTGACTCAAGGAAAAAAAAACAAATAGCCTGACAGTGTATTTGTTTTAAGGGCACACAGTGCAGACAAATTGTCTGAATATTGCAAAATTTGTCAGCTGTTGCAGTGTTTTCCTTACTCTGTAAGGACATGTATGGTTACAGCAATGACATGTCAGCACTGCTTAGTCACAAACCGACCCAGAACATTCTAGGCTTCCTCTCATCCCCTCACTGCTCTGTTGTTTCCATGTGTGTGTGTGTATTGCAGGTCTGGCCGGGGCGGACACGGTGGTGAACATGCGTAAGGTCACGCACGAGAGGGTCCAGGAGCCGCTGGCTGGCTCCGCCCTCCTGCCCTGCGTCTTCACCCTGAGGCCCAGTCCGTCCCACGAGCCACCCCGCATCAAGTGGACTAAGGTCTGGGGCCCGAGCGGTCCCGGGGGCCCGCAGCGCGAGCAGTCCGTCCTCGTCGCCAAGGGAAACGTCATCAAGGTGAAGAAGGCCTTCCAGGGCCGCGTCACTCTGCCCGGTTACCCGGACAACCGCTACAACGCCAGCCTGGCACTGACAGGACTGCGCACAAGTGACTCTGGCATGTACCGCTGTGAGGTGGTGGTCGGAATTAACGACGAACAAGACATTGTGCCCCTGGAAGTCACAGGTAAGGGCCCCGTGTCTGGACTACTAATAGCTTCACCCTCTCAAATGAATGAAGCTCTTGAACAAGGGCCATTGCTTACATGAAAAACTCACATGCATACAGTCAACAGTGTGCTTATGGGATGGAGAAGGCAGGCTGCTAACAGAAATCATTTTCTTAGAAAAAGTGAAACGGGGTAAATATGGACATGTACGCTGCTTGAAACTGTGCTGCACGTAGACCATCCGCTAAATAATCAGATAGTCCTTGACATCCTGTCTCAAATGGCTTCTTGTTTTTTTTTTTTTTTCTTTTCACTGCACTTGCTCTTTTCAGTGGCTTTTCTTTTCAATTACTGAATGTGATGCACTTACTGCAGGCATAGGTCATCCTGAATTCGAGTTCCAGTGCCCCGCTCATCTTCCGGAAATTGCTGATAAAAATGTACATGTCTGCTTTTAACTGCTACCAGCACAATGGTGACCATCAGTGATCATCTGTGCGTTTTTTACAGATTTTTCTCTCGCTCTTGTTGACTCACACGTTTCATTGTCATGAGACTTGTGGTGAATTGATTAACAAGCCACAAAACACCCTCTATACAGAAAGCCCATTACCCAGCCCATTGTCTATAGCTGATCTTATGGGCTAAACCTTAATTGCGTCACGCTGCATTGCAGACAGCAGCGCTCTCAATCCAAATCCTTTAAGTCATTAACACTTTAATGAAACGGTATTGATATTTACTATACTGTATCAATATCAGATTAATGTTGGTGTTTTTAATATGGCTATAGCTTGTCTGACCTTGACTGCGTGTCTGTATTTCACGTCTGGCTCATAGCAACTGGCCAGTTCTCTGCATTCACCAATTAGAGTTGAATATCGATTCCTGTTGTCAACGAAAATCATGAAATATTTCAACTAGTTAAGTGTTTGAGGCCAAAAATTGCTTCATCTACAAAAGGATGACACTGTAAGGTCTCATTTGCACTGAGCTATTCCCGCCCGTATACTGTCACGCTGTAGAAGAATGGCCTGTGTTCCCTGCAGTTTTTGTTCTTCACACTGGTTTTGAGTCAGCATTAATCACTATTTGCCAACTGACTCCCAAGACCCAAATGAGAGTGCATCAGTTCAGTCTTTTCGTTCCAGCTCTTGTGGTGGTCTTAACGAGATCCGTTCATTTGCTCAGTAGACGAAATTTGTTCAACAGGGGAGTAGCTGTTTGAAGTCCAGTTTTAAACATGAATGCACAAAAACAGTCGACGAGTGTGTGTGTGTGTGTGTGTGTGTGTGTGTGTGTGTGTGTGTGTGTGTGTGTGTGTTTCTTAGGGGATGATGAACATATTCCTCATTCCTTATTGCCTCGAATGTATTTCATAGATAAAAAAGTTCCTGCTAAAGTGTGTCAAAAGGATGGCAAGAGGGGGAATAAAATAATAAAAAATACAAGTAGCAAGAGGAGTGGAAGAGGAAAAATGAAAGCAAAAAAGAAAGCAAAAAAAAAAAAAAAAAAAATCCTATCCCACCCTAGTCTCTTTGATGTTTGGAGGCTGGTGGGGAGGAACACCACGGAAGCCAGGAAGGCTGTGGGTTCTGACCACAGAGGAGTGGGGCGTCTGCGTCGCTCTGTGCCTGGCCAGCGGCGTGATTGCTTGAATTGGCCCCAAGCCCTGAGAGTCTTCCCTCCCTCCCTCCATTCTTCCTCACAAAAGCCTCGGAAGATAAAGGAGCAATTTTAAAGTTGTAGGCCAGCCTCCCTGTCCTCTCGCTTTCATGTGCTGCTCCCTTCTGGGATTGGATGTGTGAATTGCTGCCAGAGATGTCTGTTGTTGTGGGCGTGTGTGTGTGTGTGTGTGTGTGTGTGTGTGTGTGTATGTGTGCGTGCGTGAGTGTGTGAGTGTGTGTTGGGGTGGGGGTGTTGGGATGCCACGGCAGGAAGGCTGGGGAATACTAGATGGACACTTCAAAAGCAATCCCATTCCCATCTCTCTCTCTGCACACTGGAGCGGAATCCTGTCCATTCACAGGTCAGGGGCTCCGCAATCCGCCACCCCCCCACCCCCTCCTNNNAAAAAAGGAGCTACACCTTCCCTGATATGATGCCATTCGCTCCCATTGTCTACTCTGCAGTTGAACATTACGAGGAGGCATATGGTGTTGCTGCTGCTGAATTAACTGCAGCTCCCCGATGGATTATGTTCCGGATATAATGAACCCAGGTTTTCCTCTATGCTCGGCGAAACACAAACATCATGTTAGTACAATGGCACATCACCTGCAACACTATCATTGAGCCTTGGTGTTCGGTAGCCTTTGGAGGGATGTTGTTGCTGCTGCTCAGTTAGCTTTGAATAAATATCATGCCACTGCTGACAATGGTTTGTATATTATTAAACATGTACCTGATTTTTTTTTCTTTTTTTGTGCAACATGATGCATCCAATCAGGCCCTAGAGAACAGTGCAAGTGTATCTTGTATCTGAGATGCAGCTGCTGCTCCTGCCACTGCATTACCACATGCAGTTGAACCACAAGTCCGGCTCAGACTCTTTTTTTAAAGTCCCTCTCCCAGCTCAGCGTGCCTTGTCTTCTCTTCAGGGGTGGTGTTCCATTACCGGGCTCCGCACGACCGCTATGCTCTCTCCTTCGCCGACGCCCAGCGTGTGTGTCTGGAGAACTCGGCGGTAATAGCCACGCCGGCACAGCTGCAGGCCACCTTTGACGACGGCTATGACAACTGTGACGCAGGCTGGCTGTCGGACCAGACGGTGAGGTAAGGGCATGCGCCTCTCAGTGGTACGGAGCGAAGTGTCGGCGACGCTGGAAATGAACAAACATTAGAAACAAATGATTAGCCCCTTTGGACATCCTGAGTGATCTTTTTCCCGTAAACAAATATTTAACCTTGAGTATGCTTTTCTATTCTGTCCGAGTTGAGAGAAAATCATCTCTAAGAAATAGCCTCTTCTCACAGAGAGGGAGGGCGGGGCAGGCATATGACTGATTATTGTCAGGCTCAGAATGCAAGCAGGCATAATTACAGGTTTATAGGTCGTAAGCTCTCTCAATTCTGCTGTCAATACCCATAAGCACATCAGTGCCCAACAGCTCCCTCAATGTGGTTATTGCGAGCCCCTGCCACCCCTCTGTTCATTAGTGGCCGATGGCCTGTCAAATCTGGGCTATTGATACTGATGCCCGCATGCAGCTGTTACATGCGTATGCTCAGCTGCTAATTGTGCCGGGGGGGGGGCATTTTCATAAAGTGCAGGCATAAGCGTCCGCCCTCCCACCTGGGACACCTTTAATTGGGCCATCTCCAGAGCAACTTGGCTGCATATCAGTGGAGAGGCGAGCACTTGCAATTAATTCAGCTAAAAAAGATAGAGACATCAGAGATTCTGTGATTGATTGAGTTGGACTTTCTCCATTTTTTTCTCTCTCTCTCTCTCTTTCCTTTCTTCTTTCTTCTTTCTCCCTCTCTTTCTCCTGCCCAGCTTGATGAAACAGGTTGCAATCTAAATCGCTGGTTGTGCAGAGTGTGTGAGATTGTGTGCGCGCGCTCCCTGGCAACCCCGGAGTGTTGTATATAATCTCTTAATCAGCCTTTAGCTCGGTGCCTCAATGCCATTTGAATCAATGCACTTTAGAGTAATTGCACAGTTGGAGCTGTATATGGATCCGTCTCAAGCGCCAGCCAGGGGGGTTGGTCGGGGCTCTGTTGGAGGAATTCCTGATTTTCTTTGGCTTCTCCTCTCTGCAGGTACCCGATCCAGTCTCCGAGGCCGGGTTGCTATGGAGACAGGGAGGACTTACCTGGCGTTCGAAACTATGGCAATCGTGTCCCCGATGAGCTGTTTGATGTCTACTGCTTCGCCAAGAAACTGCAAGGTACAGTAGAGGGGTGGGGGAGCGCGTCATTTAGGGCTTAGCTTAGCTTAGCTTAGCCATGCACGGACTTCCAAAGCCGCGGGACGCCACCGGTGCAACAGCGGAGCTTTGGCTTCAAGTGTCGCCATGAGGAAAAGTTAAAGCCGTGACCCAGGTCCCCCCCCCCCAAGTACCCTGTTCAGTACATTACAGCCATTACAGCCAACTTAACATAAAGTAGGTCGGTTTTCCGAGCCCGGCACTCTCTGATCCATGGGCAGGGTAAGCCCAATGAAGGCTCGTTCACAGGTGACCGTACAAGTCTGCTTTACATATGGGTCATCCGGACCTCATTAGAAGGTAGAGATAAAAAGCAAGATCCATGAAGCCTTCTTCTAAATGGCCGAGCTCTCTCTTTCTCTCTCTTGTTCTCTCTGTCTCTCTTGCTTGTTCTCTCTCTCTCTCTCTCTCTCTTTCTGAAGAGTGATTCATCCACAAACTTGCTGCTAGTTTGTCAAGGCAGAGACCTCTGCCTGGGCTACCCCTGTGCCATCCCTCACCACCTCGCTCCTGCTCTCCTTCTGTCATGCTGCTCATTAGGCTGTGTGCCCTGTTAACCTCTCTCTCTCTCTCTCTCTCTCTCTCTCTTTCTCTCCCTCTCCCTTCCTCCTCCTCATTGGCAGGCGAGGTATTCCACTCCTCCGTTCCGGAGAAGCTGAGCTTGGCCACGGCCTCCACGCACTGTCACACGCTCGGGGGCCAGCTGGCCACTGTCGGCCAGCTCTACCTCGCCTGGCAGGCCGGGCTGGATCGCTGCGACCCGGGCTGGCTGGCCGACGGCAGCGTGCGCTACCCCATCAACCAGCCGCGCCGCAACTGCGGCGGGGGCGAGCCTGGGGTGCGCACCGTCTACCACAACCCCAACCGAACCGGCTTCCCCGACACCACCGCCCTGTTTGACGCCTACTGCTACCGAGGTACCATGGCAACCAACCTTATCATTATTCAATATTCTAATTAGGTTTAATGTGTGAATACTTGGATTAACATGGGCTTTTGCGGTGTCAGTTTGTGCTAAACTCTCAATCTACATAGACCTTCAACCTCAGTATATATATATATATATATATATATACAGTACAACTAAACAGTAAAGTCTTGTGACTTTTCTTTTTCAGGCAGACTACATGAATCCTTTTTCCTGTAGTTTTGGGCTAAGCAGGAGGCCAACATTCCGTAATAGATTAATACACGAGTGTGTGTGAATACATTTGTACACTAATTAGAGAAAGGCACTGAAAGAGAGCCAGAAGCAGGAGTTATTAATGGGCTGTTTTTGAGCATAGCAAAACAAATACATAAAAACATGCACAAGGCCATCCATGTGTCCTTTTTTATGCAGCTCAGGACATTGACAAATTCCCTGATCCACACCTAATATTTTAACCAACTTATTTGAATCCCTAATCAAGCATAAAATAATGTATTCTTGCAAAGCACCCGTAAATAATGAACTTTCCTCGTACTGCATATTTCAGAAACACAGAAAGAGGAGAAGGCCGCGGAAGCTGTGGGACTTCTCCGGAACGGCGGAGAGCCAGACTCCCACGAGAGTCAGACGGATCCCCAAAACAACGATCTGGCCCAGCCCTCGTACCCCGAGCCCTCCACGTGGACGGGCCTTGTGGACTTGGAGAAGGAGGGCATCAACTCTATAGTCAGTAACGAGTCCTCAGAGATTTCGGAGGAGCACGTCGTGATTCACCTGCGGCCAGAAGAGGCTTCGGTCGGCTGGGATGAGGAGCAGGACGAGTCCACGGGGGAGCCCCAGGAGGCGCTGGCCCCAAAGATCTTGTCTCTGCTGGGCCTGACCAACCAGGAGAGGGCAGAGAACCAGGGTGGCTCGGCCAAAGAGGATAAGACAGACGAACGGGAGGAGGAGGAGGAGGAGGAAGCAGAGCTGGCGTTCGGCTCAGATCATCTGACCGTCGCCTCGCCGACTCCTCAGTCCCACACCAGCGAGAGTGTGCTCTCCAACTTCGTGAACACCATCTTGAAGCCCTGGAGGTACTGGACTGGGACCACCGAGGCTGACGTTTCACCCACTACCCCCAGCCTGACTAGCGGACCCACCCCAGAGATCCAGAGGCCCAAGCCCAAACTGGATGAGTCAAAAGAGGGGGTGCGCAAAGGCAACCCCAGTGGTGCTAATGCTATCGTGGAGCCCTCTCACAAGACCTCCATGGCTGTCAGTCAGACAGACACAGACGATGGGCTTTCTGAGCAGGAAAAGGAGCTGATTCCAGAGGTCCAGCATGTAGCCACAGCCACACAACAAGGTGCATATATACTACATAATACAGTGCATGTGACATGTATATCCCTTGTCTGCTAATGTGCATCAATTTCTGCCCATACAGTAAAACCTAGTTTGGAAAGTCTTTAAAGAGAAACTATGCAACATTTTTAGGTTAATATATCAGCGTCGTAGTCACTTCGATGGTTAACTAGTTCATTC
>JAUCNH010000002.1:19174414-19184808 GCA_032353275.1 Sardinella hualiensis | reverse complement strand
TGTGTGTGTGTGTGTGTGTGTGTGTGTGTGTGTGTGTGTGTGTGTGTGTGTGTGTGTGTGTGTGTGTGTGTAAGTGAATGGGCTGCCCGGTGAACTGTAATTGCTGGTCCTTTTGGAGGAGCTGAGTGTTCCCCCTTGGACACTTTGCTGAGCCCAATCTCTCTCTCACACACACACACACACACACACACATACAGGTACATACACTGGGACAAAGAGGATCTCTGAGGACAAAATCTCACTGCGAACCCCAGTGAACTATTGGCACCAACGTCTATAGTGTTCCAGACTCAACAGCACCACCTAAGGAGTGAGGGTGGAACTGCACTGAACTGCCCTGAGCTAAGGCTCTGTCACCTTGGCTTGACAGCGAACCCCGTGGCTTTTATTTGACAGAGTGTCACTCGGGCCCGTCAGCGCCACCGTGGCGAGGTCGCCGAGGTGTCGCCTCATAGCCGCAAGGCTGTGAGCTTTTCCACTGCATAAGCACTAAAGTCTGCTGGGCTTGTCTGAACGACTCACTCAGTCCCTGCACAGAAACCTCTGCATGAGTGGACAGTCCAACACACACACACACCCACACACACACACACACACACACACACAGAGTCCGTCACATATCAGTGACACTTAAGCAACTCTCATTTCACCTCTACTCAGAAGTTTTTGAGATTTTTTGATCCCTAGCTTTGAATGGAATGGTATGCTGTATCTGTTATGGAAATGAGATGTGTGTGTTGAAGCAATTTGACAATCTAAGAATATTTTTCCACTGAAATAGTTTGAACTATGAGAAACTCAACCACAACCTTTTGTCTCCCTTTTTTTTTTTTTGATTTGCTACAGTTTTCTGTGGCCCTCCTCCCATTGTGAACAACGGCTTCCTGATTGGTCGGAAACGCTCCCACTATGACATCCACTCCGTGGCGCGCTACCAGTGCGCCGACGGGTTCCTCCAGCGCCACGTGCCCACCATCAAGTGCCGGGCCAACGGGAAATGGGACCGGCCCAAGGTCATCTGCTCAAAGTGTGAGTGACACCTGTCTAACCCAATCGTCATGAGTTTACACCCTCAGCTACCACCAGCATTGTTTCCTATTATTCTGTTTATTCTTAACCAGTGCTGTGGAAAGAAAAACACCTTCTTCATGAAATACTACCGCTGTCACTTGTGTGGAAATGTAGTCTGCGATTGTTGTGCTTTTTTCAAAGGCTCCTGAAATAGCATAGTGTTTGACTCACAAGAGGATGCTGTCAGATGAAAATTTGTTTGTCTTCTCTTCTCTGACTGACTCTTTGTCTCTCTCTTTCTGTCTCTCTCTTTCCGTCTGTCTGTCTCTCTCTTTCTCTCTTTCTCTCTTTCTAAATCTGCGTGTTTGTAGCCCGGAGATCCCACCGTTACCGGCGCCACCATCACCACAAGTCCCACCACGAGCGCAGAAAGCACAGGAAGCATGGCGGAGGGGGACACCACAGAGCAGAGGACAGAGAGCACAACCATGGGCACGGCCATGGGCACGGTCACGGCCACTCCTAAATCAAACACCCACTGACCCCCCGGACCCTCTACCCTGCCTCGTCCCTGCCCCGACTCACCCTTACAACCCCACAATGCCTGAAAGAGCCCCCCATCTCCCCTCCCTGACCCCCCCCACCTTTCCTGCTCCGTTTGCCCCATCCAGATGACCTGCCTCAGGCTGTGTCTGCACAGGCCCTGAAGGGGACACACTGGACACCTCACAAGGACTAGAACCATCTGTTGGAACTCTGTCATTTCCCACAATTCCCTTTCCCGCCGCCTTCTTTGGCTCCCTTTGGCTTGGTTTGTTTTGTGTTAATGGGACTGAGTTAGGTGGTTGGTTGGTTGCATTGATGGTTGTTTAACACTGATGGCTCGCTTTGATTATTTATTTCTTGTTTGTTTGTTTGTTTATCTCTTTATTTATTTATTTATTTATACACAAACAGATATCAAGGAGGTGGTACGAACTGTAAATAACAATCTTAGTTTGCAGAATACTGTCAATAGTCATTTCATCTTCTTCAGCTGAACATGTTGTCTGTGGTATCATCGGCTCAGTGTTTCTTACTTTGCCAGCTGTTTTCACGGCCCTGACCTGCTTTTCGATTTTGTGCATCGCAAAAACATTTCCCTAACCCAAGCGGCGCAGGCACTCTGAGGTGATGTATCTGTTTCCTTTAAGAGCCTGGCGGTTGCATTGATTTCCAGGTGCTTTAGCGCTGCTCCAAGCCATAGACCAGCTCAACTGAGAGCTTTAAAACCGCTTGACTCTCAGATGAACCTGCAGCCAGTTGCAGCAGAGCCTTTTCAAGCACTTGTTTGCATAAAGACCCCCCCCGACCACCATCACTGACAAAAACAAGAAAAAACAAACAAACAAACAAACCTGTAGATGAGTCACCAAACATGCAAAGAGCCCAAAAGCAGCATCACACCCCCTAGTGGCAGACGTGTGAAAGGGCCCACTGTCAGTGGAGGCACTCTACACCACCTCCCCCCCCGCCCCACCACCCACACCCCACTCCACTCCACCCCACCCCTGTCAAACTGAGTGTGGGTGTCTGGCCATTCCGGGTGATTTGACTGTGTAATTTATAGACTGGAGCTCCTTTCAGCCTGTCTGTGGGATTCGCACGCGCTGCCCCGGCGAGGACAAATTGTGCTGTCAGGCCCTGTCAGAGCAGGAGAAGAGGGCTGCAAATCTTCGCCCATAATTGCACTCGGCTCTGCATACACTACATCAAATAGGCCCAGTGACCAGCTGTTTCAGGCAGCCATCGGCTAGCGCCCCTGTGCTCATAATTAGCTTCTTCTCCCCCCTTCTCGACCGAAAAAAAAACGTCCTAGTGAAGATAACACACGGGAAGAAGTCAAAGAAGGCTTGGATCCCCGCTGAGTGCCACCGGGGGACCTTTGTTCGTCCGCCTGCTCCGGCACACAAAGGCCGCCGTTTAAAACGCTCTGAGGGTAAATATGGCTAGCCGGTGAGACGGGATTAAACTGTCACGCCTCAGAGGGTCGGAGGGGTGAAGGAGCCCGAGAGGAGAAGCCGAGCGTCCCAACGTTTTTTTTTATTTCTTTGTGTTTGGAATGGAGACGATGGTCCGGTGCTTAGCTCCGGCGCTTCAGAGACAGCTTTTGAGCTTCGTGTCATGGTTAGCAAAGAGGGACTGCGACAGCGTACGTGAACGGGGGCTGCGCTACCTTTCCTACTCCGTGGAGAGACAGAGAGAGAGAGAAAGAGAGAGAGAGAGAGAGAAACTGACTGAAAATGAAGGCCAAGTTTGTTCTTCCTTCTCTCTCTTTCTTCGTCTGTCTCCATCTCCCTTCCTCTTTCTCTTTCTCTCTCTCTCTCATCTCTCTCTGAAGCCACATGTGTGCTTATCACTCTCTTTTCACCCCTTAAAGATAACACCCCCCCCCCCTCTCCTCCCCCTGCCGCCTGCTCTTCCTCCCCATCCTCAGCCTGGCCCCCCTGAGTCCCTCTGTCTCAGCCTTTATCCACCTTGTCAATGACAGAGACATGACCAGCACAGGAGAGAAAAGGCTCCGCTATCAGTACAATTAATCTCTCTTAAAGCATGCTTAATTAATGGAGAGGTTATTGTCACAGGCCTTATCCCTCCTTGACATGATAGGGATTTGGACTGACGTGTGGGGACTAGGAATCCACTATCTAAAGGCTGCGGTCAGGCGCCATGCCGCTGATTGACTGTTGCGTTTTCTCCCCTTTCACATCCACAGGCTGTGGTGAAAGGATGAGACTTGAATTTTAATTTTCTCTTTTCTTTTTTTTGTGGTTTGTTTTTTTGTTTGTTTGTTTGTTTTAACTCTAGAATTGACAACAAACCATGGGATGACAGCATGGCGTTAGAGAGATAATGCGTAATCCATCATGGTTATCTAATTGGCGTATTAAAGGTGTTTATCTAAGCCGTCACGCGTGGGCCCTTCCAGGATTTACTCAGGTGGCTCGGCCTGGCCAGCGAGCTGAGCGGTGCAGCCATGATGGCATCCTAGAGCCATATCAGCACTCCAGTCTGTGGCCCTTCACGCGCCTCCCTGGTCCTCCCTAAGCCTAGCAGAAGGCAAACAGTGTGGCGGTTTAATTGTGTTGGCCTTAATGACGGCGGGCGGATGCCAAGCGGAGGTTGTTCACAGCTGTTTGTTGGCACGCTGACTGGGGGGAGGGAAGAGCCCTCCGAGGCAGACTGGGGCTTTTCTCTCTCCAAGTTTGCTTTCCACTTGCCATGGAGCCGGTCAGATCACACTGGCCCCTCTTAGTGTACAGAACCGTCTTCACATCATTGAGTAAATGAAGAGTGGAGTGGATCATTTCTTTTCAGTTTCTACTTTGGAGTTTCAGCGCTTGAGTTGATAACTGCTTAATGTAATTCAGTTTGATGTAAAGTACCTACTACAGTAAAAAAAAAAAAAAAAAAAAAATAGCAGATCCGGAGCTAAAAACGGCACAACGTTTTTTTTTTTCTCTCCATCATGCTCGTCTCTCTGTAGAGACGCCGTAAACCACAGTCGCAAAAGAAGACGAGGCGAAGGGGTGCAACTCCACACTGAAGCACAAGTCCTAATGAGGAGTTAACCTTGCCCTCTTGTATTTACGCTGCTGGAGAAGTTTGAAAAGGAGGACAGGAACGGCAGGCAGGAGCGGACGGACCGCGAGCGGTGGGAATGAGGTGCCCTCTATTTAATCTAGGCCCCACGTTAGTGCTGCACATCCATCAATGCCCCACGCCGCCGCTGCTTTGTATGAGCGGCCGGGCGTCTGTATCTAATTTCCAGCGTATTATCCGATCTGTGTTTTGGGCATGGGAGGGTGAGGAGGGAGGGGGAGGGGGCGAGCGCGCGCTTCTGGGCAGGAGCGGGCACTCTCCTCTCTCGGTCGTCAGACGTGAGCAGATTTGCCTAGCAGGGCTGCCCGTCTCTCTGGTGGCAGCGATTGTTCCAGTGGCAGCTGCTTAGAATGCTTCCGAGTCAGGGCATTACTGCCACCTCGTAGTGCTGGAGCCAACCTCCGCGTCTTTCCTCCTCTTCCTCTCCTTCGTCTCTCCTCACCCTTTCCCACCCCCACCTCCATCCCTCGCTTCTTAATATAAGTCTCCACTAGCCTCGGCAACAGGCCAGATTATCCCTGACAGTAACCCCCCCCGACTCCCGGCTCCCTTGTCATCTCATTACAAGCAGCCCTCCATCCCTCTGGCAGTGAGTCACATGACAGCTCGGCGGGGGGAAGGCGACTTCAAAGGCGAGGGTCTCTCCACGTGCCACGCTTCTCACAGAAAGCGAGGTCTGCTCGGGCCATCTGCAAGACGACACGGCAGCCTGTCGACGCCGACAACGGGCGCACCAGAGAGCTCGCTGCCATTGTGTTGCCCACCGAATTCGTCAATTCTCAGAGAACCTGTCTCGGAAACGACAGGACACTAGTGAGCTCACAGAGGTGACGAGGCTTAATGCACTCACACTAATTACTGTGCGGAGTGGACCCACTCTTTCTCTCTTTCCCCCCCCCCCCTCTCCCCTGTTCTTTTGAAAAAGTAATAACTGCATCAAACCCAAAGGCGTCCGTGGTTGTGCAGATAAGACAGTGTACATATTTGACCTCCGAAGAGAGTTTTGTAAATGCTGTCAGCAAAACCTTGACGCGGGGAGTCCTTTGAGCTCCTCCTGTCATGTAAGACAGCTTGTTTTTTTGTGTGTGTGTGCCGAGTGTCATTTGCTTTTTATTCATACTTCCAAGGCTCTCAGCTCCATCTGTTTTCTTTCACTCAGAGACTGAGATTTTGAGCAGAAAACATCTCATTCCACCACGCTCTGTTATATTGGGTTTTTTTTTCCTATAGACTTCCGTTATTTATCCTTAAATCCATGCTTTAAAAAAAGTGGATCTCCTATTTAGGAATATAATGTAGTTTGATTCTTTTCAGTTCGATGTCTTTTCATATGCACTCCATGACATTTTGTCTTCAATACTTTGTTTTGGTTAAATGAACCAACATCTGTTTCTCTGTTGAGCAGAGATGGGTGAGACCTCTGGATCTGTAGCACAATCTGTGAGGGGTTTCCTGCTCTGCCGTGTAAATACTCTGTGGGGATTTTCTTTTCTTTTCTTTTTTTTTAAATTTTTCTTAAATCTTAGATGTGTTTGTTGCTTAGAGTCATCAACCTGTTTCCATGCCACATTTGGGTTTTCTTGAGCAGCTATTTCATTCTGTTTTGGCCGTCTGAGAGAACGTCTTGAAGGCCTCTTCAAACTATGTTCTGGTTTTCAGCAATCACAAGCCCTGTTATTGTATGGTCTGGGTCTGAAATAGACTCTATGACTTTGGTCTGTATATACTAATCTATATTTAGTGATGTTATGAATTTTTGTCCTGTCTTTGTGTTCTCTTCTTGAAACTTATCATTAAAAACAATTTGATTGGATCTGCGATATTACTCTTATGTTCATGACTTCTTTGGTGCCTGTCACAGATCTTCTTGTGATTGTCTCAAAAGGTTCCAAAACTCTTAAGCGGCTATTATACTATATTCATACGGTTCATTATTGTAACCAGTATGGACTAAGGTTTACGAAGGAGAAGTTATTCAAATTCAAACCGAGTAACCTTGCTTGTCTTTAGAAGGGTGGGGATGCAGAGATGGACAGCTAAATCATCTGCATAATCACTGAGAGACATATGCAGAACAACAGTGTCATGGACACACGAAAAGATAAACATGACAACAATACAAGAGTCACAACTGTTTCAGGGCACCTGATAATTATGTCTGTGCACATGCGCACACACACACACACACACACACACACACACACACACACACACATGCACACACTCGCACAAAATGCATACAACCCCAGAAAGCCATGGTATATTTGCAATTCTTATAAGCCCTTCTCATCTCCCTCTCTTTCTCTATCTCTCTCTCTCTTAATTCTCCACTTGAGATCTGCATCCTGAATAATCTGCATCCGAATCTATCTGGCTTGTACCTGAACGGTCTCATCTGTGCTGATGCCACCCCTCATGGTGAATACGGCCTGTGCATTATTCATGCATGCATCGCCACTGTACTTAGTTTCAGGAGCTCCTCAGGCACACAACATCAATATCCTCTGTTATTACTCCCTGCTGTTTCCTACGCTATTGATTTCTCTATAGACAATTGCTGTCATACATTTTCATTAGCGTGAGGAGGATGTGTGTTTGTTATTTCTGGGTTTTTTTCCCCATGATATAAAATGCTGAATTATATACACCTGCTGCCAGCTCAAGAAAGTCTGATTAGTCCACATCACAACCCTCAACACATTTATATCTAGTTCTTATCAGGTTTTCTCCATTTAACACTTGTTCACTATTTCTTCCCCTTGCTGTAATCATCTTTTCAATGATGTGTGTTTTTTAGCATGTCTGTAAATAGCATAGCAAATGGTTATGCTTTAGCAACTGTAGGGAAAACATTCAATGATCTTCAGACTAAATGCAGCAAATAGATTTTTTTTTTTGCATCCATCTGTGATGACTCAATCTGTCAGAACTGAAGGTCTGAAGCCCACCTGACATGAAAAACAACAACAACAACAACCACAACAAAGACATGTCTCCCCACAGAGGACGATTCCTGTGGATGGATTGGCATAGGCTTCACCCCCTCTCTTCCCCTCTAGTTTCCTTTATACAAACACTCCATCATCTGGGTTGCTTTGTGCTGAGTAGTTGTGCTTCACTGTGCCTAGGGTGTCTGCTGTGCTGCCTCCTTCCTTCCTTCCTTGGAATAATAATAATCGGCAATAAATATTTCTTTTATAAAGCATTTTTTTTTTTGCAATGAAATGTCATATGCCTGTGTGATATTGTCCTCTGTGACGGTGTGGCTAAGAATGCCCTGCCTTTACTGTCAGACATGATCATTCTATCCATCAGCAATAACAAAGTGTCCTTGATTTGTCATCTCAACTTACTAACCAATTCCTCAGCATTAATAATAAGAACCTTGCTGGTTCAGAAAGTAGAATTATTTTATTTCTATTAAAAGTTGGAAAGCTATGTTTCTCAGGCCAGAAAACCTGAGAAGTCCACAGTACCAATTTTAGACTTGTTTCCATCCTCAGTCTTTTCTTCTTTCATTATTTTAACTTTTTTTTTCATTTAATATTGAATAGTGACTCAATTTATACTAGTCTGTCAGCCTAATGCGCTCTTAAGGCAGTCGATATGCGTTAACCATTGAAGACAACTTTTACTGATTCTTTGAAACATTTCTACGACTCAGACAAATCCAAAGGTTAATACCCACTTTCAGGCAATTTATCCATCCAATACATATTTTTTTCTGATGGATGAATCACTAATGGCTCACAAGTGAAATGGCATTTAAAAGGGATAATAACAACGCCTGTGCAGATGGTGAGTTCTGGACTGCTAATGGCTCTGGAGAGGAGTAAGACACCGAGCCATAGCACCTTCCCTTCCCACGATGCCCTTTTGCTGGTGGGCATGGGCATAGGCATGAGCATGGGCTGAGATGGGTATGCATGCATGCCCACCGGGCTCTCGTGATGGACAAAGGACAGATGGTGACGACAACAACAACAACAAAAAAATCTTCTCTCATTAAGGCGGCTTAACATTTCTGAGACGCAGATTTGCTTTTAGAGTTCAGGGGTTGCTGAGATAGACAGGATGCATCCTCAATCCCACCCCATGCGCTGTAAACAGTCTTAATAAGCTTGTTGTAATGCTGCCTGCGACAAACAAGGGATGGGAGAGAACCCAGCAGGAGTTCTTTGGGTGTCACCTGCATGTCAGCCCACAGGTCTGTGTGGGTGGAAAGAACTGGGGGAAGCATTTGGGCGACACGCAAATAAGAAACTGAGTTTCCATGGTTGCCAGGAGGTGAGGAGCACAGTGGCACCCTGTTAAGTTCTCCTGGAGCTGATTTAAGAGATTCAGTAATTAGCATCTTATTAAGTGAACAGTTGTTCCATGAAATTTATTTAGATTTGGAGAATGTAGACATGTTTGTTTAGTTTGGCCTTCCACCATCAAACACACACTATTTGAGCTGCCTTGTCCAGGTTATTGTAGCCTATAGACTATTTATAAACACACAAAGCACACTCTACACATGGTTTGTACACACCAGATGCTTGTTTGTCTTATTGCATGTGTGAATTACAGTAGCCTACCTCCTTAAGTCAATGACAAAGACAAACAGTGTCTTAAAGAGTTGATTGATTCTCCTTTAAACATTGTCTGGAAATTCAGTCTGGCCCTTGTGACCTGCCTCACGCTCTTTGAATCAGCAGGAGTCTGTGTGTTTGTGTCTTGAGCATTCTGTCCTTGTGCTTGCCTTTGTGTGTCTTCTAACTGAGCCGGCCTAATTCCTCACCTCTCACCAGCAGCTGTGGTGCACCTCTGTACGGTCTGCTCCCAGCGTCGCTCCCCAAGAAAAGCTCTAAATTGTTCCATTAACCTCCTGTGTTCTGTGTGCTGCTCTAATCTGGCTCCCCCGAAACAGTCCAGTGAGCAAAAAAGCAGTGCGTTCACTTCACTCGCTCTTGATCTGCGGGTGTGACGACAGCTCCCAGTCGGAGGTAGACAGCGGGATTCGCCTCGTAAACAAAGAGCAGTTAAATAAACACAGACAGTGGCCTTTGAGCTGGAAACATGTAGCCTACGAAGGGCTCCACTTGTGCATGGATTCACTGTCTGTCTAACGCGCCATTAACCATTCCACACTTTCCATTACATTGGAGGCAAAGGAAATATTTCTGCCAGAGGCAATTAAAAAGAAGAATAGGAAATATATATTTTCAATTAGCCTCGTCTACCAACCATGCCTAATAATCCATTCTACAGTGCATATACCACCAGGGTCATTCATAGCACATCTCTTTTGCTTGGGCCTATGGAAGCCTGACTAATAAGGCTTTTCTTTGATTGTGCTTTCAGTCCTTTAAAGGCTCAATGCCACACCAATATAAAGACAGTAGCCTAAATACATATGGTCCATACATGCATACTTTCCTTATGCACCTTTAATTGGAAGTTTTATTTATTGTAGCTTGAAGTGTACTACAAGCCATAGAAAATGTGTATGACCTCATGTCATTTTGCATTTAACATTAACTACAGTCTGCTGATTTACGGGTTAAGCTATGTGAACCTGTGTGAAAACATCTTATTACTGTATGTGGGAGGACCATTACACTGACAATGCAGCCTTGAGATGAGTGGTTGTGCACTAGTCTTATACAAGACCTAACAAAATGTGGCGTCGTCTTAAGACTTCCACTTGTCTTCACGTACTCTGTTTGTCTGGCTCTTCTGCATTGACTTCTACATCT
>JAUCNH010000002.1:18305631-18315997 GCA_032353275.1 Sardinella hualiensis | reverse complement strand
CCAGTTAGCTGTGTACACTGATATACCCCAATTTGCCTGTTAGCAAGCCAACCGGGGCTAGCGGTAAACGTTAGCAATACAAGAGTTAGCCAACAACATCATAATATTGCAGGAGAATTTGGCTGCTTATGTACCTATTCTCAGCATCGATCAGTTGTTTTAATGCAAGTCTTTAAAAACGTTATGCTTATCAAATTGTTTCATGCCTTGTAAATTTAATAGGAGGTGTTTAGTGCCACGGCTATCCCTCACTCTAATGCAAGTGAATGAGGATCTGAATTTTTCTTTCACCCAAAAAATGCCCGGATGTTTAAAAAAAACGGAAAGTACCCGGATTGTCGGACTCATCTATGGGAGGTGGGGGTAGACTTAGATGCAATTTCCTGCAATCTGGTGCAATTAACAAATCCGTGATAGATAATATGTAGCAAACTCTTGCAAATGCGGATTACAAGATGACAACTTACGTTGCTAGCTGCTTGATACAATTTGTAAAAATGACAGGAAGCCGTTTATTTGAAAGTGAAACTAATTAATTTGTGTGTGGAATTAATTCAGGAAAAAATACCTTGATGTTCTGATGAGAGAAGCCTTTGGGTTGGACATCCAACCTGCTTCCTTTACAGGCTGCAGCACATAGGCTACTTGTCTGACAGATCAGAGAGGCAGAAAAAAGAGAATAATCATGGGAAAACTGGTAGGCAAACCTACGTGCAAAGATCATGGCTTTTACCCTCTCTGCTACTCCCAAAGTTGCCTGCTATGGCGCTTACTGACATCAATTAAAAAAAAGTTATTGTACTCACGTGTACCCTCTCGCCCACGGTAGACTATTAGCCTACACTCAAAATCTGCAAAGCCCCCAACATCGTATAGGCCTATTTCTAATGTTGAAATTGCAATTTCCACACTCATTAATAAAATGGGACAAGGGATGGAACGGGGATAGACATTTTTAGAAGGGGGATGATTTTCACCGTTTTTATCTCCGGTGGGAGGCCATCCCCCCTCAACTCGACTACTGGATGTACCCCACTGCATTCAATACATAGACACCCCACTGCACTCATACAGATCCCCTACTATACATTCATGTGATGCCTTTCTTGTGCTGCAGAGGGGCATCATCCTGATTTCTGGTCTTCCTGAAAGTGGGTGCAGTGAGAGTGACATTGTGAGCCTGTCTGCCCCCTATGCAGCACCCACAGAGGTCATCCTCGCTCCCGCAGAGGGCAAGGTACTGTCTGCCTGACTGCACCAACGGAGGCACTGAAGCCAATGCCAGCATTTCCAGTCAGTTCCAGCATTATCTGGAATAAGCCGTGTTTCAGACTCCTGGGTGAATGTGTATCCAGTGTGCCCTATTTGGTGCCTGGGTGAATGAATTTCGGTGCCCTAGGCATTAAATTCAGCCACATGACATGAGGCTACCGAGCCAAGTAGTCCTAGTCTGTGGAAGCCATGCTTTTAGCTTAAAGGACTAATAGCTGCACATACTCCACATTAGTGATGTCTTTGTACTGTTTTACTTCCATTGTTTCGGTGGAGTCCAAATATTAATATATAGTATTAATGTATTAATATATTAATCTTCTCAGCCGGCACCTTCTTGTGAGTGTGCCTCCTTCACTTCCCTTTCTCTCTTCAAGCCTCTCTTTTCACCCAGGCCTCCTCCTCACAGGTGTGCATGTGTGTCCCTAGGCTGTGGTGGTGCTGCCTGAGCGGGCCTTGGCCCAGGAGATGGTAAACGCACCCGATGCCTGCATCAGTGACTGCCAGCTCACTATGGAGCAGCTGGCAGTGTCTGCCGACCTCAACAGACCGGTGAGCCACTCGCTTATAATGCTAGGATGCTACACAATGGCTCCCTCCGGAATGGCATATTGTTCCGCGACATGCTACATTCAACTTATTCAGAGTGTAGGATTTGCCATTGTGAGGGTTTATTGTTGTTTTCGTTGTTGTTTTTGTCGAAAGAGTGTGTGCTCATTTGACACCAAAAAAATAAACAA
The DNA here is from genome assembly GCA_032353275.1 of Sardinella hualiensis. Taxonomy (NCBI): domain Eukaryota; kingdom Metazoa; phylum Chordata; class Actinopteri; order Clupeiformes; family Clupeidae; genus Sardinella; species Sardinella hualiensis. The sequence continues at coordinate 18,313,985 of JAUCNH010000002.1, read as the reverse complement.
AAAAAAGTTTGGGAGTGAGTGACTACTCCCTGGCTCCATGTAGTGTTGGTAGTACTGAGTAGTGCAGCAGTATAGCATCTCAGGAAGAGCCAGTGTTTACATTGACCTGCTAGCCACACATGCTCACGTTAGGTGTCCACAGTTGCATGATTATGACTAACATGTCTCTGCCACAGGTAACACTATTCCATGCAATGATGGGGCCTGACAAACCTTGTGTAAGTCCACATGCTTCTTTGTCCTGCTGCTTGTCATTTTTGTGTACGTGGTTTGTGTTCTAGTCAAAAAGAATTTGTACAGTTACCAGTTATTCGCTTGTGTAAAACTATACTGTTTTAATCCATCACAAAAATAGCACCTGGTTGCCACCAGGTGAAGTGCAAAGCATGCTGAGTCCCATTCCGACCCTGATGAGTGTGTGAGTGGTGTTAAACTGTTTTGTTTGTGCGGTGAACTGAGAGCAAAAGTGACTGGCAGCTCTGTGATTCTCTCCTGGCTAGGGAGCTCTGACTGCGTGGAACAGGCTGCTGGTTGTTAATAATGTCCCTGACACACCAAACGGAGTCCGAGAGGTGCAGCAGCTTATTCAGCGCTTTGGCAACGTCAACAGAAGTCTGGTACTTAACCACAACAAGGTGAGACTGTTTATGTGTGTGTGTGTGGGTGGTTGTGAGAGAGACAGAGGGGAGAGAGTGTGTGTGTGTCTGTATCTGTGTGTGTTGTGTCCACACTTCGGGGTTCTCGTGAATATGTTGCATGTCACAGAATGTGTTTTCAGTTGCTGTGGGTTTTGCTTTGGCCTAGTTGTCTCATAACCCACCTACTGTAAGTGTATCCTGACCTCTTCATCTCCTGTTCATAACCTCCTGTGAAACCCCTGCAGATCATCTTTGAAATGGAAACAGCTGCCGTTGCACAGACCGTCTACAAGCGTTTCCAGAAGTTTCCATGCATTGTGCAAAACAACCCCTTATCGTTCTCCATGAAACCAGATGGCATGCTGGTAGGTGTGACTTTTTTGCATCCTGAAATGCCCTCACTGAGGATAATCAGATGTTGTAAGAAATATTTCCACGGTACCCACCATAGTGGTAACTGACACATTTCACCTTTTCTAGGTCAAGAAAACTGAGGACCCGAAAAGGTACTTTACCCATGATTCTGTCAAATATATTTTTTAAATTTTTTGTTTAATTTGTTTAATTTTCCTTCATGAGCAAGATCTGACAATGTCAGTTCACTTGTCATTGTGCATATTTATGTATTTATTTTGTTTTATTTTTACAGTAATCCATCAACCTCCATACCTGAAGCATCTGATTGCAAAGCAGCAGACACTGTGGCTTCGTCAGACATCTCCCCGACTTCTTCTGGAGGTCAGGAAGTCTTGTCCAGCGAGACCTCAGTGGCTGACCAGACAGACAGCGCCACACTGGGGCCGGAGGCAGAGAAACAGCCAGCCTCGTGTCCAGCTGGGGAGCATGCCTCGGCGCCTCAGGAGCCTGTGGCAGCGGTGGTGAACGGTGCTGAGAAGAAGGACGATAAGGGCAAAGAGGCCACTGGGCCCACAGAGGCACCTGAGACGACCTTTGACCCTCCCAGGTTCACGCCAGCGCTCCTTCAGGCTCTGCTGCAAGAGTGCAAGTCCCGCTCAGCACAGAGGGGCACGTCAGAGTCTAAGGGGGAAGAGAAGGAAGCCAGCCCAAGCCAACGCTCTCCTGCCTCACCTCAGAGACCTGCACCCACAGACAGGGATGCTGAGCTGGGGCAAGACCAAGAGATGGTATATGAAATTAGTTTCTGTGCAAACAGCTTTTATTCTACGGCTACAGCACACTTTTTTTTTTTTTGGTAGGCCAGCATGACTTTTTAGACAGTTAATGATATGAAGACATGCCAAAGCTGTTTTTGTCACTTAGAGCATTAGCCTTTCAGGCTCTAAAAACCTGCCCTCTGTGGGATCCAAAAAGCTCCAAACTTTCCTGTACCAAGCCCTAGACTTCTGGGCTGCTGCTAGTACCAAAGAGGTGGGCATTGAGACATACTAATGGTTGAGTGTAAGCCACATTCTAATCAACAACCTCCTCTCTCTCTCTCTCTCTCTCTCTCTCTCTCTCTCTCGATGTGTGTCCCTCTGAATTAGGAAGGCGAAATGGAGGAGGACGCTTCCTTTGAGATGGATGACTTTGTGACAGTAGATGAGGTCGGGGACTTTGCTGAGGAAGGCAGCCACGCACACGGGGAGACACACGGGGAGGCTGGGGCGACAGAGGGCCCCGGGGCCAGCTCAGGCCTCAGCCCAGTGCACACAGCAGCCCAACCAGAGGACAACGCAGCCACCAGAGAGGAAGAGGAGGAGGAGGAGAGTAAGGAGAGCAGAATGTCTGGTGCCGGAGTCCATCACAACAGAACAGACGAAAATGTAGAGGAACCTTTTTTTTTTTTGTTCCAAGTTTTCGTTTAGACAAGTCTGTTTTCTTTTATCTTCTCTAACTGCACATTCCATGTCTTGTTGACTTGCAGAAGGTAGAGAGTGTGAGCTGTACTGGCAGCGCCGATGTGAGCAACCCAGATGACCAGAAGGTGGCGGAGGAGGTCATTACCCCAGCTCCAATGAGGAAGGAAGGTGCTTATGTTGAATAAAATAATAGCCATGTATTATTAGCCATGTAATGAGAATCAGTGCAACAAGTGCTATTGCTAGCTAGGAAAAAGAATGAGAATGTAATATAACCTACGCCGCATAGTGAACTAACTGAATGTGGCCAAAAATTGTTGGTTTCATTTTCCTTGGCCCCATTCAATTAGCGTTTTCTGCCGGGTCACTATTCGGTCCTTGCTGTACCAAATGCTCTTTTTCCTGTTGATAGCACTTGCTGACCTAGTGCAACACGGCTATTGTTGGGACTTGAAAGCACTCAGTGCACAGACTATCACTATAATGTCTACTAGCTAAATAAAACAGGCAGAGTAATGCATATTTTCTCGTCATTGGTGACGCTTCGGTTCACAAATTGCAGTTGGCTCCTTGTCAGATGGTCCGGATCCCTTGGAGGAGGCCGATGTAGCCCAGGCCATTCAGACCAACAGTGCTGCCACTGTGGATATAGAGGAGGCGGAAGGGGAGGCCGATTACCAGAAGCAGGACGAGACCTCAACCATATCAACCACAGTAGAACTCACAGGTGAGACCATCGCATCTGTCCATGTTGGGGACCCTTTAGTCTTTAAAGCATTTTCAGTCTATTTTTGGGAGGTGTTTTTGCTGTTACTGAGGTGAGTAATTGTGGAGTGCCAGGAGGGGAGGAATGAGAAATGAAACTGTGAGTCAGTCTTGACCCTGTGCCCCTGTGGCTGTATGTAGTTCTGAGGATGTGGTGTGGTGATGTAGTAATAATGACTGTTGATTCCTGACCTGATGATATTGCATCGGGTGATGTAACTTCAGAGGGCCCCAAGCGCAGACGATCTCCGAACGGGGACGGGGTGGTGCCCAAGAGGAGCCGCAAGGAGCCGGCCTTCCCCCCACACTACAGCCTGCCCCCCTACGACTCCAGCCATCCTGTAGGTGAGTCAGGAGAGCCGGACCCGGAGTGCCACTGATATCAGTTAAATATAGATATTTCAGTCGGCTATTACCTTTCTCACACCGGCAACATGACACTGTCAGGCACGGTCGACCTGTGTGCTGTGTCAGCGCTGTGTATATTGCCATTGGCACTTAGGCAGTTGACCCACCCAGACAAAATGTGTTGTCACTTTTGTGAAATGTATCTGGCAGATGACAACTGCAGGACAAATCATGTGACGCCTGTGTGCATTTTGGCAAATTTATGCGTGGCCTTTGGCTGTGGGAAATTCCTTAAGGTTGTATTCGATGACAGGTATGGAGTTCCTGGAGCCAAGAATGGGCTTCTTCTGTCAGGTGTGTGCCAAGTTCTACTGTGAAGACGAGGAAGCCAAGGAGAGTCACTGTCGCAGCGTCAAACACTATGAGAATCTAGAGGTAGGCTACGGCTACGGCTACTGCCAGGCCCAAACCCTTTGTCATATACAGTAGCTAACCACATGCAAATCTGCACAAACAGTGTATAGTTAACCATATCCACAGATCTACTCAGTGGACTGTCTGCACCACCTCAATTAGTCAGTCAGATTCCATATGGATGCTGCAGCTCAGGCATGTTGTCTTAGTTCCAGCTGGGAAACATTTCAGTTGTAAACATAGCATTCCGTAATGGTGCATCCTTGTGGAGAGAGTCTGGCTACTCTTAAACGGCATACCGTACATTTACTTCCTAAATCTTTTGATTTTGTCTTTAACCTCTGTTTGCTTAAAAAAATACTGTAGTTGGAGAAATGGAAACCTTAGGAGGGTTCCCTTACTTACTCCCTTACTGTAGCGAAATGTAATACTGAGCGGTTGTAGCACAGTGGTGTTGGCCTATGTTTGCCTCTATGAACTGCAGCTTTCCAGTGGCAGCAGTACTCATGCAACCCCTAGACCAGTATTTCTCAAACTTTTACAGACCAAGGACCACTGTCCAAAAAAAAAAAAAACATTTCAGGGACCACCCGCGCACCCTCATCATGTGCTGCCCCCCACTCACCCACACGCTCACACAGGTTACAGTGGTATTGCCAAACTTTTTCGTTAATTACATTGTGTTGCACATGTTAGATATGATGCTCATAACATTGGGGTTCAGTAGTTAGGACAGGTAGTTGTCTAGCCGTAATTCTGGTATCTATTCATTGGTTTTCATGGTCAAGGAATCCATTTCTACAGGTATTTTGCAAATCTGACAATTTAGTCTATTAGAAAATCCAAAATGGCCACCAAAGTTGGCGCCTCCCCATGTAGTAGGGCTGTTGTTCTTGATGGTATAATCTATAATCTAAAATGTGGCGGCGTTCGCTATTTGACCCCTGGGGTCAGTTAGAGGTGATTGACCTATAGGATGTGAAATTTCTATGCATGAAATTAGAAGCTATTAGATTTTATGATCTAAATGTGATAGGAATGTAAAGTAAATGTGGATTTTCATATTCCTTGCTATACGAAACTCATTTACAATACTGATATCATTCTTAGAGGTCACTTTTGGGGTGGGGAAGGGTTCTGAGCGGACAGGCGGCGCACAAACGTAGCAAGTTGTACTAGAAGAAAACAAACATGGCTACCGGCTTTTTTGTCCTGGACAGAGACATAATAAAAAGTGTTTTCACGTTTGTTCTGGTCATAGGCCTACTCTTTAAGCAGCAGCTTGAGAATATTATCATGAGAGTCCAAACTTCCAAGTGCATGCCCAAGTCACAGTCCACTGAATCTGCAGTTTGAGACAGTTGCATTCTTGTCTTCTTGACATCAGCACAAACTGTTCACCTTCCTCATTCAGTAAAATATGCATGACTAATTGTTCTTATGAGCACGTGCCGAACAAGTGGAATAAACTTTAAGAAGATGAAAGGTTTAAATGACCAAGGAATTAATTAATTAATTGGAATAAACCACCCATTTACTTTGGTTTAATTCCAAATAATCATTTTCCAAAAGTTTAATTCCAAATAATCATTTTCATTTTATTTGGAATTAGATCCTAAGATCTAATAGTTTCTAATTTCATGCATAGAAATTTCACATCCTATAGGTCAATGACCGCTATCTGACCCCAGGGGTCAAACTGCGAGCGTCTCCACATCTTAAATGAAAGCTTATACCATCACAAACAAACACTGAAAGTTTCATGCTTCATTTTGTGCACAATTCTAATATTAAGAGCTTAACAGTCCTACTACATGGTGAGGCACCAACTTTGGCAGCCATTTTGGATTTTCTAGTTATTTGCAAAATAACTGTAGAAATGGATACAATGACCATGAACACCTATGAATAGATACCAGAATTATGGCTGTAGTCCTTCTACAACAGGAGATATGACACTTTGTAGTTTAGGGGGTGAGTCGGATGGCCATCTTGGATTTGCATGATGAAAACACCGGGTAATGATTTGTAAGCCACAGAATCTAAACAAAATATCCCCAAATTAGGCCAAAAAAATTATCTTTGGACAATTTCCTCCCACAGAGGACCAATTTTAGGTACCCTGGTGGCCATTTATGATTTCTGGCGGCCATCTTGGATTCTGGACAAATTTCAAGAAAAAGGGCAGTTTTTACCTGCCTCAGCCCTGTCTATAATAGTCTGACAGAAAAGCTACTTCAAATTGTGCCGAAAGTTACATAGGCCTAGCATTACTTTAAATGTCCTAAGATTCTTTTTCCCTGGAACTTCATATCAGAATGCTGGCTGGCAACATATTTAAGCCCTGTTTACATGTATCTCGATACAAATCCACAGAATCCAGCATTTTGAAAAATCGCCACTTAGAAAAATATCTCCTCTTGAAAAAAGATCCTTTTGAGGTGGCTAAAACTCAGCTTACATGTAAATGAAAGGCCCAAACGGGTAAAAAAAAATACTAGCTTATAAAAATGTCTAGATAAAAATGTCTAGACATCTTAGGATGTTTTAGGAGCTTTTCCTGAAGCTCTACTTGACCACCCTGCAGTTGAATTGTCTAGTTGCTGGCAGTCCTTCTTCGAGCCTCAGCACAGCGGCCAGTGTTTGAGAGAAGGTTATCACTAATGACCCTATTTGTCACTGTTTGGAATGCCTTAAAGGTCACTTAGGGATGTTGAGATTAATTGTAGATAGAAATCATGTATTTAAAGGAAACAGAATCAATCTTGCCTCTGTAAATAAAATGGTCATGTCAAAGTGAGTAAAACTCACCTCACAAGCAAGGTGGGGAAAATACGCTAAGATGCTACTTTGAGGTCCTAATGTGTTATTTATAGGAATTCCACTAATGCTGATATTACTTTTGGCAAGAATTTAATGGCCTATCTACAGTGTTAAATGTTCATTAACTAGTGTAACAAGTAGTCTATGTTTTGATTCTGTTAAACTGCTTAAAATTAGTTGAAAACACTGTAGAATTCACAACTGCCACTGCTTCTGAATGCATTGATCTGTGAATGCACCACTGATTACAACTGTTCGTCAGCTTTAATCATTGCTTCTCTCTTGGACACTTGAGTGAACCAAAGTTTGACCCTTTTAGCAGAACCGACAGATTGTTCAACTCCCCAAGCTTTGAGCACACACACACACACACACACACAAATGCACACACACACAGACACACAAGAATTTTCAGTGGCATCAGTAACAGCAACTAAGCTTGGTTCCCTTACTGAAGGCTTACTGTTAGCCATTATATAAATAGGTCACTTCTTGTCTTTATGTCGCTCAAAATCATCTGCTTTCCCCCTAAATCCTCTACCAGCACATGAATTCTAAGTGGACTCCTCTGAGGTTTGCTTGAACAGGCTGTCTGTATGTGATTTATCCTCCACTATCGTTTGTTGCCATGGTTGTTGATTTGGCTTTTGCTGTGCAACGCTAGTGTGACTAAGACAGCACGTTCTTACATGTTAGCCATGTTTCTCTGGAAAAGCTCCTTCTTAGAAATGAGATAGATAGAATATGCTAAGCCGCTAGTCGACACAGATTATTCTAAAGCAATACAGAGAAAAATAACAGTCTAGTCAGATTGTAAATCTATACATGTTCTATAAATGAATAAACATCAAACAAACAAACAAACAACATCAACAAAACATACACCTTCCCCCGTGAGTATTGATGTCTTTATGCCAGTCTACCTTTGTTTGAGTTTGATGATGATCAAGATGCCTGTCAGACTCAAAGAGAAAAGAATGAAGATGGAAAGAAAACCGAGGCCAGCGCAGTGCATTCTGATTTTGGCCTCAGCTGTTTTCCTGAAGCCTCTCCCAAACTAGGGCAATCTCAGGGTCTCTCTTCTTGACAGCTGTTGGTGGATGTGTAAAATTTGCCAGCTATTTTAAGCTCATCTGGTTAATACACTCAGTATACACACATCCAATTTTGCACACTCCACATCCACTGAAATCTTCCATTTTTCTGCATGAAATCTGAAAGGTAAGCTCCATATTGTGCCGCCACTGGAAGTAGACCTACTGATACTCATTATAAGGTCAACATCCACTGCATGACACACACTATACAATATAAAATGAAGGCCAGCTGTTGTAAGCCTGCTGTTGATTTCTACTGGTACTGGCTCTCAAATTTGGAAAAATGCACTGAGGGAAATGGGATATTAAATAAAATTTTTATTGGAGCCGAAGTGCTCTACTGAATGTTATGATGAGGCAAGATATAGCCTGCCCTGTGCCCTGTGCCATCATTTGGATACTCCAAAGGCAGATTGCAGATTGCTGGCACTTACAAACATGGCTGAAAT
>JAUCNH010000002.1:18186688-18196740 GCA_032353275.1 Sardinella hualiensis | reverse complement strand
TAATATAAACTGTGATAGTAACATTTTGCAAGTCCACTAAATTAGCTGTAATGTGTAGTGGAGCTGCAGCCATGTAGGAACAGACAAGCTAATAAGACAAGCTAATAGCTATGATGCTATCCCCTCATAGTTATGAATAGGTTACACAAAGGTTATATATAGGTTATGCATAGTGTGCTTGCCTACTGTATGTCCATCTTGCTAAGTTGCCTTCCTCCATATTTATTGACACCCCTGGTAAAGTAACTACCAAAATTTTTCGGTGTTTTGTCTTTGTTTCAGCTATGGACACTATGAGGAATCCAAGTTCAAAATTAATGAAATTCATTGCTTTTGATAAGACAGTTATCCTCATATAGAAGGTTAATGTAAAGAACAGAGTAAGTGTAACTCAGTATAGTGCTACATATCATGTGTAACCCAAAGTATAACATCTCACGTGTAGCCAAATCATGTTCTCGGTTAGAAAAAATCGCCTGTTTTATTCCGGCCAGTAAATCTCCAAGATCTCCCAGTCCAAGTATATAATCAATTTCAAAATGTATCTAATTGCATAATCAATGTTGATCTCCCAACATGTCTCAGCATCATCAATACTGTCAGCTGCTCATCCTATTTGGGCTCAGTTCCCAGGTTACTGGTATAAATCATCAAAGTCTCAAAGCCACTGTATTGGATCTGGTGAAAGATATTGTTTGCGCTCCACTTGCCCTACTTTCCTGTCGAGTGTGTTGCTGCCCCAACTTGTGTGGAGTTGAGTTGATGAAACTGTTGCTGGGCTGGTTCCTGTGGGGCTATCGGCAGCAGAGTTGATACACTTTCGCCACTGAAGCATAGCAAATCATTGCGTTTGCTTATACATGAAAAGATGCAATCTATGTCAACAAGATTTTTTATGAGTAACCTTGCACTAATTGCTGGGAAGGGTGCTATTAGAAGCGCACTAACTGGGACAGAGACATTGGGCGACTCTCCTTAAGGCAGACCATACACTCAACTAATTAGAGCTTCTGAAAACATAAGACTTTCTAAATATTTATGTAAATTATTTTAAAAAATCTTGAGGAAAAAAATTCTTTCTAAGTTTTTTTTTTCACTTTTTTTAATTTTGGGTTAGCTTGAAATCTGAAATGCAAGGGAAGCCATGTTGTTGAGTTTGGGGACGGAGGAGTTCATTAAAATGGCAAGTAGTGTAGTAGGCTGCAGGGGCAGCAGCAGCATTGACTGATTCAGACGCAGTGGGACATTAAACAAGTACAAAATGAAGTGCTGCGATGAGGCTGGTCATGTGCTCTGGCCCGTTAATTACTTCTGGTCTCAGATATATACAAGTTGCAGGGACTTTGTACCAAGAGCAGAATCATCCTTCAAACTAAGGTAATTATGCGGAGGTTTACCAAACTAACAGATCGCGCTGGACAGCTCGCCGGGCAGAAAAGGCCCACAGTCCTTTAGCCCTTCATTGGCCATATGCTGTTTCCCACTTTTGATGAAGAATTCCTGCCTAGCCATTGTAGCAGGTGCTTATGGCACAAATTATTTTGTTACACTGGCAGCATTGGAGAACTGAAAACAGAGAACCGCGACGAGGAGGAGTGTGTGTGTATGTGTGTGTGTGTGTGTGTGTGTGTGTGTGTGTGTGTGTGTGTGTGTATACACTGTATCTCATGTGTGAGAATAGCTGTGTAAGTGCGGCAGGTGCTCCTACCCTCTCCTCGTAGGTGAAGTCAGGTGTGGAACAGCGTGTGTGTGAGTCCCGTGAGGAGGGTGTGTCGGGGCTCGGGGGACTGAGCGGCGATGCCAGCGGCCCGTAGTCCTGCAGCACGTGGAAGTGCGCCATGTCTGGGGACGACGGCTGGGGGGTGGAGGGGTTGGTTCCCCCGAGCAACGGCGTGCTGCGCCCATCCAGAGACTTAAACAATCTGAGACGAGACGAGACAGAAAGCGAAAGTGAATAACAAATCCATTCATCTGAGCCATGTTGATGCTAAACGTGTTTAGAGAGAGTAAAAATGTCTAGGCAAATGTGTGTAAGCACAGGTATATACAACACATCAAGATGCACTGTGTATACATGCGTGCGTGTGTGTGTGTGTAAGTACCTGCTCCCTCTCCTCTTGGCCGGTGCCAGGGCCCTCCAGGACCAGCGGGAGCGCTCCTGCTCCTCCAGAGGGAGATGCAGCTGAGTGAACACCACATCCGACAGGTCCTCAATCTGCACACACACACACACACACACACACACACACAAAAATAACTCCATTAGTCTCCTGCCCTTGGCCAGGCCGCGCACTACTCCTCAACTACAATGTAAACATACTGAGAGAAAGAACTCCAGTGAAGGGGTTGGAAGAAAGGGTGGAGAGGAAACCAAATCAGAGTTACACTCCTGTAACACTCTCTCTAACACACACAGACACACACATACACCCTCTCTCTCTCTCTCTTTCTCACACACACACACACACACACACACAGTGTGTGTTTACAGTTCCTCACCTCTGCATCCTCCTCATCCTCTGCGGGAGGCTCGTCCAAAACGTTCACCTTCCTCCAGCTGGAACCACAACATAACGTTACACATTAGCTTTCGTGATAAATGTTTTACACACATTAACCCAGTCACGAGGAGAGAATTGAACATCTCTATCTCTCTCTCTCTCTCTATCTCTCTCACACACACACACAGACACACACGCGGATGAGTGGCTAGCTGTAGATGCGCTCAGGCTCGTTTCCTGTACCTTGGCGTGAGGATCTCTTTGTACTGCAGCTTCTCCACGCGCGTGGTGGCGGCCACCGACATGGGGATGACGATGTTGTTGATGTCGAACGAGCTCTCTCCTCGCCTGCGCCGGATGGGCTGCTGCACGCCAAGCACACAGACACACGGGGTCACCCAAGGTCACAATCACACAGGGGCACTACACTACACAGTGCCAGAGGAATGGCAACAAACGTACACCTGGTGTATGTATGAACAGTTACTGATAGTTTACTACAACTAGAAAAGCTGACACATTTAACTGGGCCCTGGCTAAGCACTACGCACATCTGTGTACCGTGACCCAGATTGGCACCGAGTTCAAACATGGGAGCCTTTCACCAGGCCCTATTAATGAAGCCTCATGCACGGCTATGAATAAGAAAACAGTGAGATGGGGAAAGCCTTTGTGGCCGTACCGCTCCGGGCTGGCCGCCGGGGCCCAGGGGTGTGGAGCCGTCGCTGGGCAGAGACAGCTGGCGGCTGAGGGGGCTTGGCGTGGACGGGAGGAGGCTGGAGACGGACACAGACGGGCTGCCGGTGTCCACCAGCTGCCTGGGGCCTGCGGGAGGAAGGAGGAGAGAGAGAGAGAGAGAAATGAGAAAATGAAAAGATGTCATTTCGATTATGAAACTGCTGTTCATGTAGGAAGATACGGCAGTCGGGTGAATTTTTTTCATTTTTTTTTTTTGACCACATTCGTTTTGGTGGTAGGCATTTCCTGCACAGCACAGAGGGAAACCACCATGTTCCACTAACAATCAGCTTCCTCTTTCCTATGTAATACGCATTTCCAGTATTTTTACTGTTATTGTTGTGGTCGGATACTAAATAACGTCGTTAATATCGAGCTCTTGTTGTGCAAAGCCTCTTCCTCCCTCCTCACCGTCAGCTCTGTCCCCTGACAGCTCCCGCGCTCTCTTGCGGTTGTGGCTGCGCTCCTGGGGCCTCTCCGGTCGGTAGGGGGTGTGTGTGGGGGTGCTCGTCTCCGACCTGGACACGCCGGCGCTCCGGTCTGCCAGGGAGCGGTGGTGGGAACGCTCCAGACGACTCTTGCGATGGTGGGCCAGCCCTGGGAGAGGACACACAGACGGGGGGATTTAAAAACAAACAAGTGCAAAAAAAAAAAAAAAAAAACACTTTTGCGGAAAAGGCAGGGGGATTTTCTCATATGGAAACCTTGATTTGAGGCAGTACATATTGCAGTCAATCCCTAGAGAGGAATGCAGGAGTGGGTCTGTGGGTGCATGCATGTATTCATAATGAATTCTAAGCCCTCTGGAATCCCATTATGTGCGCTGTGATGCAATCAGGGATCTCTGCTAGTCGAGCCAGACAGGCTGACAAAAGCCAGGAGTACAGAGACTTCATAATGATGGGATCAAATGTCTGTTTCTGTGCGCACACACACATCTGTGTGTGCAATGGTCTGCACTGCATTGATTTGTGTGTGAGAGAGTGTGTGTGTGTGTGTGTGTGTGTGTGTGTGTGTGTGTGTGTGTGTGTGTGTGTGTGTAAAAGACACAGTGAGACAGAGAGGCAGAGAGTATATATGTTTGTGTGTGTGTGTGTGTGTGTACTTACGGACTGCGGCCATGTGTGAGCTGCCCAGCTTGTGCTTGCGTTTGGGGGTGGTGGTGGCGGCAGCGGTGGCTGAGGAGGAGGGCTGGGGGAAGCGCATGCGGCTGAGGGAGATCTTGTGTTTGAGCGAGTGCCTCTTCAGGGCCTTCTGCCTCGGCCCGTGGCCAGCCTGGCCCTGGGCCTTCAGCACACTCTGCAGATGAAGACTCAGCTTGGTGTCTGTCAGAGAGAGAGAGTAGGGATGGATAGAGAAAGAGAGAGAGGAGGAATGGATAGAGAGAAGGGGGAGAGAGAGAGAGAGAAAGAGAGGAGGGATGGATAGAGAGAGAAAAAGGGGGGGCGGGGGAGAGGGAGGAGGGATGGATAGAGAGAGAGAAAGGGGGAGAGAGAGGAGAGAGAGAGCCAGGGCAAAGTCAGCAGATGTAATATAGATACAATAATATGGCCTGGGTTATGTGTAGTAGTAATCCACCAACACAACAGGCCTCTAAAAGGAACAGGCGCCATGAATGTGTGTCAGTGTAGTAGGTCAATATATGTGAGCAGGTCTTTGTCATTCCTGGTAACAGGTAGAGAATAGTGTGAGTGTGTGTGTGTGTGTGTGTGTGTTTTTGGCATCCCTATTGGTAGACAGAAAGACAGGTCTGTCATGCACATGCCTTTCTGGCATGCAGACCGAGCTAATCTGTGAGACTGTGTGCTACCTTGGCATAGCAGGTTTGGCAAGCCACTGTCCATGTGGTTGGGTGTGCACTTGTGTACTTGGAGTCCTGATGGCAGGGGGCTTCTGTGTGTGGCTTATCTGACAGTGGAGTGTCTCTCTTTGTGCGTGTTTGTGTGTGTGTGTGTGTGTGTGTGTGTGTGCATGAATACTTAGCATACTTGACAGTGAAGACACTTCCTGTGTGTGTGTTTGAGTTCTTGGCCTGATGCCTGCCTGATGGTGAAGACTCTTCCTGTGTGTGTGTGTGTGTGTGTGTGTGTGAGTGCGCGCATGTTTGTCATGCCTGATAGTGAAGACTCTTCCTGTGTGTGTGTGTGCATATGTGTGTGTGTGTGTACTCAGCATACCTGAGGGCAGAGAGAGGATGGGGTGGATGCCAGAGTCGAGGTGGGCCAGGCGGTCTGGCAGGGGCCTCTCCAGAGGGGGTGGGGCTGGCTGGGCGGGCCTGCTGGTCCCACACAGACACGAGGGGTTCACACTGCAGCCAGCAACGCAGCACTTCTGCACCTGCACAGAGTGTGTGTGTGTGTGTGTGTGTGTGGAGGGGGGACACATATATTCATACATTAGTCTTCTATTCATTTGGGGGCCGTGAATTATCCGAGCAATGAATGGAGTTAGGTCTGGGTAGTGAGACAGATCATGCATCACAATGAGGTTAAAAGCCATGGATGATAGATGCCCTGCCAACCAACGTTATTTTTCTCTCTTTTCTCAAAATCCCTATAAAGACGATAAAATCACACACACACACACCTTTCCAGTGAGGTTGGGGACAGCATTGGGGTGGACTAGCCGTCGTCTCCGACAGCTGAGCAGTGGGCGTGTGCGGGCTGCCACACAGGTGGGGTCAAAGGTCGCGCCCAGTGGCTTCCTGTCAGAGGCGTCTTCGGCGCTGCAATAAACCACACCAATGTAAACAACGACAAAGAGCTCCCTACTACACCATCAACCCGACGCCTAGTTTCCCCACCACAAATCAAACTTATTGAGCGAGAGATGTCAGACCCGAACATGAGTGTTGTATTAGCTTTAATCAAAGCTCAGTTCACACCACATTTGTCTTCCTTGCTTTCCGGACACATTTGTAGTTAAGTGGCAAATTCTTGAAATGAGCAATTATCAAAGTGTTCTAAAACCAAAGGCTTCAGATGCCGGGAGACTTGCAAAGGCACTGTTTCCATAACAACGCATTCATTAATGTCACCTGAGTGGCAAGCATTCTTATTTGTTTTCATGACATTATTAGCATGCACTTATTGATGGTGCAAAGTAATATCCTTTCTCCTCTGACCAAACCTATGGTACTCCTCTGTCGCTCACTAATAAAATGTCACAGAAGTCATGAGTCAACCACATTCTTAAAACTCCACCTGCCATTTGGGAACGGTGAAAACACTAAGCCCTTGCTAGCCTTTGACATTTTCCTTTGGCAGTCCTGACCTATTCCTGTATTCCTGGAAAACAGAGTGTATCTGACAGGTTTACGGTCATTTCCTTAGCAACAGTTGATTGTTTTTACTGGGATTTGCAGGATAGGAAATCACGCCAAACTGCCACTAGACTAAACATAAGACAAGCAAAAATAAATGATCACAGAATTTTTACAACCCCGTTAGTCAAAATGACAAGTACAACATCTGCTGTATACCATCACTACAATTCATTACTCAAGAATATTCAACTGTCCTCTATTTTTCATGCTTATTTTTGCTCTAAATTACACGTTCACCAGACATAGGCATATTTATGTGTGAGGATTCATCTCTACACTTAAGGAGTAGGCACACTGTAAATATAAACTATTATTTCTAATCCAAATGATTGTGCCAAGGTAAGCCGTATATTCTACAAGGCAGGGAGCTACATGCTAATTCAAACCAGGTCATTTCCACCAGACAAACAATCTGTCACATGCAGCCCCTGGCCTCTGTGGGGCAGTGTACAGCTCTAATCAGAAGGCTATTTCGGGCTACCTGTTTGGGCCTCCGTTGACGGGGTTTGACGTTCTGGTCTGACTGGGCTCCACTGCTGGGATTTCAGCCCCCTCAGAGTTCCCATCCTGAAAACAAAACATATGTGTGAGAACGTCCCTCGTAACAGCATTAAAATCATCCGGAGCAAATCAACCTGTCTCCTTTTTGTATGACATTGCCTAGTGCTGTTGGTAGGTGAGAAAATGACAAAATTTGTTTTGATCAAATAACGAATTTGCAGCCCACACTACTAACTGATAAAGGGCAAGGATGTTTTGCGCATCAGTTAGCATTAACTGCCAGTCCACTGATTCGGTCTACGTTATATCAAATGTTATCACTCTTATACCTACCGACAGCACTGCCCAGCCTCAAAGATCAGGGATATCTGCTAACTGGCTCCTGATTTCTCCTTTAACACTGAACTCTACCCTTAACAAACTCCTTTATTATTCCACACCAACTAGACCCAGTTCAGTGGCAAGCTTTGGTCAGTTAGGCATGAATTTCCCTGGGATCCTTCCTGACCCTTGTGTGGTCTGGTTGCTGAGGAAGAGAAACCAGAAGCTGGGCTGAGCCGATTTGGCTCAGTTCTCCTGTGTGGTGTTGCGGTGCCTACTGTGCGTACCTCGGGCATGGTGCAGGCCAAGGGCTCCGTGTGGGCAGAGGAGTCACAAGGAGCAGGATTGCCCAGCTCCACAGCACCCTTCAGGACACAAGGAAAAGGCAGGACAAGTCAAGCGCAGATCGGGACACAAGGAAAGGCAGGAAAAGTAAAGCACAGATAAAGACATGGAGGATTTTCCACAACCATTACCAATACTTCCTCCTACATGACATGCAAACACGTGCACAAAGTTCCTGGTGTTTATGCCAACGCCGTGTACTTGGTCACGGGGACATTGACCCGCGCTGACAAGACATTTCTAAAACAAGGTCACAAAATAAAAACACTGGCTCTCAGTCATGAGGACACAGTAGAATTTATTATCAGATTTCTTTACTGAAGCTGCACTACAGCTGTGGGTATCATAATTGACCGTAGCAAGCACAGTCACAACAAGGGCTGAAAGGCTAATTCATTTTTAATCCAAAGCAATTAGCAAATCGCAATCAAATATACACCGGGGGGAAGCATCATTTTTCTGTATTAAATGCAAGTTATACCAAATTTACTGCTTCAAGAAGATGAAGCCTTGGCAAAGAATAACCCACAACAGGCCGCATTTTAATTATATTTATATGTTTAACTGTGATTTAACTGTACAACGGTAACCCACTAAATCCACAAAACTACCATACTGCGGCACCAGGCCTGTATGAAATCAAAGACCATGTTTACTTGAATTTGACAGACAGACACACACACACACACACACACAACACTCACAACCACACACACCTTGCTGGCGCGGATCTGTCTGTAAATCTCGGCCTGCTGACGGATGCGGTACTCCAGGTCCGACACATGGGCCTGCAGCCAGTTCCAGTGACTGATGATGGCCGCCCGCTCCAATGCATAGCGGCCCTCCGCCCTCCTCCATCTGAGCAAGAGAGGAAAAAAGGAGAGAGAGAGAGAAAGAGAGAGAGAGAAAGAGAAAGAGAGAGAGAGAGAGAGAGCACACAATGAGATGGAGACAAGAAGGGAGAAAAGGAGAGAGGAATGGAGAGAAGAAGAGAAGAAGAGGGGGAGGAAACGGAGGATGAATGTCCAAGCACACCAGTGCATTTAAGGACGTTGCTTACTTGTTCCACTCTCATGAAGTTATGTCCAAAGCCTGATTCAAATTAACAGGCCTTCCTGGACCCCTTATCACACATGGCTTGAAGTAAAGAAAGCATTTCCAGTGTATTTCTAAACAGGATTGAGAAACGCTGCTCAAGGGGCCGGTAACACGATTAGACACTTTTGCTGCCAAAGCACATCTTATGACTCACTTTACAATATGTCCAAGCCAAGCAAGCATGCTATTGTGGCAGATACAGCTGTCATGAAGGATATACTGTATTGCAGTAACTTTCAGGTCAAACTTTTAAAATGTAGACAATTTCCCAGACTGCTGTTTTTTTTTTTGTTTTGTTTTTTTATAGTCGATCTGGTGCTCCTTTCCAAAAAGCATAGTAACTAGCCAGTTAGCAACTACGTTGGTTGGCAATGAGCAATTGCATTTGCTTTGGGGAAACAGAGGTCAGAACCGAGGAGGTCTGTTGGCTAACCTCGGAGCTCTCGTCTCGCTCGTCGATGAGCTTGCGCAGGTGGAAGGCCATGGTGCGGGAGAGAGGGTCCAGCTCCTCCACGGGCAGCTCGGCCGACTCCAGCCACTGCAGGTCTAGAACGTTCTCCTGGTTGTGTGTCACCTGAGCGAGGAACATGAACAAGTGTGTTTGTGTTTGAGCGTGTGTGTGTGAACTGGATGACTATACACTGATCACAGGCTGATCACATGGTTCAATTCAATCATTTAGTCTGCTGGTTAATTTTAACAATTTAAGGAAATATGGACCAAGAGTCACAAGGACTGCTAGAAGCACCGCTTAAACTGTGTTTAAACTCTGTTAAACTCTAAAGTGGGGTTCTTTTGCTTGTCGGTGTGCACATCCAGCACCTACCACCTGTAAGGAACATACACATTTCTTTCAGAACCCACCTCCTGAATGTGCAGGACGATGGCCGCCTGCGTCTCGATGTCCAGCAGCTTGATCTTCTCGATGATCTCCTCCTTCCTCTCGCACTGCAGAGCAGCAACAGAACATGAGAGAACGAGAGGATGAGGGAAATTAACAGCTGGTTTCAAGGCCCTCCAAAACCTACAGAGACCCTCTACTGCATGAGAAAACTGCACACACACACACACACACACACGCACGCGCGCGCACACACACACACACACACACATACGCACACACACACACACTGATACACACACACACGCACACGCGCACACACACACACACACACACACACACACACACACACACACACACACACACACACACACACACACAC
>JAUCNH010000002.1:18056105-18067592 GCA_032353275.1 Sardinella hualiensis | reverse complement strand
CATCTCAATATGTCATACATTTTATACAAAGTGTGGTAACATTATTCACTGTTGAAAGCATACTGTAGGTTTTGCAGTAAACTATAACTTTTTTATCAAATAAAGTTCAATCCCCTCAAATGCCTGAAGAAAATAATGTGGCATCATAAATATTTTTAAAATATTTATTCAAAACATTTATTTACTGCAGGGCATCTTACGTAAAGAAAGACATGGTGAATGAACCTAAGCAGACAGACACACAAGCTTACAGTACATCATAATCCCCCATATAGACAGACTACCCATAAGCATCTATCAGATCCACTCTCTCTGGTTGGGAATGAAACTGTCTCCATAGAGATGATGTAGGCTACTCACATGCCTCCTCCGTCAGTGGCAGCATGGTTGTAGTCAGCAGTGCAAGAATAATAGGCAGGTGGCTGTGCATGTTTGCCTTCCTGTGCTGCTGGTACTCGGCAGGCAGGCGATCTGACAGTCAGATTCCCTCACTGTAAGACAGCACATCCCTCTCTCTGCTCTGAAACGGGTGCAGCTCAAATGCAGCTCCTGTGCTATGTGCCTAACTGCCCTCATCAGCAGCCTCTGAGTCTGGTTCATTTTAGTCACCACAGGAGTTTGTCAGCAAATGTTAAAGAACCAATATAGAGCTATACTTTAAATTACAGAAACCAGTGGCACACAGTGACTGTTTGTTGCTCACAACAAATGACTGTAAACACACATACTGTAAGAATAGACAAACACACACACACACACACTATACTGTGTATATTTGCGCATGTTACTTTAATAATGCCATTCATCTCTGTAGGGCATAAAAGTTTATTTTATTGACTCAGTGACTGAGCTCTCACTCCAAGTACCCTCCCTGTGGCGTAGTCATCAGCCTACTTGTCTTACTATAGTCCAGCATCCAACACAACCGTTTATCATTTTAAAGTATGTATATTATATATTTACACCATAAAGACATTCAGATTAGCTAGATTTGGTGTGAATCTTTATTACATATAGAAATACAGACAGTTCAGGC
Organism: Sardinella hualiensis; assembly: GCA_032353275.1. Taxonomy (NCBI): domain Eukaryota; kingdom Metazoa; phylum Chordata; class Actinopteri; order Clupeiformes; family Clupeidae; genus Sardinella; species Sardinella hualiensis. The sequence goes on along the minus strand of JAUCNH010000002.1, from coordinate 18,066,556 downwards.
GTTTCTTCTAGATTATGCATCATGCTCAGCAGAGTGGAGGATGTTTCAAATGCTCACAATGTGGTTCCATGTGGGGTAGAAAAAAATGCATGTTTCCCTCACAGCAAGATTAAATAAAATCTGAGCCAACACACATGCAACAACATCAAAAATCATAACAACAGTAAACTACTTCTCTATGAGAAACCACAACAATCCACAAATCTCCATTTATCCTTTTGGTCAGATCTATCTTCATTTTCTACAGCAAAACAAAGAGAGAGAGAGAGGGGAAATGCAGTTTTGCATTAGATTTCTGGGAGGAGTAGGTCTACAGTAGCCTATATTCATTGAGATGATTATGAGCCAAGCTCCTATGACAATGACTTTGTCTCCATCTAGTGGACAGATATGTGCAAGTTAGGTCTGCTTTACCTGGGCAGGGTGTCAATGTTAGGCTCCCTGTTTGGAGAGAGAAGCAGAGCAGGACGTAGGTTATGTACCGTAACCTAACACACACTCTAAGCTATGACCTAATCAGGAGTGTAAAGTGTTGCACTGGGTTGCAACACCAGGAGACTCGGACGGTTTGGATGGTTTTATCTATGTTTTATCTACTCTCTGTTTACCACATTGTTGCTTAAAGACACTTTAGCTTCTGTCACTTGTCACAGTTGACATTGTCCATGGATTTCATAATTGGCTTAAACTGTCATTTAACAAATCACCTTCCAATGACTTTCAAGGACCCTAGACTCCACTTATTATATGAGCAAATAATGATGTCAAATCAATACTGATTGCCTGTAGAAAAATATCCTTCACAGCCCCACTTGTCTTTTCTGATTGACACATGGGCTGTGTTGTTTATTTATTGTATGGTTGCCAATAGCGACGGTTTGACTCACTGCTGTGCCATGATGAGGGGGATGCTGTCGGGCTGGTAGGCACGCTGCAGCGGTGGTGCCCGCTCCCCTGTGCGGCTGTTGAACATGGGCAGGGTGGAGAGGGGCTGGGGCACGCCCTCTCTGGTGCCCGCCATGCTGCGCAGCTCGTCTGTGTTGTCCACTATGGTATGGTGGTGATACAGCTGCAGTCTGTGTCAGGGAGGGAGAAAGAGGGGAGGACGGGGGAGAAAAAGAGCAAAAGAGGGGATTAGGTGAGAAAGAAGGGGAAGAGAGAAAGACTGACACGTGGAGCATAGTGAAGAAGAGAGGAAGTGAGCTACTAGAATTAGAATCAGCGTATATATGTGACTGTGTGTGTGTGCATTTGCATGAGTGCACGCGTGTGTATGTGTCATTGTGTGTGTGTGTGTGTGTGTGTGTGTGTGTGGGTGTGTTTGTGTGTGTTGCTGTGCTGAAGTTCACTTACTCAGGCGTCATGGCATCCCGCTTCTCTCTGTAAACACAAAAAACAGAGCAAAACATGACTGCACAGTATCAAACCAGAGCACAGTCCTGCTCAGAGAAGGTGCAGACAAAGCAGAGGTATGAGACTGCACGACAGGTGAGTTCAGTGCACCTGTGCTCCAGAGAAGTAGCCTGGCAAGCCAAGATACACACATGCATTGTATAGTCTGAAATCGGACCGTTCACAGCGCTAAAGCCTGTGGATGGGATCAAGTTATCATTCAAACGGTCTCTACACGTAATAGGCCAGCGCGACTAACCAATCAGAGCTATCAGGCAGCCCTTTCATCCAACAACCAGCCCATTCATCATTGTGATAAGCCAGCCCCAATGACTCGCTACACAGATAGAGCGTTCTGACTGGTCTGTCCTTGGTCGAGACAGGCCAAGATTTGTCTTTACCATGCGAGACTAGACCAGCTAGGCAAGAATATATTCTAGAGGTGGAGAGTGGTCTAGATTTCTAGGCTACCAGAGAAGGAGTGGGAGAAACAAACAGACAAACAAACAAACAAACTTCAAGCAATATTCCAGCACATTGCAACCCTGTAGCCCTGTTGTTTGTCACAGAGTGTTGTTGGTAGGAAAAAGAACAAGAGAATTTAGAACAACATAGATCAACATAGACCAACATACATAGCGAACCGGCAGCTAACGCTAACTGATGAGGTCAAGGAAGTTCAGTTTCATTTTCCTTCTCCCATCAGTTGGCCTGTTTGCAGAGGATGTACCCTACATTTACCAAACGATGTGCGGGATGACAACTTCCACAAAGTACAGTCATAAAAGTTCTGATTGGATGGCAACTAACAGGAAGTACATTCTGTTGCTGTGCATGCTGTGATTGGATGAATACTTACAGACCCTCCCTCCTGCAGCACATGATGTAAGCCAGAAGAAGGAACAAGATGACAGCAAGGGCAAAGGGGAAGATCACCGTGGCGATGTAGTCGGGAAAGAAGTCACGGGGAGGGGGCGACTCGGGGGGGTCAAACTCTCCGCCCGTCTCCAAGATTCCAGAGCCCATGGTAGGGACAGGGGGAGGGGGCTCTGGGTTTGACAAGTCAATCTAATAAAACAGAACAGGCAGAGAGAGGTGTGGATGGATGGATCGATTGATGGATGGCTGGATAGATGACACATACTGTAGACACACACACAGGCACACACTCTCTCTCACCAGGGTAGAGCGACACCACTTCACACAGTTGCTGGACACTGTGCAGGTACAGCAGTCTCCACGCACACACACACACACACACACACACACACACACTCACCAGGGTAGAGCGACACCATTCCACACAGTTGTTGGACACTGTGTAGGTACAGCAGTCTCCACACACACACACACACACACACACACTCACCAGGGTAGAGCGACACCATTCCACACAGTTGCTGGCTACGGTGCAGGTACTGCAGTCTGTGGAGACCCTCCAGTACTGGCGGCCAGAGAGCTTCACAGCCTCACACTCCCGCGTGTGCTGAGGGGTCACTACGCCCTGCAGGCACTTCGAGAAGTAGGCCTCCGATCCCAGCTTCACATACACACTGGGAAGGATATACACGCACACATGCACACACACACACACACACACGCACACACATGCACACACACACACACACACACACACACACACACACATGCACACACACACACACACTATTACAGTAATTCCAACATGTGAGACCTGGTGTTATTGTTGAAGAACTGTGATAGTGTGTTTGTGATTGTGATGGTCATAATGTTCATGAATCATAATGGCAAATGTTGTTTCCTACCCCTCGAAATGTCCAGCCAGGGGCAGAGGCATCATTCAATTTTTCCGTCATTAATATTTCATGGATTCTGGTTGCACACAAGATGCTGTGAGAATATTAGAAAAGGAGGTAAGAGATACAGCCCACAAAAAGGTGGGCAAATGTGGCTGGGCATATCTCAGACTCGACTTGCATCACCAACTTATATTAACACCTCACGATTCTGGAGATGTTAGTGGGAGGACTCCATTACTGACATGGCAAAAAATACACTGCATTTAAATGCATTTAGAAAGTAAGAATTATGACTATGCTACTGCAAACAGGCACACTGCATTGCTAGGCACTGTACTGGTTTGCAATGGTTTGCTTACTGTCTGCTGAACTTGAAAGTCAATGAATACTTGCTGGTACTCTGTGTTGCGATAAAAGGTTACTATTACAATAGCAGGATATGTTTAGCCTAATGGTGAAATCATCAATCAATGTGAGGCACCGGCAATTACTGAATTACTCATTCTGACTAATGCTCCGATGCTAATTCAACTAAAGCCCAACAACAGCAACACATTTTCAGCTTTTCTTTGAATGAGGAGTGAAAGAAAAACTCTAAAATAGCAACACCGTACAATAAAACGGCTACTTGTGGCCACTAAAGGCAGTCATTACAATGACTCAAAAGGAACACTGCTTGGAATTACTGTTGTCCCTTTATATTAATGAGCAATAATCCTCTTTTGATATCGATTCACTATTATACATTAGCCTACACACGCAATCCAATTACTTTACAATAAATATTGGCAATGTAGCACTGCATAGTGCAGTAAAGAAGTAGTTCACGATTACTGTGAGTGAAAATTACTTAGATTAAACAATCTATTAACTTTCATAACAAAGGGCATCAGATAGTTCTACTGTAAATGATATAACCAAGCATACCAGCTGCAGCATGTGACATTTTGTAATAAGCGGCCAAACCAGTCAAGCATTGCCTAAGTGTGTTGACAACCTCCTGTTAACCGTAGAATACAGTACATCTTTAATTGGCGCAGCTCTGAAAACGATGTATATTGTGCAGATAAGCAGAACTATGAAAACCCATTTTTGTCGCACATCATCAGAACGACACACTGGGACATTTCCCTCTCGACTTCTCTGGCTCTCTCTCCGTCACTCGTCACACTATCATGTGTGTGTATGTGTGTTCCTCACTGAGACCAGTGCCACTAGGCTTTGTCTCAATAGACATCACATAGTCTGCCCTCACTTACACCCTTCCCCATCTATCCTCTATCTTAAGCCCCCCCTATCCCTGATACACCACCCCCACATTCTCAAACACACACACACACACACACACAATGTCTATCTGCATCTAAGGCATCCTCCTGCAACATCCCTTGGAAGCTCTTGGTCTCTGCATCCTCCGCCAAGCTCTCCTTCCTCACCCACCCCACCCCACTCAGGCGCCTGCATGCCTCTCCCTCTGGTTATATATGTAGCCACTCACTGAAGCCTCTAGCTCCCAGCCAAACACAAGTACATATCAATATTTCAACGCATTCTACGGGGCTGTGGGTAAACTGATATGGCAGGTGGATCCGTGCACCACATTACGCCCTGAGAATAGTTAATTAACTAGAAACCAAACAGCAGCAGGAGAGAGAAAGCCGTCAAGTTATCTGGCGTTGTTTTGAAATAGAGCAGGCAGAAGTGTGGTGCACGTGTGTATGTGTGTGTGTGTGTGTTTGTGTTTGTGTGTGTCTCTAGAGTGGGCAATCACAGATCGTTGTGTGTTCGTGTGTTGACTGTAACAAGCATCCACCCACTTACTAAGCTCAAATCGGTAAGTTGCTACATAGGGCACATTTTTTCATTTTCTTCTTTTGAGAGGGTCAGAGGAAAAAGGGGAAGGTGGGCATCACTCCCCATCAACTCTCATTTTGAATTCAACTCTAGGCTTTGGTTTACACAGGTCTATTCCCTGCCACCACCAGCACAGCCGCTGAACTGTTGACTCTGTCTCTCTTTCTCGCCTTCTCTCATTTTCTCTCGCTCGCCCAATTCGCTTGTTCGCTCTCCCAAAGGTCTGGTCCCCAAGCCACTTACTATGAGGCAGAACCAGGAAGATGCAATGGACAGGCTGACATTCTCAGGCTGAGGCAGCTTGTGGACGACTTGACGTAAAGAAATCTGAGCAAAACAAACAAGCAAACAAAAAAAGAATGGAGAGGAATTTGCATGGACTACAGGAGGAAGCGAGGGTGAGCCTGCTTGGGTTGTGGCGTTAGCATTTAGCGGCATTTAGCGGCTTTACCAGCATTTAGCATCAGGATTAGCATATTTTTATTAGCATGTGTGGACTATACATTCTCTTTTGTCGCAGCAAACCCAAACAAGGCTCACCTACCCTTCAAATGGCTTTTTAGCTGACAGAGGCAACATGGGGCCTTGGACACAACATACACAAGACATCAGAGCTCGGCTTGAGATGCCATTCTGACAGTCGTCTCCACTGTTCTTCACAGAGTGCAAAAGGAGAAACAGGGAAATGTGGCGTGTATAGGCTACACATGGATGCTGCCCACTGACTGACTGGTAAGCAACACATGATGAGATTAAGGCTAAAGAAGTACCCTTCTATTTCGTCAGTGGGCCATAGTTTGCTAGCAGGTAATACATGGCAGTAAGGGCTAAAGGCAGTCCAGCACATCTGTGGCCGTGAACACGATTGATTGGTGAATTGGTGTTAAGCAGGATATTTCACCTATTTCTACATGAGCATTAACCCCAAGAAACATAATGTCTCAGAAAAAAAGCTAATTGCAATGAAACTAACACATTGCAACTTCTGTACAGATAGAGTTTTTTTGCCCCACCATAAGGAAAAACACGCACACACACAGGCTTGGTATGGACTAAATTGGGAAGGAGAAAGAATCCTCTTGTTCACTCTGTGTGTGTATTCACTCTGTGTGTGTGTGTGTGTGTGTGTCCACGTGTGTGTTGCCGCCGTTAGTACCATGATCCCGCTGCCAAATTATGGCCCATCAAGTGTCCTGGGCGAAGTAGATTGACAGGCCCATCAAACTGGCCCAAAAGATCCTGTTCACCACTGAGGACTTCTCCACTCACTCCTAAGCCTCCCGGAATACTCATGCATACCATTGACATTTCCTGCTGACCTTTCTGCCTGTTTCCTCAACGCTCCCCCTCACAACCACCAGACCATATTGGGCGCCTGACGCTAAAAGATCACATTTAATAGCTCGGCTACTCTGCTTGAAGATAAGAGAATTCACAAATTGCAGATAGTCAATTATGGGAAAAAAAAGGTTTCAAGCACCCCCTTAGACTAAAAAAAAAAAAAAAAAAAACAGGCTGCTTCTGCCATACAGTATTTCAGCTGCCCCTCCAGCCAAGATATGACATTTCTGCAGGGCCATTAACATTTGTGCGGATGATTTGAAGCGTCGTCCGCTGCTTCACCAACACAAAGGAGACTAATGACTCTTTTATGATCATGTCTCCTAATAAACAAAGCCTCGGCCGCTGCCGTCAGGACGTGTGCGAGACGAGGTGAGGTAGCGGGGTAGGGGCTGAGGCAATTCAGGGACTCTGAGATGAAAGCGGCTCCTGATCTCTGCGGGTCCAAAGCCCCGCTTTTCAATACGCTAACCTTTGAAAACTATCCCCCTCTGCTCCAGAATAGCGGCTAATGGATAGCGTTTAAATTTTTTATCTTAGCCTCTTAAACTCTGTCCTGTCTGGCTGGCAGTCAAAAACACAGCCGCTAAACTTTATTGACTGCTCTGCTTTGGGGCTTGTCCTCGGTCGAGAGCTTATCCTTGAAAGACCTTACCCACAACCGGGGCACCATGAGGCAGAAGCACATTTCACTACACTCGTTTAAGCAATCAAGCCTGCAGCAAACACAGAGAAAGATATCTGACAGGCCTCACATACACATGAGAGGAGGAGGAGGAGGAGGATAAACTAAAATGGCGTCTCCTCCAAGATTCCTCTATTCTTTTGCCGTCTTCCGCAGCTGATTAGATTAGATGCAACATCTTCTACAGCCTACAGACTTCAAGAGAAAAGTCGGTGCTCATTTATTTTCTGCCTCTGAAGTCCTCTGTACACCAACATACTGTATCTACTATATTCAGCTCTATAGCAACTGAGCCTGGAGTTACACCTTTGACAGACTTCAGGGGGGAAAAAAAATCAGGGCTCATATCTATGGTCTTTGTTAGATCCCCCTTAAAGCAGATTCCTCTTCATACTACAGACAGGCAAAGGTCTGGGATTACAGTTACTGTAGGTCCTCCTTAAACCAACACTTTATTAACTTACTGTACTTCAGCAGCAGTACAGACAACCCTTCACGGTCATCGAGGAAGAAGTTTCACCTTAATTCTGTCTCTCTTAAAAAAGAACAAGCTTCCTCTAGTCATCTTGACATCTATTGAACTCTACACACAGTTTCACATCAGACAGAGGAGGGTTAACATCGAGGACAGATGTCAAATGGCGAGAGGTCTGGGCTTACTTCGGAGCTCTCAGTAAGGTCCTCCTTGTCTTTACGCTTTGGGATATCGATGGTGGAGTTCATGATGGCACTCTGATCGGCCAGCTGAGCTTGCTGGAACTCTTTCACCTCTCTATCTGTCACCTGCCACAGGAGACAAGGCCACAATATATATATATATATGTAGCAAATGTATATATATACGTATACCATATCTACTCATCTACAGCATATACACTATAGCTCTACAGCTGTACCTTGATGATGAAGATTGAGCTATTATGGGCTGTCATACTATATGAGAAATCAGAGGCATTTGACTGGTGTCATTTCAAATCTCTGAAACAGACACTAGGATGTGGAGGAAACAGGTGGTGTGGATGAAGTTACTGGTATGATGTCTCTAAGTGAGTTACTGAACCCTCAATGAATTATCAAATGAGTTCCTATGAAAAGTTCACAAAACTTCATAAAGTTCTACATTATCATACAATCATTGTTGTTCATTACAGTTCATCTATTTAACTGATCTGTAAAGTCTGAAGCCGATTTTCATGACTCTTATTTTTTTTTTTTTGCATTGACTTCCCACTTTACACTTTTATGCTTTCATTGGCTATGAGATCAGCTTGTTAAAGTGAGAGGCCTCTGCCACCTATGTCAACTGTGAAGGGTGGATGTGTGTGTGTGTGTGTGTGTGTGTGTGTGTGTGTGTGTGTGTGTGTGTGTGTGTGTGTGTGTGAGTGATTTGGTGAGTGCTTTGGGGGAGGCCCCTACTTCTGCTGTGCCATACCTCTTTGGGCGGCATGGGCCAGGGCGGGTCGTATTTGTCGGCGTTGTGGTGCTCCATGTTGGTGCCGGAGGAGCACTTGTCCCCAGCCAGTGGATGAGGCGTCTTGCCCACCAGGTTCTGTACAGACTTAACCATGTTCTTCAGATCCTCAGGGTAGGGAGTAGGGTATCGCTTCAGATTAATCTCCACCTGAGCATAAGCACACACACACGCACACACACACGCACACACACACACACACACACACACACACACACACACACATACACACACACGCACACGCACACACATACGCACAAAACAATAACAATAAGTTTTGGCCGCAATGGATAAGCACATTTTCTTAAACAAGGCCAACTGTAGGTCAGCCAAATATCTATAAAGATTGCACTAACATGAAAACCGAAACAAAATCCATTTTGAATCTCTCACACGGCTATTCACAAAGTAAAATGTTTCTGCACTTCCTGGCTCTTTGAGTGATGGTAATTGTCAGGATTACTGAGCATAACTTCCAGATGGTTACACATGGCTTTCATTGACATGTAAACAGATTGCTGATGTGCCAAACCCATTGAACTGTAAAAGCAAAAGCAGTTCCTTCATGCTGCCACATTTACTGCTGATATGCGTTGAGCACTGTGCACCATCACTCTCAAAGCATGTAATCCTCTGCACTGTGTGCACCTCAGGTTAGCATATATCATTGAATCCTTTGGTGCTCACTAGCATCTGATCCATCAACATCCTGCTTTAAAGGGCTCATAGAATTAATATTCTTATTTAAAACTTGACTGTTCTGTCAAAAATGAAATATGGAAAATGGCGATTTTCCAAAATAATGTGACATATACTGTCATTCCAGCATAATAATCAAGCAGTGCAAGTATTTCAAGGCATAAATCAAGTGGTCCACGCCACTCTTCTTTGATTACTGGAATTCATTTTGAATGGGTGAGATGCTTGTGGGCAACAAAGGATTCAATGATATAGGCTAACCTGAAGCTAAAAACACTACCATCAGACTGAGAGAACAGCTGGATAAACTGAAGAAAAGTGAAACTCAATTGCATAACTCTATATAGGGGAGGTGATGACTAAACTGGCCCAAACGGTGGCGTATCCTTTTAAAGAACTCAATACTCTGAACTGTGTACTATCATGCTTAAAGAACCCAATGCTCTGAACGGTGTACTATTATTCTTAAAGAACCAAATGCTCTGAACTGTGTACTATCATTCTTAAAGTATCCAGTGCTCTGAACTGTGTGCTATCACGCCTAAAGAACTCAATGTCCTGCATGTGCTGCTTCTGAGCAGCAGATCCTATAGGGAGGGCGGGAAACCTTCACTTTTCCTGAATTGTCCTCCTCTTCCTTCTTCTCCTCGAACTCGAAAGCCACCGTCATGCGCTGCTGTCGCTGCTCCTCCCACAGCGTGGGGTTGAAGCTGTCGCTGTCCGACTGATAATCTGGGAAAAAGGAAAGCCATGAAGATTAGATTACTGGACCATCTCTTACACAAGATTTAAGATTGTGAAAATGTATTGTCTATCACAAATATATTTCCATATATTATTCAGGGGTTATTTCAGTGTCAGATAATACAATACATTAGTTAGCATAGCATTAGCAATTATAAAAGACGAAAGCAGAGAGAAGGTAGCTCATTTTAGAGCAAACCCACAGGGCCAGTGTAATATAATCTTTACTGCAGATTTGCAGTATCAGATTATGTAGTGTAAATTGAGTGTTAATAAACTGGTAATCTGGGATTATTATCATCTGGCTACCTTCTTCATGCCGCGGCTGCTGGGGAAACATGTAGTTGGTGAGGACCCTCTGCTTTGTCTCAGGGTGGGCCTCCGTCTGCAGAGGTATCAGGGCCTTGGACTGCACAGGGGTCACGGACACAGGTCAAAGGTCAAGGGGTCAAAGGTTAAGGTTATCAATATAACACATTCTCAATGC
>JAUCNH010000002.1:17970207-17980337 GCA_032353275.1 Sardinella hualiensis | reverse complement strand
CTGTTATGATTTTCATGTAGCTTGAAAAAGTGTAAAATGAAATGCCATCATTTTACGCTCTATACCCAAACTTAAAGTGTGAAACTGAAAAAATTGAATCGAAAAATAGGGATTCACAAATCTGCACAACACCACCATAAACAAACCTGGAACACTAGAGCCCAGGCAAACGAACCATGATCCCCCCCAAAGCTACCGCCTGTTACACTAAACTGGTGTCCTTCTGCTACATGCACAACCTCCTCAGGCTACTGGCTACAGAAACCACAGTGGAAGACGAAGAGGAAGGGGAAGAGGAAGAGGAGGCTTCCGTACTAAGAGAGGGAGGAAGATGCTTCGAAGAGCTTTTTGTTTCAAAGGACATTGTTGTGTGGTACTACTCTTCTGCTCTATTGCCCCTTTGTCTTCATCTGGCTGGAAGACAAGTTGACCAGGCAACAAAACAGCCATAAAACAAATACGTTCTAGCGTACCAGGCTAGGAAAACTGCCGGTGCAATCTTTTCAATGCCCCTAGTGAGTGTGTGACACAAGGGCTTTGCAGTAGACTGACAGAGGAGGACTGGGTTCTGTGCCTTAAAGAGACACAAATAAAGAAAAAAAATGAAAGGAAAGAGTGTAGTCCAACCCTGTCTGAGGGAAAACTATCTGCTGGATGAAAGTACTAAGACATTGCCTCTGAGCAGACCATGTATTTAAGAATTAAGTGACTGAGCATGCAAGTTGTGTGCAATTCATTTAAGTCCTCCTACCACTCATGCATCGTTAAGCATGCTGTCTTTTTACGCTTTACGAAGCATTCCTCACAAAGATACTGCACTTCCACAGATCCACCCATGGCATAACAGTATACCCATAGCATGACATTTGACATAATGGTAGTTGACCAAGCCATGAGTGCTTTTAATGTTTATCGATCGAGGATCCATTATTAATTTTGTGTAGCCTTTTATAAGTCTAAGGACTGCTTAAGTTTCTCTGACTTGACTTGTGTGACATCTGACTTGAATGTGCATATGGGTGACAATGGGAACTGTCATTCTGTGTGATTGTGATTGGCATGAGAATCAAAATGGATCCTTCTAGGAACTTTCAAGAGTTTGGAGATAGTTGTCACTCACATGACTCACTCCATTCTACAAGTGCTAATTAACATGGAAATGATCTACATAAACAAGAGGATCCATAACCAACAACTTCAAATGTTCAATGTGAAGTCCACCCACACACAAACCCAGTTGAACACTAATGATGACTATATCTTTGAGTCCTGTTTAAACATATCCCAACAAAGGCTTTCTCTCTATAGAACGATGTTTGTGTGTCATATCACACCACAGAGTATTAAAGCTGATAACTGGAAATAATTAACAGAGATTGCAAAATTTCAAAAATGCAAAAATGTCACCGTCTAAAAAACTGCAGAAATCATGCAGTAACTACAATGAAAAGATCTGCATCAGAGGACTGCCACTGACAATGAATTCATGCCCAGAAAAAAACGGGATTATGTCAAACATAGCCTACTGATGTTAAAGCTTCTTCCCAATTGAGGATGACATAATAGCAATGTTGCCCACATAATGTAAGTCAGACTGGGAGTTCATGTCACACATTAAATGTTAATTATTGTCCATACAATGAAAGCAACTGAAACTGGCAAACCTTATGCAATGTAAACTGCAATACTGCATTGGACTCTCTGGCTTGCTGGGCTGCTGAATCCAACAACATACAGTGATGCCGTGGGAATGTTACTCGAGAAACCCAAGGCACTTGTGCAGGAAAACAACCTATAGCCTATACCAGGAGTTGATCACGCATGTTTCATTAAACACATCAATCAAATCAATACAACATCAACGACCTCTTCGTTCATGGGAATATATTCGCATATGATTCTAACGAATCTGACATGCACAAGTTGCTCTACGAGATAAATGATCTCTCTGCGAGAAATTGCCGTCTCGAGCTTGAAAAGAAACGCATCGCTTATCATACGTGGGGATGCTTCGTAATAGACCCATAGCTTACCGGGTGGCGAGATTTCCGTAAAGTCAACCACATGTAGATAGTTTCGAAATTCATGACAGACAACAGCCTGCTCTACCTGCAGTATGCACGATGCATCCTCAGACTGATAAAGTAGGCGTAGTTTCACCTCTGCACAATGCAGATGAATAAGCCGCTGGAGTACTGGCATGATGTAACGATGCTGCGCCACATGGAGAACACAGAGCAGTTGAAATGTATTTGAAAATCAGTTCTACTTACCGCATAGCGTAGGTTCATTTTCAAACCCGACTGTACAAGGTCAGTGGATGTTGCCTAAAACCGAGTTCCTTCTTCTAACAATCCGATTAATTGAGAAAAACGCACCAAAAAGACTTTGGCTACTGAAAATCAAAAATGCCGTCGTCCTGCATTTTCTTTCCTTGCTTCATCCCTCTCGATGCAGTTTCATCGTCCCTGAATAGACTTACATTTAACGGCTGGGCTGCTCCTCAGAAATTCAACGTCAATCATACAGGTTAACTGGCAGAAACAGGTCCCGCCTCTGTGCGTCATGGATTGGCTCCCAAGTTATCGCATCCAACTTTTTGAGGCGCGCTTATACAGGTGTTCTATTGTAATGAGGCACACGGATGAAAATGTAGGCTACTTTGATTACAGAGCCAATGTGCCTCCCCTCTCTGAATCCCGTAAAACTGAGTGTCTGGGTCAGAAGTGGCCATTTGACATAGGATTCCTCAGGAATGCATGGGTCGTAGGCTGCCCACTCTGGTCATGTGAAGCAAAACATTTTCCTTTCAGTATACAGTAGCTAAGCTTCATTTGAGCCTACACCAGCAAATCTCCATAGCAACTGAAGAGATTGATTCAATGCTGAAAAAAAAGTTGTTGTGAATTCCTCGGTTCCTGCAACAGTGGTGCCTTTCAACTGAAGATCTGTCATATTCTGAACCATACAGAAAAAGGATTTGTAGATTTTGATGTGATTGACTATTTCTTGAATTTTGTGCATCCAATGTGCAGGTCGTGCAGTTATGTTTTCCTGTTGATAAACTGAATTGTTGATAAACAGTCTTTACTTGTATGTGCTTTTTGTGGCAAAGCAAATCAGCCAAAAGGCTATAGCACTAGACAGCCACACCACATAGACCTATTCAACTTTTGATTCCATTTGGATTAATTTGGACCATTTAGATTTTTTTGTCTGTAAAGCAATACAAGTCACAGATTTGGGGGCAAATGTGATTTTGAAGCCATGTGATTCTAGAACATACAAACAGAATCAGCAGCCTCAAAGAAATTAGTCTTTTGTTGTGCCTGCTGAAATATTTCAGAAAAGCTGTCACAATCACTGTTTTTTTTTTTTTACTCTGTCATCTCTGTATTTTATCACAATAGCATCTCATAATTGAAAAGTCCATATTTATGCACTGAGTGTGAGCTGGAGAGCTGTTGGTAGGAGGTTATCTGACTTCAGAGCTTTCTGCTTTATTTTACAGTTGCTTAGCAACACATTGCAGTAGGGAACGGATGTGTTAAATATATAAATAAAAACTCATAAGAGCTGTTGGTCCTCTGCTGTCAGAATCCTTGACTCTGGGCTAGTTTGAAATTGTTTTCGTGGATAACACATCTGAGAATTGAGCGCTGAAGAACACAGTGTTTTGTCTATGGGAGCATGGCATTTCTCACTTCTCCCTCACATGCAAGCCTCTGATCAGTAGCTTTCACACAGCATATGAAACAATGCAACAACACCTCTTATTTCACACAGAAACCGAGTTTTCTCTCTTATTTTTTTGCCCTTCACCTGAACTGACAACTCAATCTCTTTTCTCCTCAACATTATTGTTTGGAATTAAGTTTGAGGGAATGGCAAGCTAATGGAAATGCCTCAAACCCTCAATTATTTCTGAACTGTGTGGCACCTCTTGATATGAAAACAAAATCATAAATCCATCAAATAAAATGCAATAAATCCTACAAGAGTGATCTAGACCTGCTCTGGCCTAAATCTGTCCAAGAGGATGAAGAATTCTGTGTTCTGGGCTGCTTTCATTTCGGTGTCAGTTGCAATGCTCCTGGAAGTCCCATTTTAATCTGTCAGCAGTGAAATTGGGAAGATTCTCCTGAATCTTCCCAATGAATTTATCAATAATGTTCTAATTTAATGGGCTTGAGATATTCTCGGAAATGTCCTTTTCACAACATTCTAAAGACACACTGTGAGAGAAATGCTGATTTGTGAGTCTTGAACAATAAGGCCAGCAGGCTACACCAAATGCCTCCAAAACACGTCAGAGGCTTTTTAACCATGCAGATTTTTAAGTCACAAAAGCACCTGGAGAGCGGATAGAGTTCTGCCAGAAATGCAAAATGCACAGATGAACTCTTCACATTAAAATAACTATAACTAAACAAAAAGGAAATCATACCTCCTAATGTAAAATATATCACAGCGCAGGTTATGATGGTAATGAGCAAAAACATTGATTGGTTTGCTATAGAGGCTTGGAAGTGGGTAAGAGCTGCATGTCACAATCTCTTTGGATCTTTCTGCAACAAACATCTTTTTTTTTAAAAAAAATAAAAGAAGCCATGACTAATCACCCTTTATGAAATACATGCTATCTTCAGTTATCTGCGTTTTGGCAGTACATTCTGAAGTTCAGTTTCAGAGTTTTGTTTTTTGTCCTTTCTTCTTGCATACTTGTAAATGATGGCGCATGGGAAAATGCAAAATAATGTTTAAAATGGGCATGGCAAAAGTGCTTGCAAATCTGGGTCAAGTCTGCAGCAAAATGTAGTTCAGACGTGTGACAATACACAGACAAACACAAAGGTCTGTTCTCAACTGAATATGCTTGGTGTAGCAGAAATGTAACAACACTAACACAAGGTACACCTAAGCATAGCTGTAAGTTGGTCAGGTCTCAACAGGATTTAAGTACTATAAATAAGTCATCACATGCAGATAAGGCATCCGAGTTTAGAGGACATCTTGAGGGTTGAAGGGGGGTATCCCGTCATATGAATATTTATGACTCGGAGGAAACCAGAGACGACAGTGTTGGATCATGATTAATTCGTTTCTTTAAAAAATGAAAAAAGTCACTATGATTTTTTTTACATGGTCATGAATTCTTGTATTGCAATAGGTTGCATATTGCAGCAATGCTGCATTGAATTCAGTTCTGCCCTGTGCCCTCTCATTGGAAACGTCCTCATTACTGTAAATACCAGCAATGTAGTGTGCATATAAATTCATGCTTGTGTGAGGCATTCAGCCACAGGAAGATTCTATAGAGATAACTGTCTTCAAGCCTTCTTATTTTCTTACTCCTCCCCTGTGTCAGTTTCTTATGACATACATCTTTTATAATGTCTTTTTGTCCATGTATAAACAAAAACACTTTAATAATCTGTATGTCTGTGTGTCTCTGGGTTAAGCCTCTGTTTAACTAGCATCAATAAAACATCAAATAGTGAGGATCAAAACCATGCTCAAATGAAGAGTTTAAACTGAAGTGTTAGGCATGTCTAAACCTCCACAACTTATTGTTTTATACCAACAACATGTTACAATTTTAAAAACAAGCATGCACCATTACAACCCTCAAACATGCAACATTACAGTCTTTTGACCCGCACACTCAGTCACATGTTTAAGTGAATTAAACAATCAAAATGTACTTGAAATCATTCTGTGATTAACTGTACATATCGGTAAGTCTGTAGAATGTCTGTGAATTGTTGAAAGAGAGCTTGTGATGTGAATAGTTGAATCAAAGCCCAGTGGGAAAATTTGACCAAGTGAAAAGACCAGTGATGAACACATAGGCTACACCAGAGAAATGTAGTGCCTGAGTAGCCTGGGCTCGCCCATACTTCATGACGCTGCACAAAATTCCGCAATCAAGCCAGTATGGCCAACCTGCCTACCGGTATTTACAGTGCTGCTTTTCCAATGCCAGAAATCCCGCGTACCAATGAGAAGCGAGCTTTCACTCCAGGGTGAAGGAGGCGGGCTTAACAATTTTACATTAGATTCCCCCTCTCAAAAGGCGGTTAGTACATAAGATTGGCCGGACTAAGCTTGTATGAGCTTTTGTTGCAAAAGCCAGGCTATTGCCTGAGCACTACTAGCAGATCTAACCTGCCTTCTTCCTCCTGACTGAATCCCTTGGGTACGTAGCCTACTGATCAATCTAAGAGGCTGGTGATGGACACATGCTGCAGAGAGCAAAAGGAACCCAAGCATACACAACTGGTGTGCTTTCTGACTGCCACAACCCAGCAACCTGCTGTGAGCACTTCACTCAAATCTAACCTGCCTTCCTCTTACTGACTGTAACTCGTGTTTTCTATTTTGACCATCTGTATCATAGTTTTCAGAAAATGAGTCACCAGTGTGTGCCAGTCAGTAGACTGGAGGGGCATGCTGCATGCCAAAGACTGTTGATGCATTTCTTGTTGCTTGTTTTGTGCCACATGCTGAGTAGTGTGAACTGTGAAACAAAAGGGATGAATATGCAAATGCTTCTTCTCTGTGAGTTAGTGTCCCACCAGTGGGTGAGGGGTGGGTAATAATTAGCATGATAAAACTACCATTTGTGTCTTGTCAAAGAACTGAGGTTTTTTTTTCACCAGTGGTGACAATAATCTTTTACAGATGACCTCAAGAGCCACACAGTGACCTCAAAGCCTAAAAGGTACTGGTGGATAAGTGAATGCATTGTTCCAATCCATGTGATGCCATACTGTAAATGCTGAATAGCCTAAACTAAAGTTTCTGCCCTATCAATTAACTGCTACTGCTCTCTCTCTCTCTCTTTCTCTCTCTCTCTCTCTCTCTCTCTCTGTCACAGTTGTTAAACAATAAAAGTAAATATCAGAATGTGTTTGACCTCTTGATGGTAAAAGGTTGGAAACTGCATCTGATTCATTTAAATCCAGAATCAGATCTGCCTCAGTAATGGCATTAATGAGCCACCATGGTGCCCTGGCTAACGGGCATGTCCAGCAGTCTGCCAACAGTAAACATGGAGCTCCTGAATTTATGTCATACCGCATTACAAGGCTATTTATGTGATGTGTGCCTCCTGACAGCATGAAGGATCTGTCCTTCACACTTTGGTCTATTAGAAAAACATCCATTAGTGTTTTCCACCTATATCTATTTGTTGGCATGATTTAAAAACAAAAGATAATAAATGATTAAAATGAGAATAAATTGCAAATGTAGCCTATTGGTTAGGACTACAGTAAGCTAGCCTACTAAGAACTGACTCTCTCTGCACACAAGGCCAAACTGCAACTGTGCTGTAGAGGAAAAACAGACCTGTTATGCAGCGCGGTCACAAGGTGGCAGTGACCGATCGGAGTCTTATCTAACCAAAACTTTTCCACTATAAAAACATTATAACTGTTGTCTTAGAAACGTGCGTATTTTCTCTGTATATTTTTTTGTTGTTGTTTTATGTAGCCTAATAACTCTCCAACATTTTCCCACGATTTCCTTGTTTACAGACTCTGACACGTGACATAAGAATCGACCAATCAGATGCCTAGGCAGGCAGGCTCGTAATTTTAAACGCTGTAATCTGAAGGCAGTCGTTTGTTGAGTACAATCTGCATAGACACGACTTCAATGTGGTGCAGAAAGACAAAAGTATGAATATTGTGGTGAATAAAAACTAATTAAGATTCCATACACATCGACATGGATAACGACATGAATAATCACATCGTAACACCTGGTCCATACAGAGCCACAAAACTGGTAAGAACTTTGTTTAATACTTCAAATTAGCTGGTCGACTAGGATAAATGAACACGTTAGCATGCTGCTGACGTGATGATGGCCTTTACTGTCTATGATGGTGGCTAAATAAAGTTACAAGTTTTACAGTTGAAGTTATAGCTAATTTAGTGACATAGTTAATTATAGTGCTTTTTAACCATGACTCGTCTTTGGCTAAGGGAGAAACAAGGTGAATTGTGCAAAGTATGTGGCACTTCTTGATAGGCTATTCATATTTATCAGCAGACAGCAATAATCGTGTCAGCACTGTTATGTATTAACGTTAGCTTTGCTCACTGAGCAAAATCTGAGCAGAATCTGAACCTGTGTGATTGTAACGTTACGATTTTACAGTGGAATGAAGTGACCAAACTCTTCCGTGCTGGGATGCCACTACGGAAGCATCGACAGCACTTCAGGGTCTATGGGAGCTGTTTCACCGCATCGGCAGCGGTGGACTGGTTGCACGACCTGCTCAGAAATAATAACAATTTTGGACCCGAAGTCACTAGGCAACAAACAGTGCAGTTGCTGAAAAAGTTTCTGAAGAACCACGTCATTGAGGATGTAAAAGCCAGATGGGGAACTGAGGAGTTGGAAGACAATGCTCAGCTGTACAGGTATTGGTCAGGGCAAACAGTGTTAACAGTTCACACATACTTGGTGACTCAGTTGCCATGGCTTAAGTGAACACTGGGTCAAAGATGTTCCCCACAGTTTTGTTAGAGTAAAGAGCCAGTATAATCAAAGAAGCTCTTGGATTGCTTGTGTTTTGTGTTTGCAGATTTCCTTCGACATCTCCTTTGAAGCCAATCCCAAACTACCCACCAACTTTGAGAAAGAAGTCTGGCTCACTGAAAGAAAAAGAGGGTTTCTTCAAATTCAGGCATTCAAAGAAATTTGACAAGGAGGCTTTGGTAAGAGTTCTATGCCTGTAAGATTCTGCAGTATGATTTACACAGTCAAAACAAATAGTTTTCTTTGTGCACAATGAACGCCCCTCTACAAATGTCTTTGTCTGGTGTTGTGAATGCCACAATTAATCTCATTCACATTACACTTCTACATTTATATTTCAGGAGAATATTGATCCTGAAAACCAAGAGCCATCTTCAGAATCTGTTCCCCAAGAGACGGTTCATCGCAGAGAGGTGACCGTGGAGGACACTCATGAAGTCTGGAGAAACATAACTTTAACACAGTATGTAGCACCCACACTTGCATGCTGTGTGTTCAGGAGCATTTGACTTGCATTTTGAAATATTTCATTTGTCTACAGCTTACAGAAAATTTTGGGGCTGTCCACACTTGAAGGTGTCTTGGATCCGACCCAAGTCAACTCGGAGCATATTGTTTACAACATGACCCATGTGAACAAACATGGTGTCGTTTCTCTTGACGATAAGGCGGGTAGGTGTGGCACGCACATAGCATGCTTCACATGCCACAAGTTCTTGTGTCCAGCAGTACATAACCGCCCTGCTGCGTTTGTTTCTCTTGTTTTTCTGTCTCTCTGACAGATGACCTCCCTCACTGGGTTCTGTCGGCTATGAAATGTTTGGCAAACTGTGAGTATAAACACCAGAATTCTTTAAATGCTTTAATCCAAAAACACCGGGTTTCACCAACTTTGATTTTAAATGGCAGTGCACATGTTAATTGTATTAATGCACATGTTAATTGTATTATTTACAGTTTACATTATATACTGCTTTATTTTGCTTTCAGATTTTCTTTAACCATCCACTGCGCTCTCATATGGCCGTTATTTATCAACTAGAAATCTCTGCCAATCTCTACCATCCCTCGTACAGTATATGATCTTCTTGATGACAAGAGACATGTATAAAGGACTGGAGTCTCATGTGAAATATGTGCGTTCTCTGTTTGTTTCCTTTGGAAAGGGCCCAAGTATGATTCCAGCCAGCCGTCTTACCCTGGCTTTGAGAGGGATGTGTTTAAAACCGTTTCTGACTACTTCTGCAGTTTGCCAGAGCCTCTCCTCACGTTCCAATACTATGAGTTGTTTGTCAACGTCCTGGGTATGTACTTATATGCTGCTGTTGAGTTATTATTGGATTGGAGAAACTGTGTGTAATTTTTGAGAATTGATTTTGTGATTTTAGTGCCTGTCTACTAAAAGCGGTTCTGTGACTAAAGCTCCTCTGTTCATGCAGATAATGCAGGTTGTAGAAGATTGCTGGTTATTTTACAAGCTGTCTAATTTTTTTTCCCCCAAATGTGGGTACCTACTCACCATCTGAAACCTGTTTCTACTGACCTGTAACCTGTTTTTGTATCGCTAACATGTTTGT
>JAUCNH010000002.1:17934570-17947307 GCA_032353275.1 Sardinella hualiensis | reverse complement strand
ACAAAGGTGCCCTACTACCTTGGTTTGAGCATTGTTTCTATCCACCCAACCTATCCTAGCCAGTGCATTGGTGATACACAGGCTACGCACCTTTGGGCTACATCTGAACGAAACAAAGAAAGAGGGAATTAACAACTCATATGCTGCACATGATATAAAATCTCTATATCTAGATGAGACTTAACCTTTTTGAAATATTTGAGGAATTTGTCAGATAATCAAAATCGTTCCCATTGAACGTCGGGAGGCTATTCACACCCAGTAGACAAGGTGGTTGAGAGAACGTGATCTATCACTTAGGGAAGTCTGCCTGTTTCGTATCAGTTGAAATAATTTATGAATGCTGAACTAATCATAATGAATTCAACAGTTGCATGTAAACATGTGATGTTAAACAGTGCACGAGGTTTTCACTGGCCTGTCCTATTTCATTTATTACGCTTACGTACAGTATATTGTTTATGCCGGAGAGACTCGCTGTGAAATAATTTGGCGTAAAATCACCCCTCAATGAAATTTGGCAAAGCGTCGGATTAATAGGCTCAAGAATAAGACGGCTAATAATGGGTCAATATAGGCAAGGTTCGCGGAGGAAGGGATTAACTCTATGTTAATCTAGGCTATCTATCCCATTCAGTAGACTAGAATCATATGTGATTCTTAGCCTAATGTTTATCGGCTGTCCGGCAATTGTTTAGAACTTGAGATTTATGGTGGTAAATAGTATGTCTAGTCCATATTCTCTAGAAACAATGGAATATCACAAATTTTCATCATTGTAAAGACAATGCATTGAGAAGTCAGAGAGGACAGGAGGGGTGTTGCCCGTGAAGCGCTGCTGTTGGGGGAAGACCAACCCAGCATCCAAAACCAAGGATGCACCTTCTTGGCTTGGGGGGACATCAACAGCAACAACAAAGAGTAGAGTACCACATGCTCAGAAGTATTTGGAACATAAGAGAAAATAGAGTTATTAAATCAAGCGTCGTTTTGCCTTAGTTAAATCACAGATATTGTACTGTTGCACGTGCTACTGCATTGACTGAGCTCGGGATGTAGCGGTTGTTGAGTTCATCTGTCTGACGTCATCGACCGTCCCGGTCTGTCTCCATCACCTCAGTTGTCTGGGGTTTGACAACATAGCGGCTGTCAGATGATCATTTCTTGTGTATGTGTCGAGTAAATGTGCCATATATAACAGCAACGCAGCCTTGAGCCTCGTCTCCTTAGGTCTGCACCATCATGTTACAGTAGCCTATGTTAAAATGTTGGAGCCTTTTCAACAAAGCACAGTTAATCCTCCCAATGTTGCACACATGTCTGATCCAGCACTGTCAGGTCTGTCAGTGTAAGGAATTAGGTTGCGAAAAAATGCTAATTTCATGCTAGTGCTTTTTTTGTGAAGAATTATGGGAGCACCTTTTAACTTGAGACCTGGTTCACTAGATTATTTGCATGGTTGGGTTTTGGCATGCCTACTGGTGAAATGACTACAAGACTGCAGAATACAGAAGATTTATTCTGCATACTAGTAGAAGTATGACAGAATACTTGTCCTTTGTCAAGGTATAGCCTAGATAGCTAGATAGCTGGACAGAGAGACAGATGGATAGACACCAATAGACAGACTTTAGTACAGCATGGAGTTCTGTGCAGTACAGCCTTTATTGTCACACATCAAGTTGCTGTGTCATTGGATGGTATTTAGCAAGCTAGCGTTAAGGGGTCTACATATGGTGAGCGCTGTGGGTCAGCTCAGTAGCATATTAATGCCATATGGTAATGGTCACAGAATTATAGGATTACATACATCCAAGTATTTGACCCTGTGCGTGTACCCCAAAACTTGTATGAAACAAAAAAAAGCAAAAATTTCTGGCTTATTTGTCGGCATTGTTCCTATACCACGTCCTTGTGTTGTCTAATTTGTTTTCGGTTGGATTGATGGGGACGTATTTGACCCCCATATTTATACCAGGCTTTCTGCGGTGCTTAAATCCTTGAAAACCAACAGGAACAGACAGAGTTAGACCGCAGTGTATGTTTGTGTCTGTGTGTCAGAGGAGGTAGACATGGCAAAGACTGCAGACAACTTTGACAAGCCAGCAAACCATTATTAAACACAATGGCATGACAGTATACAATTTGCTACTGGCAAGAAACCAAAGATACCAACGGTTTCTCATCATGAGAGTATTAGGCTTGTGCACATTTTGGGGGGTTTGGCAACCCGAAGTCTGGCATGATAGTAGTGTGTGTGTGTGCACTTGAGAGGCCAGTATTTAACGAGAGAGGGCTGTGTGAACAAGGAGGTGAGTACTAATTGCTGAGAGACACGGCAAGCATGGAGCAGAACTCTGATCTGCCCAACAGAATCACTGCTGAAGTAGACATCCTACTTCTTCTGGCCCAAATCCGGCTCGGGTTATGGCCTTATCATATCCATTGTCTAAGTCCCAGTGTTCCCCCTAGGCCCTAAGACTTCAACCCTCAAAGACTTGGTTTAGTTTGGTTTGGTTAGATTTATCCCAATAAAGGCAGTTTGAGGCTTTAGGGTTTAGGGTTAGGGAGGCCAGTGCGATCCAGCCATTCTGTCTCTGTCAGGATTACTGTGTTTCAAGGGAGACTGAAGACCTATAAAGATTAGGGACCTTGGCCTGCCAGGAGAGAGGTGGTCACGTGATAAATAGTAGGCATTGATCAGCAATCTTCCCAGGCCAGACCACAACTTAGCTTCTGTGTAGCCTGTTGTTGGGAGTGACTTGAGCCATAGCTACGCCGAGCTCTCCTATCGTATGGCTAGTTTGGTGCATAGAAACCTTTGTTTACGCTGGCTTTAAATGCAGTGCTGTTCCCCTGTGAGGATGGAGATAACTAAGATTTGTTTACATGACCTCCCTTTCATCTCAAGATTTCAGATAAAGAAAGCGGTTCAGTTAAGTTTTTCGGCTATTATGGAGATGAGAATTACCCCAAGAACAATAGACTGGTTAAACCAGTTAGAAAACTATGCTTAGCCCACATGTGCAGGTGTTTCACTGTGTGTGTGTGTGTGTGTGTGTGTGTGTGTGTGCGCCAGGTTTAGTCTTCCAGTACATTCCCTATCAGACCAAACCATTTGAATGCAGCAGCACAACCAGAACATTGTTGTCTCCGTTCACTGCACACAACCTTTCCAGACTCATGGAAGTCATGGCTTAATGGAATTTGTGTCGGCAAGGGAGTGTACACACTTGTTGTCCGCTGTCAGACTTGTCAGTCAGTGTGTGATTTATGAGGAAGTTCAGTCTGGACAGTGAGGGAGGAGATGAGACAGGGGCAACGGAGCAAAGCTTGCATTTCTGACTGGACGTGGAGGAGGCTCACTGCGGGCTTCTCAACCGCACGGTGAGATCAGCGCGCCACTGACACGGCTGCCTGTGTGATTTAAGGCAGTTCAATCAATGCTAATCCTCTGGACTTGGGTAAAAGCCTTCTGTTGTTTGGCTTTGGCCATGTTTTTGACAACTCCCCCACCCTGCCCAACAAAATAGTCTTAACACTGCTGAACATCCCCAACCCCCCCCCCCCCCATCAAAGCCACCTTCTTGCCTCGTCCTAACTATTCTGTGGACAGAATAAAGAATAGTCTTATCGGTATCTGAACTCAGAACACCTAGGTGTGATAAATTATGCTAAATTATCTTAAATATTAAACATGTGCTGAGGTAGGCTTGTGTTATGAATATCTGACTCCCTTAAAATCATTCTAGTCTCTGATTCTAGTTTTATTATGCAGATCCCATGGCACCTTGACCTTAATCAGGCTGTGTTTTAAAAAAATCTCCCTTTTTTGGCAGAGCAAGCTCCCTACTGTGAGCAATTAACCCAGTCTTCTCTGTAGTTGCTGAGAGGCTTTTTCTAGCACATCTTTTATTCACTGAGAGGACACTTTTATCCATAAACGCTTGCCGTACTGTAGGCTATGTGTGTGCATTTATTTCATTTTAACCCTGGTAATCAAACTCACAAACTATGGTACTCTTTTTCTCATTTTGCTCACAGTCACATTTGAATTCATAATCCCAAAATAATGGCAAGATTACAGTCCATCCAATACTGTCTGCACTGTCTGGTCAGGGGGCCTCTCCCTTAATGCTTGAAACATCTCCTTGTGTGTTAGCTGATGAGTAGTCTCTCTGGTGGGGCTGTAAGACCTAAAGTGGAATTGCAAACAATGAGCCAGAGCAGAATATTTGGCTCCAGGAGCTCACGGTGCCACCTCAGTAGCCAAGGCTTTGCCTTAATCTGGGCTACCTGGGGTTCAGTGGTCAGGTGATGCCCAGACGGCTGATAATTACTCCCCATGCCAGCCTGGGGCAGTGCCAACCAACCCAGCTGGCGGAGGAGGAGGAGGAGGCTGAGGCCGTCGTCCCCCAGCCATGCATAGCAGACGAGGCCAAAGCAGAGGAGAGAAGTGGAGACGGGAAGCACTTTGTTTGAGGACAAACTGTGAGGGTATTCTTTTATTCTCCAGCTAAGAGGCTTAGAATGTTGAGTAATGCTTTGGTCATATGCCTCCAGAATTCTCAGTGAACCAGCAGAATGTTGTGCAAGTTTGACCTATTTTTTACTCGGCTAAATTGACTTTGTCTTTTCACGGGCCAACAGATGTACTGTGGCAGTTTATAGACGGTGCCATATAATCTGTTGAGCAGGCAATTACTGCAGTGAGAACTAAGGGGAAACACATTTGCTTTGTTATGGAAAGGGAACACTGGCGGAATAAAGATGTTGCTTTCATAGGACTAAGCGACAGCGCAGCGTGACAATGCCAACACAAAGACTTAAAATGGTACACACACATGTGCGCGCGGGCACACACACACACACACACATACACACAGGTTGCTTGTTATGATCTGGCTTAGTTGTGCCTCTTTGCATAATTTCAGGATTGCCAAAAAAGCAAAAGTCCCGAGGGTATGCCGTGGAGCACAAAGAGAGGTTCTGCACAATCCTGGCCTTGTGTTTCCTCTGTCTCCCCCCTGGCATTGGGCTCTCGGCTCCGCAAAAAGGATCCTTGAAGCACCCCGCTGCTGCGCTTCTTCCTGTCGGGAGCGCTTCACAAACGTGCGCCTGTGTCCTTCTGAGGCCGAGCACACTCCTCTCTTTCATGTCCAACATCACCTCTCTTTTCATGCTTGTTGCCTTTTGAGCACTTGCTGACGTCCCTGGAGGCTCGCCCCCCTTTAGGGCCTCGTACCCTCTCTCCTTTTGGGTTTTGGGCATCTCATCAACAGAGAGTGTGAGAGAAAAAGAGATTGTGAGGAAGAGAGAGAGAGAGAGAGAGAGAGAGAGAGAGAGAGAGAGAGAGAGAGGAGTAAGAGGTAAATGAGAGATTGTGAGGAAGAGAGAGAGAGAGAGAGAGAGAGAAAGAGAGAGAGAGAGAGAGAGAGAGAGAGAGAGATTATTGAAGAGATTGTGTAAGAGAGAGATCTTGAGTGAGGGAGTGAGTAGGCTCTGTGACAGTGCAGAAACAAAGACGGAGAGTGTGAGAGAAAGAGAGATGGCGAGGGAGAGAAAGATTGTTTGAGAGATTGTGTTAGAGAGAGAGAGTGATAGAGTGAGTGAGTGAGCGAGAGAGTGAGTTGGATACTGTGACAGTGCAGAAACAAAGGGTGGAAATTCCTGGTTGGAATTACCAGAGTCAAACCTGCCAGAATGATGACTTGTTTAAGTGACCAAAAGCTGGCAATAGCAACTAAATGTGTGATTTGGCGTTTTTTTTTTTTTTTTTTGTCTGACACATATTAAAACGTCAGGAATGGGTATATGCATCACGGCTCAGTTGGCCTGGCCACAGTGTTTAATCAAGGGGTTCTCAGCCGGAGAATTGCAGGATCAAATCTCTGCTAAGTGGTGGAATTCTCAACAGTTGTCTTTTCCATACAAGCCCTTGGAGCTGCACAGCCAGAGTAAATGTACTGCAACAGTTGGAGGTGCAGGATTGCAAATGATTTTCAGAAAAGTGGAAAAGGGTAAAAAAAGGGACCCCACAGTAGCTAATAAGAAGCTGCATGTAGTTAACTATCTGAATAGTCAGTTGACCAGTTAATGAAAAGCCATGCACAGCAACACTTAGTAATGTAAAGAATAACCTAATGTAACCTTGTGGACTTTGACATTGCGCTATGAAAAAGCTTGTGTCTGATGATGCTTTGTGTACCAGCTGAATGGCTATAAATATCCCACCTCATTTTGTTTCTGAGCTGAAACAACAATGGCCATTCTGCTATGAACAAGTTCTGCCAGTTCTGCAATGAAGCTGGCTCTGATATGGCTCTGATTTGGCCTATTTATCTGAAACTGAGGTCCAAGCCGTTCCATTCTCAGCCTCTATGCGTGTTGGCTGGAGCCGAATGGGAATGTCCAGTTGGGAGCCCAGAGCTGGGAGCTCATTGTGAGGCCCTCTCACCCTGTGTGAACTCCACACTTCCGTCTCCTCCGTTCTCTATGTTCTCTATGTTCCTGCTGACAGACAGAGAAATAGAACTTAAAGAGATTGAGAGAACGAGTAGCCTATACTCAGATCTGTTGATGTGTGTGTCTTATTTTGGGATTTATTGTGCTTTATGCAATTACTGATTTGGCAATACAACTGTCTATTTGTTATGCCAGTAAAGCACTTCTAATTTGAATGGGAGAATAAAGGGAGAGAGAGAAAGCAGAGGACGCAAATGATTTATTGGTGTTTGCCTAAAGTACCTTTTCCTGTGGGCTGTTTACCATCTTTTCTCCCGTTGAAGATGCCGTCGGCTTGTGTATACATAACACTCTCATCTGGCTCCGACGGTTTCTGTTGAGTAGCCGAGATGCTTATCTGCTGTTGTCATACACAGCAAACCTTGCCATTTGCAGTTCACGTGGTCTGGTAGATTTTAAATGTCACCAAAAATAATCAATATTTGATCTTTCTTAGATAGCGTTCCAAACTGTATTCATTAGCTTGAGTGCATACGGACCTCACTTGCTTCTAAGCCAGAGCAGCGTGCTTGTTTGTCTCAAGGATGCTTCTTCACATTGATTTCTCTCGTAATTTATCAGGGACGCCAGAGTTGTTTGGCCTGCGATGTTCTTCCCCAGCATGGAAAATAAATCGAGCTTCAGCACAGGCTCTCTGGGAGTTTGGCCTGACTAGGGCTGAGGCAGAGACTGAGAAAAGTGGAGGGGTAACCGAGTTCATTGTTCACTGGGATCCCATTCACTTTTACAGGGGCCTCTCTCTCTCTCTCTCTCTCTCTCTCTCTCTCTCTCTCTCTCTCTCAGCAGCAGCGGCAGCAGCAGCGCTAATGGTTGAGGTCTGTTGACAAAAAAAAGTGTACGTGGGGGGGGGGGGGGGTTGTTGGCTCACCCCTTTGTGAAATATTGTCAGAAAATGCATGCAGCTATACAGTTTTGCAAAGACGTGGTGGAGTGGAACTCTTAAGCTCTCAATGACAAGTACGGTTTGCAAAAAGAGGACCTGTTATTTTAACCTTTGCATGACTTGTGTGTGAACCCTTACGTGAACGTATGAGAAAGGGCTGAGAAAAAAACAAAGTCCCTGGCAGATTTAGTGACCTGCATACTAACTTATCAGCGGTGAATTGTTGTTTTGTGTCACGCCGATGAAGTTGGTTTCCACGGCAGCCCTCTGCACTGTTGTTAGTTGGTCACCCAGTGTGCTAAGTTACCAAGAGTCAGGGTAAAGGCATGGTTATACATCAGCCTACATTCTAGTGCCATTCACAGCTTTCAATGGGAAGAGGAATTTATGGCTGTTCCTTACAGTAATTTTTCTTAGGTCCTTAGTACACTGCATTGTAACTGCAACCAATTCACACATCATATAAAGAATGTCTGTGATTAGGTTAATCATTAACTTGAAGAAAATGTGCATTACAGGGCCAACATGTCTGTTGCATTAGTTGCCTACACTGGCCCTTTTTCTTCAGAGTCAAATGCTGGGGGGTTTGGAAAAAATCGTCGCCTAATCTATGCTTGCTCTTGCCTTAATAGTCTTTTTAATAACTTTGATTTCCTACACTTAGCATACATGTTTAGGATTCATTGAAATGTACATTTTGTCAGGAAGCTGAACTTCAGCCCAGACACAAAACTCACCAGAGGACCTGCGCTTAGTTTATCCCATACCGAGTGATATGAAAATGGGGGAAGTGGATTTCACATTAAGCCCTGCTGTTGCAGCAGTTCATGGAGACACAATGAGGGTGAACTATGCTATACATATATATTGTATATTATGTATACAGTGTGGGATTAAACTAAATGTCTTTATCGTCACATAGACAAAACCAAGTATTTGATGTAGGACATCTGATGCAACATTTTTTCTGATATTTTATAGACTGAGCAACGGACTGGCTAGATGAATGAAGAAAATGATCAGTAAATTAACTGATCATAAAAATAGTCAGTAGTTGCAGCCTTAGTCTCATCATTTCTGAATATAGACTAGGCCTAAGCCATGCCGCGTATAAACCGCGGGCCAGCTAATAAAACCAAACCATGTATTGACCGCAACCATATATCAAATCCATGTATCACTATTCATAACAATCAGAATCAGATTAGGAGTTGATGAGCAAGTAGAGTGAAGAAAAGAAATGCATCCCCTTTTTAAAGCCCCTCCCCCACGTATTAACCTTATAGCAGAAAAAATGTAGCAGTGTCATGGATGTGTCAACCTGGGTTAATAATGGGGAAATTACGGCAATGTCATGGCAGAGAGGGTTAAGTGAGTACATGAAACCAGGTGGGGGGTGGATGCTGCAGACCCCTCAACCACCCTCCTACTCACTCACCCACCCATTCACGCCTCCTCCTCCTCCTCCTCTTCCTCCTCCTCCTCCCCACCTCCACCCCCACCCCCTCCGCGGAGCAAAGCCCCAGCCACGGACAACATGGTTGTGATACTGAGCAAACTACAGTGCTTAATTAAATGGCTATAACAGCGCGCCAAACGCTGGAGCTGGCCCAGTGTAGGCCGTCTCAACTCTCCTTGGTCACCAGATGTTCGTAAATCACAGCGCTCCGCTCACATGGCTCTCCAGATGGTCTCCCCTGTGTTTTGGTCGCAAGTCAATTCCAGCGGACGAAAAACGGAAATGTCTCATTTTAGTTGTGTTTCGATGAATGGCGGAGCCATCAGCTGCGGGGCCCGAGGTGCTGGACGGGACGGCTGTTGTATGTCTCAGGGATGTGGGCCGATGCGTTGAGCTGTGGTTTCCTCTGCTGTTTCCCATGTTGTGTGATCCACACTTTCCCTCCCATCCTCACAGGAAGCTTTTCCCCTCCACAGGAAGTGAATTGTAAGTGAATCACCGTGACAACATGTGCTTATTATCTAAGGATGATAAAGTCACAGTGTTAGAAATGTTTGGAATGCCGCTGCTGTTGCTGGTTTTCTTGATGAGCCAACTGGATGTTTGAAAAATAGAATAATGGTAACATTGTTGATCAGGGTGCAAAGATGATGTTAAAGATGATCAACTACAGAAGGCTGTGTGAATCCGAATTGGAATCGGATCTGTTCCATAACAGGGCCAGGACAGGTCCGGAGTCAGGATGAGCTCAGCTGCTGCCCTGGGCCAGAATGGCGCAAAGAAGAGTGCAGGAGGATTTTGCATGTTGAAATGACTTTGTCGTGCTTAAAACTGAAAGGTTGCGATTTTTGTCCCACCAAGCTGTGTCAGGATGCTGCAAACATATTTATATTCGCATCACAGCTTTCTTTTGCTGAGTATTATGTTTGGAGACTGAGGTTTGAAGAAGCTAGCATTAGAGCCAAGTAACACAGGGGTACACCAGATATGCTTAGCCCAACACACACACACTCTCTTACACTCCCCTGCCACTGTTCCAGTGGTTTTTCTTTACCACAGCGAAGTGTCCAAGCCACTGAACAACCCAAATCCAAGCAGTCTTGCACTTTTTGGAAGGTATCTTGGGAGTGCAAAGTAACTCACAGTGCATACTTACATGTTAATGACAAGCATGCCCCAGCTCCAGCCCCAGCCCCAGCCCCAGTCGGGCTCTACCAACATGAACAGAAACATCCCCCTGGTTTCTCCCTCCCCCGCTTTTAGGCGAGTATGTTGTGTCCCCTGCACTATGCAACTCTCTCTTGCTGATCCACATTTGTTTACCTGTCTGATTCTCAGCAGTGGGCAGTTTTATTCCCAGAATTCCTCTGTAATTAAATGCCTCTCTGCCCCCCCCTGGAGTGTACAGTGGCCCTGTAAAAAAAAACAGCCAGGCAGCAGTGGTAAGGAAGCTCACAGAGGGAGCAAAGCAGGGCAGACTGGTGGTCTCTGGGCCGGCCCTGCTCAGCCCCGCTAGGGCTCACTCAGACACACATTCATATGGACGACTTCTTCTCAACGTTTTCTCAACGCCGAGGCAAGGGAATGTAGACTTTGGTGACTTAAGTGAAAAGTTATGTTGGGCAGGAAGTCCTATGCTGCACCTACAGCCCTTTGCCAGGCTGGGGTGTAATTGATAGCGGATGTTTGGAAGCTGTTTCCTTCTCTCCGCGTCTCTGCTAACAGTGTGAGATCCATTAAGTCAGGCGGGTGAAAGCCTTTTTTATTGGACTTTCAAAGCTTTATCACTGTTGCGGTTAGGTGTGTCAGCCACGGATTGTCTCGGCGTTGGGACCAGAGGAGAAGGTTGTCTGTTCGTCTCTGTCTCTGTCTCCCAAGTGAAAGTCTCATTCCATGGGACCTCACCAGAGACCAAACAGGAAATGAGGTGACGGTGAGTAAGTGAGTACTCACAGGCTGGGTTCAGTACCAGTGGACTCAGCCTTTTGATTATGCTTTTATTTGTTTTTGTTCAAGATCCAGTGCTTAATAACATGTGAGTCACATTGCCAAGCTTTAGTGGTACTGTAGGTCCACACGTGTTTTTCTCTGATGAGCCCCCCCCCCCCGACTCGCCTCTGATCCAAGTACCACAGGAAGCACGGCTCCTCTGATCTCAAAGAGAGACCCTCACTGTTCCTTTCCTCTCATCAGCGACTAGGCGGACGGCAGAGACTGCAGGTTGATAAGCTAAGCACGAGCATCTGCAGGAGTGGAGTGTGAAGGTCTTTCCATCTGAAGCGTTTTGTGTTGCATCTCTCTCACCGTTTAACCTCTCAAGGACAGGGAGGGTTGTGGAGGACATGCTAACAAGCCCAAGGCTGTTTTAAAAGAGCTCTCTTGTTGGGACAGTAATTGAACTATGACCTCCTCCGCTTCTTTTTCCTTTCCTGGCCCCCGGCCCCCCGCTCTCCTTCCCTCTTTTGGCCCAGTGTGTGTCGGTCGCACATCAGGGGCAGGGGACTTTGCTTTCCATATGGTGTTTACTCCAGTAACATGCTTTGCTCTCGGCCAGATGAACTTTGTCTCAAGAGCACTTTTTAAAAAAAAAAAAAAAAAACAGGGTGCATGCCTAGTGAATAGTTCCATCAATCTTGACGTGTTTTTCTTTTCTGAAGGCTTGTCTGCAGGATTAAATCAGTTATACCTGATTTAAAATGTTCACAAGCGTAGACATGTTCCCAAGCAAACAGAATTATGGTGGAATGCATTCCTTCATGCACCCATTTTATGCCAGATAAATCTTTTCTATTTTGTCAGAGTTTGGTCTGGCCAATGGAGCTGGTCAAGTGTCACAGCTGCACTATACCGCATGTACAGTACAGTATTAGGTGTTGGGCTGGTTGAGTCACACGGTGAGGCGGTGTGGTTATTGCTGGCAGCGTCTGCCTCCAGTCGGCCTGTCTGGAGTGTCTGGAGTCCTTCCCCACTCTAGACCCTCAGCCATCGAACGTGTCACAGCAGGGCTGTCATCAGCTTCAGCTCTCGTCAGGAGAATCCAGCAGGGTCATTTATAGCATGTTGTTCACGGACTCCAAAAACTCTCTGTCCCCATCTGTTGTATCCAGGGAAATGTCTACTTGTCATTTTCTTTGAACCAGAGAGACCCTCTATATTGAATATCTCTGTGATTTAATGCCGTCATGAACAGAATTCATTTTTAATGGGATGGAGGTGTCACTTTTCAATGAGCTCGGGTAGATTAGTTAGTCTGTAGTATTTTTATCGACCGAATCTGTTTCTCTACAATCTCCATAATCGGTGATGTTATGTATCCTTTTATGCATTATTCTTTCTTTGCCTCTTTATTAGTACCCATGCCTGGAACATGGTCCCTTCTTACAAACCTGCCTACAAGACTGCTTGCATGCCATGTTCCTTAGACAAATGACCAAGAATTTGACCTAAAGGCAGAAAGTCTCATGAATGTTTAACCAGGATATTAATGATGATACCCGAGTGGTAATAGTTTAAATAATTAGCCTAGAATCTTCTGTACATCCAGTATTTTGGGCTGTTTCCAGAGAGCTGTGGTTTCCATTTGTGCCTTGCTCACGCATGCTTCATAAGCACAGATCCACAAGCCACATAATTAGCAACTGGCGTTCCATGTGTGGTTTTGGTGATTTGTTTTCAAATCCGTGACGATGTCCACCCCAAATGGAGCCAACTGTCCAAAAATTTCCCACGTTTGCCATCTGATTGGCCAGTACTGTGAACTGGTAATTACCATTTGGGTCTGGATTTGGTTGGATTTGGAAGGTAGCTGAAATAAATGATTCAAGACGGCCACCATGACCATAAGGTATTGAGAAAATTCTTGGTTTTGGT
>JAUCNH010000002.1:17551840-17560134 GCA_032353275.1 Sardinella hualiensis | reverse complement strand
CACACACACACACACACACACACACACACACACACACACACACACACACACACACACACACACTAACACACACACATACAGTATACACGCACACACAGGCACACACACACAAACCTAAAGCTGTCCCACAGCAACAACGGCCATTCATCCTACATGATCAAATTTAACACCTTCATTTTGCCTCTTGCCTCTTCTATGATAATGCCATATAGCAGCCTTACTATTATAGTCTGGCATCACACTGCTAAGCTTCAAGTGCATCAACAAAACACACTGATTTGGCCGCGTGTTGTTTATATCTGGTCACTGCTGGGAACGGGCGCGCTATCTGCAACACTTAGCAGGCGAAGCCACAGCAAAGTCGGAACAGGGTCGACTTGAAATCAAAGTCAGTAATGAGCGACACTTGCTTAACACGTTCAGAGCGACACCCCGCCTTGGATCTGCACGTCTCTGTCTTTAAATAAACCTGTGATTATGCAGAGTGAAAATTACGACTTGCGCCGAGTTGCTTCATCCCACAGTAAGATTTCACCGCCTCTGCGGTTTCCAGCAATTATCACCATGCCAGCTACATGTTTCAACATGACCTGCGCGAATCAGAGAAAGGAGTATCAGTCAAAATAGATATCTCTCTTTCTTTTTTCATTTTACTACGCATATATATTCGACTGATCAAAGAGCTCAGAGAGAATATGATATTATGGTGCTGTGTTAGATGTACAATAAAACAGGACTAAAAGGGTGTGTGTGTGTATGGGGGGGGGGTGCATGCTGTTTGGATTTTGTTTTGTGTGTGTTTAGGTCTTTGTTTGTTTGTGTGTGCATATGAGATGTAATCATGGGTGGGTAAAGCATATTAGGCTAAAACAAAGCGTGAGCTAATTGGGCGTGCTGCTGCTGCTGCTGCTGCTGCTGGTGGCTGGGTTAGGCTGGGTGGGGTGGGGCCTGGCTAGAGGCAGGCTGGGGCATGCCGAGTTCAGAGCAATTAGCCCAGTAATGGCCTACAAACCAGTGGGCTTTCGGTGGAGCTCCTGATCTGCCCCAGCCTGCAAAGTGGTTCTGGCCCATCCCAGAGTGACCCAATGGAGCTGGGTCTGGGGACTAGTGGTGGTGGTGGCAGTCATGCCGGAGACAGTGGTGGGGGTTACCAGTGGCTTTTAAATGGAGCTAAGTGCATGTCTGGATGAGAACACGGGGGCACAAATACAAGTGTGTGTGTGTGTGTGTGTGTGTGTGTGTGTGTAGGGAGGGGGGGCAGAGATAAGACAGAGAGGGAAATATGTGAGGTCTCTGTGTGTGTGTGTGTGTGTGTGTGCCTGTTAAAGTGGGTTTCTACATGAAGACATTACAAAGACAGACAGTAAGACAAGCTTAGGAGAAGCCATCTCCACTGCACATCAAACGCTGACTGACAGACAGTCCATCGTAATTATTTAAAGAGTGATGGCTATATTTTAAAATAACAAGTTGACGCA
Source organism: Sardinella hualiensis (assembly GCA_032353275.1). NCBI lineage: Eukaryota > Metazoa > Chordata > Actinopteri > Clupeiformes > Clupeidae > Sardinella > Sardinella hualiensis. Next base: position 17,558,656 of record JAUCNH010000002.1, on the reverse strand, counting down.
TTTCATTATTCTATTCAATTACATAGTGCTAAAAGGTCATCAAAAGTAAAAAGGCTGATAAGACAGCAAAATTAAATAAAATTAAGTTAATAGGCCTGACTCATTCATTTTTGCCTTTTATTATGTCAACGTTCAGATCAGGGATGTTTAAATTTCCCCATTCTTCCAATATTTACCACCTTATTAAAAAAGGCAGGCTATATTCCCAGCAGCTTTCAATACCCTGAAGAATGAGCAGATCTGGGGGAAATTCATAAAAATAAATATATAAACGGTCTGAAGATTTTTTTTTTCTCTCTTCATTTTTTCAGTCTCGCTTGTCAAGATTCTTTTTTCCCTCCATGTTGCTTGCCAAAAGCACTTCATTTTATCTCTCATGAAAGACTTAGTTAGAATTCAATATTTGCTGCTCGTTCAACTGACAGAACAACAGAAGGGGACGCGTGCAGCATGCCACCCTGTTCAAATATCAAACCCTCAAGCACCATGGCATGGGCACACACACACACACACACCACAGACTCTCTCACTCTCTCTCCACACACACTTTCTGTCTCTCCACACACACACACTCACTCTCTTTCTCTCTCTCTACACGTATACACACACACACCTCTCTCTCTCTCTTTCCACAAATACTGTATACACACTCTCTCTCTCTGTACACACACACACCCTCTCTCTCTCTCTCTCTCTCTCTCTCTCCATGCTTGGGTTGTGTGTCGTGCATGGCCAGAAGCCCCAGGCCTCTGAGCCTTACACTCTGCTTCTCGTCAGGGTGCAGCGGAAACCTCCCACGACTCCCAAGGAGTCAGACCTTCTCCTCCATCTGCCTTTAGAACAGGGCAGCACCCACCCATGCACAGGCGCACACACACACACACACACACACACACAGGTGCATTATGAACGCCTACCTCAGAAATTCAGGGGTATCGAAATAATTGCAATATTTTCTTACGACATAAAATCCACAGGTTAAAAGTCACTGTAAAATCATAGTTACACAATCCCATAATGCACTCTGCCTTCAGTCCTCTGTGAAAAGCCATCATATTAAATTGAATAATATGCAATGATCCCACATTCTCTACTTGGCTTGAGTGATTCGCTGTGTGCGCTCACTTGTACAGACTGCGACTGTATCAACAAAGGACTTTTGTCTTCATGCCTTGCATGCACTAGCTAGTCTACTTACTTTTCATCCCTGTGTTCAGGTGAGGCAGGAAATAAAACTTGAACTCTTGCCCTGTTTCAGTGTTATGTAAACATACTAATCAAGCACACTGTCGAACGTCGGAGCTGAGAAACCGAGGGTTGAAAAGGTCTGTGTTGATACAGAGAGACTAGCCAATTTACTAGAGGAGAAATTCAAACATTTTCATTATTCTGTCGGAGTGTCGGAACTAGGCCCACATAAAACATGACTACAGGGGAGGCCGTCTGCTTTATGATAATTCATAGGAAAGACACACTTATTATTATTCATCTACAAAGTTCTCAGTGCTGCTGCTGCTGCTGCTGCTGTTGTTTTCCTCCTCTCCGTCCCAGAAGCATTGGGCTAAACAGTTCAGGTTTGACTACTCATTCTCAGGTTCTCAATTAGACAGCTCTCCAGCAGGCCTCTGTCAGTCTCAGGCAGAAGCAAAACAAAAACAAACTCGGAGCTGCAATCCTGACAGCTTTATTTAAATGGGCTTGAAGGTGTTGAGAGAAGAAGGACCTGGGGTACCGGGAAGGGGGGGGTTGAGGCTGCTCCCTCTGAATGATTCATGGGGAGTAGGGCTGCGGTAAAAGACATTCCGCTCGTGAGGGCGAGGTCACAAGGGGTCAAAGGTGACAGTGAGAGCATTCCGAGACGCGCAGCTCTCCTTAATAGTTAATTCTGTTTGCCGCCACAGTTACAGTGTGATGATGGAGAAGAGAGAGAGAGAAGAGGAGAGTAAAAGTAAATCGCTAACCTCTCGCTAACTTCATCCCCCCTCACACACACACACACACACACACACACACACGAATTTCCATACTCATAAATTACTATCCAGGAAATAAAAAGTTCCCGATAGTAGTAGACTCAATAGCAGATCTGAAGGCTGAATATGCCGTATCTAACCCAGACATGGGCCAGATCTGGACCAGATGCAATGCAACAGTGGGCCGTCTTGCGGGACAAATTTGCATCCTCAGTCATTAATAGCCTACTCTGGGCCCCGAGGAGTGCTGCAAATGTTTGGGCTCATTACTGGCGTGGGTTAACAGCACTCTGGAGCTTGGGAAGCTGTGGAGAGCCGCGTGATACCCCCTCTCCCTCACACACACACACACACACACGCGTGCACATAAGCATACTGACTCTCTTTCACACACACACACACACACACACAGACCCCTCCCCACCCCATCAAAGCTTGTTAGACGGGCCGATAACTGAACTCACACTGGGGTTAATGGACTAACTCGAGTTCGTTTGCACTGGGAGATGAGTGGCTGCTTCCACTTCAGTCCAACCAATATCCACCCAGGCACTGGAATGACTGGGAATGCAAGCGACACTACTCTCAGTCACTCTCGTAAACTCGTACTGTGCCGTGTGGTGACAGAACATTTCAAAAGAGACCCGTGCGGCTCACAGCATGTGTTCACTGACGTTTAAAGTACTGAGGCAGATTAGAAAGAGCTACTGAAAGCCTAGGAGAGCTGCGTGAACAATGTATTTGTTGCTACGCTATGACAGAACATTTAAAGGATTGCGTGGTTAAGAGTAGGTATGTATGTATCGCAATTCAGGCAGACAGAAAATAGAAGGTCCTGTTGCACAGGTTTGCCAGAGAGAATAATAACATGCAGGGTTGGGGTGTAGCAGTTACAAAAGTGACCGAATGGAACGAGTGCTTGAGCTTGCAGTTTTGTCCCTGGAAGGGAGAGGCCATGCAGGCAAGATGAATCTGGTTCATATTTTATAACACTGAGGCCTCTCATGCCAAACTCTATTCCTGTCATGCAAGCTGAAATCTCGGAGGGGCATTACAGGCCTCAGGTACAAGTAAGAACAGGGCACACACTCTCTCTCTCTGAATGACACTCTGGATTAAAGTCAGTGTATCTTCCTCACTCTCTTTCAGACTCTTCAAACGTATTGTGTATGCAGAGGTGTCAGTTTTATCTTAAGATACTTATGGTCTAGGCGATCCAGTGCTTTTTTTTTGTTTGTTTTTTTCAAATAAATAAATTAGATATGAAAAATCACCACGGGGAACATAAGCTAAAACAATAAGCTACATTGAATAAGTAAACAACATCATGGGTAAGCCGAGGCTGCCCGACTTTAATATTACTGGCAAATAAAACGCAATCCTGTCATTCTCACCTTCTCACACATCCTGGAGCATCGTGTTCGCTGACGGCCACAGATGCGAAATGAGTTTTGTCAGTGGTGGCAGCTCTGGGCATTCCTGTTAATTATTGATGCCGGTTGCGTGCAGCTGTGAGGGAGAGCGAAATGTGCTGAAAACGAAGGCTACTGGAGGACAGGAAATAGAAGAAAACATATTTAAATGTAAACAGTGTTAAGGTTGCCTCTAAGTAGCATTTGCATAGCTTTGTGGGAAAAAAATAGCTTTGCACTGCGGTGCATGCCTTATCTAACCACCCACATCTGACAGATAGGTTAAATACAAGCGGTCAGAGTATATCTGTTCATATATTTAATATTTGATGAACCAGTCATGTAAATTTGCTCCGTTGAACGGAAGATACATAACCACATGCGCGCCTCGCAGTTCTCAACATTGCCCATAGTAGCACGCACCATGGGAAGACGTGCGAACAGCGTGAACTCCTTCCAGTCTATTCAGCCCAGCCCACGCTCTATACCACAACGACTCCCAACGACCAACGGTCAAATTAACTCTGTCAGTCTGTTTCTCTGACAACAGCGCAACCTCCCGAGGTGGCTGACTGTCTTCCCAAAAAAGTGATACCCGCAGATTTCGGCTTCCACTCCCCTGCCCTTCCCTTTACTCAAGCGCGCCACCCCTTCCTTGCCTGAGCGGAGCCAATGAGATTCTACACCCGTATGACAGAGGGCTCAATAAATGGTGTGTAGAAAAAGGGATGCTTGCACTAGCTTCCAACACGTTCCCGTCTAGGTCCATCTTTTTTGTTTTTTAGTTGTTTTATTTTGGACTATCGCTAAGCCACCATATAAGCGTCAACCGTCTGTTAAACGCAGCTCACTGAAAAAGTAACTCTTGCCGTACATTCATTCATTCTTTAAATCTCGCTGTATTCTAAGCGATTGTCCTTGGGACCACGTTCAGTCCCTTTTGCACATAACTCTTACATACGCACAGCGGGCTACCCCTGTTCTGCACTGTGATACGAGGCAAGAATACACCGCGCAGTGTATTTCGAGATATCTGAAACAAGAATGGTCATGGTAAGTACTTGCCTGTTTTTTGGAAACGATAAGTAATACCATAGTTCATTGTTGTCGGCTTCTCCTTTTTTAATCGTGTTGACAGGTGATTTTAGTAGGCTTTAATTGTGCTCTGTTGTAACCTAAACTTTGGTGTGTTTTTACAAAAAAATAAAATACTAAAGATCAAAATCCGGATTATTTAAGCAGTTTAAACTAGTCAGGGCATGCGTGTGTGTGAATGTGTGGATGTGCCTGCGAGAGCGGTCGTGATGGTACAAAAGAGCAGGTGCAATATTTCTCCGAATAACGGAGTCGCGTGGCAATACATGAAAGTAGCCTATCAGTTTCCTCGTGCAGTTTAATGAATTGACATTACATCCGCGATGACGGTATTTTCTGTTTTGATTATTTTATGATTATACATCCCCTTTTTCGGTAAATGTTGATATTTGATTTTTGACAAACATTAGGCTACACATTTACACATTGTTGCGCATTGCATTTCCTCGAAGTTCCACGTCAAATGTAGTATTAATGTAACTGGTGGACAGGCTGTGGAAATGTTTTAATCCTGTTTGCGCAACCTGAAAGTGTTGATAATAATTCCCGAATAGGCAAAAGCTGTAGTTAAATATCACTAGTCTATGCCGTTTAACATGACTGCATTAATAGCTAATTTATACACACTGCTGCGCAGGCATCCTATTACCATAGTGCCCGTAGGTGCAATCATTCATTGAGCCCAGTCAAGCAAAGACCTGAGTCCGCGATTGATTGCTCCTGCCGTTTTCCAAAAAGGGGCTTTTTTTCCTCCCTCCCTCCCTCCCTCTCCTCCCCTCTGCCAGGCTCCTCTCTTCTGCTTGCAGTGTGCAAGAGCAAAGGTGTTAGATTTTTTTTTCCTCTCCCTTCTCAGAGAATGGGGTGGGGTGGGGTGGGATGGGGAGAGGAGGAGGAGGAGGAGAGGAGAAGAGAAGGGGTGGGGGCTGCAGCGAGGGAGGGGTGGACAGACGTGTGTGAGAGCCAGTGAGTGTGCTGCAGCGCCCCTTCAGTGCGCTTTGGGAGACAGGGAGGGGAGGAGGGGGGCGTCTCTGACCTCACTGACGAGGAGGAGACTGACGGCGAGCTGGGCTGCGGAGAGAGAGCGAGAGAGAGAGAGAGAGCAAGGGAGAGAGGGAGAGGGAGAGAGAGAGAGAGAGAGGGAGAAACGCTCATGCCGATGCCTGTGCATTCTCGTCCTGCCTCTCCTGAAGTAGGAATGCCTGCTTCCGCTAGCCACCTCACTCACGCCTGCTGACCAGTGCAGAGAGAGAGAGAGAGAGAGAGATACAGAGACAGAGAGACAAACACTGAAAAAAAACAGAGGAGAGCAGAGAGAGAGAGAGAGAAAAAAAGACATTTGCTCGGGTGGGGTGAGAGAGTGAGTGAGTGAGTGAGAGTGAGAGAGAGAGAGAGAGAAACAGAGAAACGACAACCACTGCCGGCACACCAATGGAGTGGAATGGGTTTAAAATGGTAAGGAGGCAGCAGCCGCTTGTTGTTTGCCCCTTTTGCATCTTTTCCTCCATCCTTTCATCCTGTCACCCGCTCCATCTCTCCACCTCTCCAACCATCCCATCCTCCCTTCCTCCCTTCCTTCCTTCCGTCCCTCCCTCTGCTCCACGCGTCCGCTTGCTTTGCTCTTGCGTGTCTGTGTGTGTGTGTGCGTGTGCGTGTGTGAGTGTGTGTATAGTCTCTCGGCAGCGGTAGCAGCCGCGATGCCGTGTCTGTGTCTGTAGCGGCGGTGCCATAGTGGCGCTGGTGGTGGAGGCAGTGGCGCGGCACTGGCAGTAGCATTCTGGTCACACTGTCAGTGTGTTCGCTCGCACGCTCGCTCGCTCGTTCGTTCGTTCGTTCGTTCTCTTGCTCGCTGGCTCTCCGGCTCCTTCACTGCTGCCTTTTCTTTCCCTCCCCTCTGCACTCTCTCTCTCTCTCTCTCTCTCTCTCTCTCTCTCTCTCTCTCTCTCCCCCGTGTCTCCTTCATTCATACTGGGCACGCGGACGGCTCCACCAGTCAGGAGCCTGGGAAAGGGGAGGTGTGCTCGGGGCTCGGGGCTTGAGCTCGAGGCAGTGGGCCGATGCCGCGACAGGAAACAGCAGCAGAGAGGAGAGGAGAGGAGAGGAGAGGAGAGGAGAGGGGAGAGATGGAGGATTGGGGCAGGGAGGAAATGGATTTTTTTAGGTGGGGAAGGGCTCAAGCTCCCCGTCTTTTTTATCACAGGAACAGTGTGTGTGTGTGTGTGTGTGTGTGTGTGTGTGTGTGTGTGTGTGTGTGTGTGCAGAAAACCTGACTGCTCACCTTTCTAGCCTGCTGTCTAAGAGGAAACGCAGTGCAATTCTCAGTGGTGATTTAGTGCCCC
>JAUCNH010000002.1:17435636-17451348 GCA_032353275.1 Sardinella hualiensis | reverse complement strand
ACCTGCAGTGAACTATCCAACTGTCTTGTGTGGAAAGCTCTCTGTAATGATTACTTTAGTTTGGAAAATTAAGTGTTAAACAAGGACCTGTTCACCTCATTTGCTGAGGGGCCACAGGGACTTGTGTAGACCCCATCAAATGAAGTGGAACCTAATAATTCAATAGGTCAACAGGACGTCATGTTAAGTCTTCATGTGTTTGAAGTGTGTAGAATGAGTTTTATCAAGCCAGTACCTTGTGGAAGCCTTTTGGCAGGAGATGGCCTCTTTAGGGAAACACCCTAGAGCAGGGGTGGCCAAACTAAGGCCCGGGGGTCACGTGCGGCCCTCTGCTCTCCATCATTCGGCCCGCCATGAAGTCAAAACATAAGACATAATGTGGCCCATTCTTACATTAATCTATGCTGTATGTCCACCACATACATCATAGTTTCAGCAGTTGGGACATGTTTGTCAATAATATTAATAAACAGTGTAAGATTAGGTGACCTGAAGTCACTCTTTCACTTGAGACCGGTTAAAAACTACATTCTTAATTTGTCATTGGCCCTTGGCATTTTAGATTTTTTGGTATGCGGCCCACTGAGCACATTGTTGGCAATCAGTTACGTTACAGCCCTTCGGCAGTGTTGACCAATTGGTAGACAAGGGAGGAGGAGTTAGAACCTGTAAATGTGTATAAATGTAATGTAGTCTTGGGCAATTGTTCCATGTTTCCTCCCGATTGTGTTTTTATTTCTGCCTCTCTACACCTGCCCAAGACATCCCATAGGGTAAGAGCAACTCCTTCTGCTGCTGTTTCTGGGCCTTCTGCTTTGACAAATAGATAGTCAATGCTGGCTAAAAATGATTTGTAGTTGTTGGGCTGGGATAAATAGCAACCTGTGTAGATAAACTCTAGGACCAAACCGAACCGTGTACCCCACACAAGAAATAAAATCCACATTCAGCTACAATATAAGCAATAATAAATACTAATAAAACATTTTTGTAATGCACTTTCTATTTTAAACAATCTCAAAGTGCTACACATAAATTAGATTAAAAATAGGATAAAAAGTAGTAGGCTAAGGACAAAGAAGATAAAAATTATACAAAAATAAAAAGCAGAGGATCAAATACATTTAGCAGTATAGGCCTTCCTAAAAAGATAGATTTTTAATGTCTTTTAAAAGTTTCTGTAGGCTGCGGGGCTCTCAGATGGCCAGGTAGGGCGTTCCACAGCCTTGGAGCAGCTGCAGAGAAGGCCCTGTCTGTCACCTACAGTATGCTGAATATATTTCTATTTCAATTCATCAGTAATCCTTGAGGTTTTTGACATACAGTAAGAGTGACATGAACCTGTCTTAACCATGACATGATGACATGCATCATGAACATGTAATGGCACTTAAAAATGTGTATGATTGTTGTCATTAAGTGTCATTCAGTTTTAGCAATAGTAATGTCTGACCCTGAACAGTGTCAACTTTACATTACAAAAACCAAATGACACTTATGTGTCATGGACATTAAAAAAGTGTCTTTATACACCGGTGGAGATCTATTGTAGGCTCTATGTCTGAGTGTCAAAGAATATTTTACGTCAGTCGCTCCTAGTCGGAGTTAAGGCAATCTTCTTGTTTTGACGATTTTGCCTTTACAATGGTCTTCACAAACATTAATTTTACTAAGCTTTGAGCGTGCCAACAACGTTGTCTGTGCTGAAGTTCATGAGTAGAGACCCTGATAATACTTTGTAGGAAGTTTCGTGAGATTTCGAACATTCTAAGTGGTTTAAATATAGCATTTTGGACACGTGTGCGAGAGTGCTGGCGCACTCCCATTGTAAAGGCAAAATCGTAAAAACGAGAAGATTGCCCCAACTCCGGCTGGGAGCGACTGACGTAAAATATTCCTTGACACAACGTTTCACGACTGCACATGCAGACATAGAGCCGCCTACAATAGATCTCTGCCGGTGTATCACTTTTATTGGGGAAAATGTGGCACAAAGTGCGTTCCATCTGTGTTCAATAGCCTACAGAACATGTCTTTTATCCTCCAAATATGGGACAAATCCATATTTTACAGAACAGTTGGCAACCTCAATACTAACCCATCTGTTTAGTGACGCTAACTTTTCATTCTGACTGTGACTAACCCATAGCATTATCCATGCTATAACCCATGGCATTAAATTCAGCAGTTGGATCTGGATTGCACCGGATCGGCGTCTGTTCGGATCCAGTCCGGATGGAATAGCTGATGCTGGCTGCCCTCAACGCGTGGTCATGACTCTACCAAGGAGGCAGTGTGGTGAGTCAGGGGGAGCTGTGTTGCCAACAGGCCAGAAAACCCCACTGATGAGAGTATATAGCGCTGGGCTTAGTTAGCCGCTAACACTGGGACAGAGGCATCTCTGATCTGGCGCGAGTCTGGAGCGGATGTGGGGGTGCCGGTGCCAGGTCAGGGCCGGGTTGTTGGCAAAATAAGCTGCCGTCCGTCTGAGGGTGGTTCTCCTCCTCCAGTCAAGCTGCCCAGCAGCGGCCGAGCCCATCCCGGGAGCGAGACCTTTCTCTGACATTTACAGGGCTGGCATTCCCCTGCATTCAACAAGCCACTGCCGCTGGGTTGCCTGCTTGGCCCCCGTTGCCCTGGCTCCTCCGCAGATGCTCCTCTCAGGGATGCGTCACGGGGGCCAAACAGAGCGAGAGAGAGCGCCGCCGATGCCGACACACAAAGCCGGGAGACTTAGGAGCAAATCCGCTTCCTGCACAGAGCGCCGGATGCCAGGAAGAGCAAGCGGCATGTTCTTCCCCGCTAGGAGAGCCGTCTTTTTTTTTTTTTTTTTTGCGTAGTTCTCGGGGCAGAGAAATGACAGCGGCGGAATGTCAACGTTTAATCTCCTTCCCAGATGCCCCTGTTTCTCCCTCTCTCAGCTCCGCACGCTGCCCCTCTTCTCCCTTTTCCTCTCCTCTCCTCCTCTCTGTGCCCTCTGTAGAGCTGCATACCCAGCATCTGTGCCCATTTGGTGAGGGGTGCCATAAAGGGGGGGGGGTGGACTCAGCTCAGAAGATTTGCTTGTCCTTTACCGCAACACTTCCCACAACACCCACCGCACCACCCCCACCCCTTCCTTTCCACGGCCACATTCCGAGGCTTCCGTTCACCCCCACCCCACCTCCCCCCGCCCTCCAGCTCTGCCTTTGACGCCCCTCCACTCCAACATGAAGGAAACAGCTCAGAAGATTTAGCCGTTATTTAACACAACACTACCCATCCACTCACAACCCCATACCCTCTCATCCTCCTAGTTCTTTCCACCACAACCCTCCACACACACCCACACATACCCACATACACACACTCTACCCCACCCATCATCCCAGTACCCACCACCACCACCCTCAACACACACACACACACACACACACACACACACACACCCTCTACCCCACCCATCATCCCAGTACCCACCACCTTCAACACACACACACACACACACACACCCTCTACCCCACCCATTCGCTCTTGTTCATCTCTCATTCCCAGACCCTCCCACCGTCTGCCCTCAAGCTTCACTTTCTAATGCCACTCACCCAACCCAACACGAGGGGGGCAACTCTCACTGACACAGACGAGGGGCTGGGGAAGAGGGGTGAGGAGGGGTAGTGGTGGTGGGGGAACCATCTGAAGCTCTCTGTTATGGATTTGGGTTCTGCTGGGAGGAGGAATTAACGCCAAATGTTCCCCATTCCTCTGCACCAGTCAGTTACATATGTGGAAGAGGGGGGTTAGGGGGAAGGGAGGAGTAAGGAGGGGTGGGTTTGTGCAAACCAGCCCTGACAGATGCAGAAGAAGAGCCAGGCAATGCTAACTGCTGTTAGCGTTACACTGATAGCAGGGTAACTGAGCCCATGCTAGCGTGGCTGTGGCTAGCGCTCCATTGGAGAGGTGAGCTGATGAGCAGAGTGCCAAGGCAGATAGAGGCAGGGCTGGGACGCATTTGGGCCAGAAGTGGGCCTGCTCCTTCAGCTGCAATCAGGGTCGACTCCCTTGGCAACCAGCCTATCAGACCTCGGCAGCTTCCTTTCTGGTGTGATGGAATGGTGTTTCTCTTTCTTCCTTACACACACACACACACACACACACACACACACTCTCTCTCTCTCTCTCTTTTCCTCCCCTTCCCTCTCTCTCTCTCTCTTTCAATCTATTTCTTTTTCCTCCCCTCTTCCCTAGCCGAGGAGTTCATAATCCCATCAGGAATTTTTGCTGGCGTTGCTGCTAAAAGTTAATAAACACTTCGGTCCTGACTGAAAAGGGATTAAAAGTCATCAACATGTTTGTGTTCATGTTAAGCTAATTTCTGCCCAAGACGTGCCAGAAAATTATGCCGTGGCATCCTTAGCCGACGAGGGGCGGGCAGGCGGGAGAGGAGGAGGAGGAGTCACGGCATCAGCAGTTGCGTTCCCAGCTGAGGTGGCGCTCTGTGAGTAAAAATGGAGTCATTTGTAATTACCCTGTTCACTGGAGTCTCACATGCATGTATACTTACACACAGGGCAAGGGTGCTCAGGAGAGAGGGAGGGAGAGAGAGAGAGATGGAGGGTGGAAAGAGAGATGGAGGGAGGAAGTGAGGCAGGGATAAAAACGGGTAAGGCTTGAAAAGTATTTAAAACTTGAAAGTCAAATTCAAGAAGAGTAGAAAACAGTGAGAGAGAAAGAGAGAGAGAGAGAGTGAAAGGGAGAGCATGCAGGAAAAAGAGGAAAAATAACAGATGCTAAAAGATGAGAATAATGGACAGAATATAGCATGAAAGTGTGAAGAGTGAGAGAGGAAGAAAAGTGAGAAAGTGGGAAAGATAGATATGGACAGAAGTTGAAGGAGGAAAGAAACAGAAAGAAATACTAGATTGTGAGAATGGAATACTGAGTGAAAAAAGAGAGACACAAAGAGCGAGAGAAAGACAGAACGAGAAGAAGAAAATAGGTGATGTTTTTTGAATGCGTATGTTTGCATAATTTCATTTCTGCAGGGATGATCATTTTTTTTTACTTTGGGGTTCACAGCACGAGCTCCCAGGGTTTGCCACATTACTTGTCTCTCAGATTGTTTGCGGAGCAGAGCCGGGCAGGGATGCCTGAGGCCACAGCTGAAGAGTGGCAGGCAAACACGCCACTCGCTGGCATCGTGCCACGCAAACTAAGGAGGACCGACAGACCTGGATTGAGGGCTTGGTTGTGCCAGGAGGTCTGCTCGATTCCTCCAGTTGCATACAGAAACACAAACGAATGACCAGAGACACGTCCAGCTTTTCAGGAATGTGTCAGTATTGTTGTTGTTGTTATTGTTTTGTTGTTTACTTGTTGTCGGTTTGCCTCCTCCTGATTTTGGGAATTCTCTTCAGCCTTTTTCGGAATATATTTCCCATCCCGTCAACAGCTCGTTTCAATGGATTATGGTGTGTTCCTGTGGAGTGGAGTGCATATGGACAGTATTGGTCTTAATCCTGTGTGTGTGTGTGTGTGTGTGTGAGAGAACGCAAGACAGAGAGAACATATACACAAGAGAAAGGGCATAAATATCAGCATAAATATCTCTGTGGGAGCAAATTGTATTTGCGTTTACTGTATATGTGATATGCATTATATAGCCTAGCCCAGGCTCAAACCATTAAGATTCTCATCATGTGAGTGTGAGCGTGTGTGTGTGTGTGTACGTGTATGTGTGTGTTGGCACGTGCCACAGTCACAGCTCTCTCAGGGAACCTCCGCAGGCGTGCGAGCGGGCAAGTCCAAGGTGAGTGTGTGCTCTCCTGCCGAGTTGGGAGCCGGAGATAGCGGCGAGAAGCTATTAAAATATGGGCAGGAATTTCCCTTATCTTGGCCACCGCGGCTGCGAACCAGGCTTTGTGTTATTACCCAGATAAAAAAGCACAAACGCAGGGGAAGACGGGAGGAGGAGGTGGAGGAGGAGGAAGAGTGAAGAGAGAGAGAGCGTGAGGAAGAAGGGGGAGAGAGGGAGGAATAAGGAGGGGGGGGGGGCACTGGAACGTCAGATTTATAGAGCTAGGGAAGCTTAAGGTTATTAAATCTGAAGATTACTCGACTGCGAAATTGTTGAAGTTTTTCACGTTAAGTTGAGGGATTTAGGCGAGTATTAAACAGAAGGCATTAGGGGCCAGTGATACATTATTCAGAATTGTCATTTTTTTTTGCACTGTCTCCACTCTCTTGTCTTCCTCTCCTCTATTCATTACGCATAAACGTGTAAGAAAATGAACACTAGGCAGAAACTCAAACAGCGGGAGGCAAGAATCTGCATTCAGACGTCCATCTTGAATCTCCTCCTTTCTCTCGGATGCAGAGAGGTTCAGAGGGAAGTCACACATTCAGTTGCCTCTCTTCTCACAACACACACACACACAAACACACACACACACACACACACACACACACATGCACACCTGAGACACACTGTTCACAGCAGTCACTGTGTATTAAATTCATTGACAATGTTCTGGAAGTTTCTAGTCTAGTGTTTGAGTCCAAAACAAAGACAGAATAAGAATAATCTACTACTTGTTTATTATTTCTTGTAGTCCACTTTGCATTTATTCACTTTTCCCCATCATTTGCAGGTTGATATGCATGTATTCACCTCTAATACCTGAAAATACTCTGCTCCAAAATGCCTGGAAATCTCTGAAGTGGATGTGTGTGTGTGCGTTTGTTTGTTTGTTTTTAGCTTGTGTATTTGTTTTGTATGTGTGTATGTGTGTGTGTGTGTGTGTGTGTCTGCTACACATGCTTGTTTTCGCCAGTGAAACAGACAGACACAAACAGACTCTTCACCTCTATTTCCTGTGAAAGGAAGACATTGTCTTTTCAAAAGGCATCACCTCGAGTGAGAAAGACCTGCCCGCAGTCATCAATAACACATCACACATCACAAGCACTAGCCTGGAATAAGACTGCTCTGTCTCGACCACACACACATGCACATGCACACGCACACACACGCACACACTCACAAAAACATACACACACACATAGTGACGACTATGGAGCTGCCACTTCCACTGGAACAATAGTGTATTCCTGTCTAGGCTACTCTCTCTTCTATCTTTCGTCTTCGCTCTCTTTCTCTCTTCCCATCATCTCTGTTCTTCTCTTACTTTTGATGTCTCTCTCTCTCTCTCTCTCTCTGTCTCTCTCTGTTTCTCACTCTCTCTTTATAAACCCCTATTCCTTTACCTTCTATTTTTCTCCACATTTCTTTTCTTCTCCTTCTCTTATTCTTCTTAGTCTTTACCTTCATTCTCTCTCTTTGTATTCTGTCGATCTATCCCTCAGCATTCCCTTTATGGTCTCTCTTCCTCTTTCTTTCTCTTTCCCTCTCTCCAACTGTCATTCCTTTCATTTTCTGTCTCCTTTACTCTCTATCGCTCTCTCTCTCCGTCTTCCTCTAACACTGGCTGCCCTGGCCTGATGGCAGAGGGAGGGAGAGAGAGAGAGAGAGAGAGAGAGAGAGAGAGAGAGAGAGAGGGAGGGAGGGAGGGAGGGAGGGAGAGGTGCGACAGGTTTATTCGGGTCAGGCATGTCTCCCTCCTCTGTAAACAGCAAACACTTCCCACCGCTGCACATCAGCAAAGCGAATAGTGAATAAAACATTTCGGCAGAGAACAAACGTGTTCAGACAGCTAGATATTTGTGTTGTGTCTCCGCTTTTCCAAAAAAAAAAAAAAATCTACCTCCACTCTTCTTTCTCTAGGAAAAAGAAAACGAAGGTCTTTATCTAACCACGAGAGCCGCTCCAGATAAGAGGTTTCCCAACATTTTTAAAACGCTATCACGAGCACTACATCCCCAAAGAGTTATTAGGGAACATCACAGAGATTGTGCAGTTGTTGACATAAATATTTATGAAGCGTTTATGTGGGACAGATGGAGGAGTTGTATGTATGCAGCACAGCAACGCACTGCAGAAGAAGAAGCGCTTAAATAAAGTTTTTTTTTTTCCTCACAAACACAGGGGTCTTGGGAGAACCAGGGGTGAACAGGGGCAGGATGGAACAGGTGGACATTTACTCTGTGACAGAAAAAGAGGGGAGAGAGGTGAGAAGGCCTCGACGCATGGCAAGATAAGTGCTAAACAACATCCAGGGCAAATATTTTATACAGTTCATTAAAGTGTTTATCCAACTCAGCCCCAGCCTCCCTCCACCTTCCCCACATCCATGCGCACACCCCCAGCCGAAATCATTGATTCAGGCATGAAGTCGACCGGGCCCCCAACTGGGATCTGAGGAAGCCAAACTTTTCCCATAATCAAGGTTATTATGAAGTGGGTGTATGTGTGCCATGAGTTTGTGTTTATGTATGAGTGAATTTTTGTATGCAGGGTGTGCGTGTGTGTGTGTGTGTGTGTGTGTGTGTGTGTGTGTGTGTGTGTGTGTGTGTGTATGTGGACAATAGATACTGATTGTGTTTGTTTACAAGCAAATTCCTGGTCTGAGGCAGGCAGCCATTTAAAGATCCACTCGTAAATTTGCTGCATTTTGGTGGACAGAAACTTCATTAACCTCGCAGGCGCGGAAGCACTCGCTCAAATGTGCATGTTTAATGTGGCTGAAAGGAACACTTTAAAGCCGTAAAGGCTTTCTAATTGGCTGGACCATGTGCCGCACGGGGAATCACACACACCAGCAAACTCCTGGAGAAACAGTCTTGTTTGTACATAATTACCCTCTCACACAAGCTGAAAGAGAGAAACACGCACACACAGACACACACACACACACACACACACACACAGGCAAACTCAAGCATATAAGCCTACCCAAGAGCATATGGGCATTAAACTAGCCACTGGTCTAGTGCAAAGCAATACAAGACTGATTCCCAAATGACATGATGCTTTACTTACTATTGACAACTCATTACCTTACTGCCAACATAAAAGTAATGTGTCGTAGTATATCAGCTTGTTCAGTTTCTTGGCCAAAAGTGTACCACCACCACCACCATCCTATATTACTGTAACAGTACCCAGCTTGAGCGCATTTCCAAAAACTTTTGGTGCTAACTAAGATAAATAATTGTTGGTTGTTTCTCATGTTTCATGACATGTTTAACGAAATTTGGCCAGTGTGAAGATATCTGTCATTTTGTTTGAGTATCGCTACAATGGCTATTCTGAAAATGCCTAAATTCAACAACCCAAATTTAAGCAGATCACAGGAGGTTTGTGGATGTCTCAGCTGGTGTGGGATTTGGGAAGGGGAGTAGGGTTGGAGGGTGGGGGTTAGTTGTCTTCACTTCACTGCTCCTCCAAGGTGGTTTTCCTTCTCCTGCTATCTACCAAAACACCAATAAATAAATAAATAAATAAATAAAAGATAAAAATAGGTCAAAACATGGGCTGATTGCCATGGTTGTAATTCCACTAATAGCTTCATTATGGGCATTAATTTAGCCCTCATCAGTCTTTTGCAAGCGATTAATCTAAAATGGGGGAGGGGCGCCTAGCATCCGTTTAGGAAAAAAAATACGCGTTCTCATAATGTTTTCAAATTGGTCCATTTTTCATCACACATTTTTCTGGGACGTCGCCCTGTCATATTTCAGGCACGGTGGTGAGACAGCTAACTTTGTGGCTGCACAGAACTGATAAGCATCACCAGAGTGTTGCCGTGGATGTTGCTTGCTGCCGCAGTTAAAGACAGGATTACGACTCTGGGAAGGATCACACTGTTGAATAAGTGATGCCATCATGAGGGGAATGGCAATAAGGCTGGGTGTAGCTGAACTATATGGATCTGGAAGCCCACAAAATCCAGCCAGGTGATAAAACTGAACACATGCATGAAAAATGAAGGGAGAAATATGGATTGGATAAACAACGGTGTTAACAGCCAATATGCAGAATGGATTCTCTTGCACAGAAAAAGACAAAACGTACAAAGTTGATATAAATCTGCTTATAAGAGGTCAGCAGTGCGGCACTGCAACTACTCTGCATCTGAGATCAGTAGCAGGTTCTTGAGGTGAATACATATTTCATTTTAAAAACAGTTTGGAAAGCATACTTGGTCTCTCCCTGTTTGAACTCCATTAAGGACGCTGTGGGACATTAACGCAGTGAGGACGTGAGCAGACCAAATATTTGCTCACGTTCCACTTGCTGCTTTGGTGTCCATGGCAAACACTCTCACGACTTAGGAAGGAGGGGGGTGGGTGGGTGGGCTCCATTCTACTAAGCACAGCCACCTCCCTGCATTCTTCTTAGCACACGGAATTGGAAATTAGAATCAGACTGAAATTAGAGTTGTAATTCTTTTGGAATTAGAATCTTTCACAGCCTTCTGTCTACCATCATACCACCAACATAAATGTCCCTGTTTATATCACTTGGCTGGATTTTAAAATGAACAATGTTTGAAACAAGACTTTTATTTCACCACATTAAGCTATACATGTGCATGTTTCCACAACTAGAGTATGTGTGGTGATGAATGTATGTCTGCTTATGTGAGAGCCTATGAAACAGGTGTGATTCTGTGTTGTGTATCAAAGCACCCGCAGATGAGAATCCCCAGTTAAGGGTTTTATTCTGCTAAGAGACAAAATGGTGCCATGCAATCACTCAACTGCTCTGAAACATCAATGGCTGGCAATGCTGCCACACTTACTCAGGCAAGAGAAACGAGAAGAACAGACAGTGTATCATTCCCATTGTAGAAACGCCATTGGCCACTTAAAGTGACAGGACACTATTTCACAACACAATCAACAACAATGGCAAGTAGAAGGATTATTAGTAATGCTTTTATACTAACCATCAGATACATTTAGAAAGGTAGCATTTGAACTAAAATTAGTTAGAAAACTACCAACACAATTGGCATGGAGAAAACCATCTTCTAGTTCAGCTACTTTTGAATATGAAGAAGCGCTGGCGATGGCTGTCCCCATCATGTGTTTGAGCAGAACTAAACACAAGAGAGAAAGAGAGAGAGAGAGAGAGAGAGAGAGAGAGAGGAAAAGGTATTTGAAGCTGTTTGAAAATGTCTGGCACCAACCAATATCCCTTCTTTTTCTCTCCTTAATTCCTTGAATCCAGCAAATTACAACAAACCAGCCAAGGCGAAGTGAAATCCTCCTCTCACACGTGGTGCTTGGACTTCAAAGGAAGAACAGAGGAGTGTGTGGAGAGACAGAGTGACCTGCGCTCTGATGAAGAGGCCCTCTACACACACGCACACATACACACATACACACACACACACACACACACACAGACACACACTCCTCATCTCCCTGGCACCAAATGAAAGAAGGGCCCTCCATGCACTTCTGCTGCTGAACACACACACACACACACACACACGTGCACTCACACACAGTGCGCTTAACGGCTCCGATTAAACGGCTTCTCTTTGCAGACGCGCCATTTTCGTGCTTCAGCTGGGCAAGGTAAACAAACCCTCGGTGTGCGCCGCACAAAGGAAGTGACTTCAAAGAATGGATTTACAGAGTGGCAGACAGAATTACAAACAGTAACGCCGAATTCTGCTCTCCTTCTTTGACATCTGAGAGATACAATCAACAAGCAAGTTGAATGCACAGAACTGTGCGTGGCACATATGTCATTTTGTGGGCTGTTTCACAAGAGCCCATTTCAGAGAATAACATGCCTCCACACTTTATGCGCTGTCAGATAGCTCAGTTGAAGGGAACAAACAAAGTGAGAAATGAGTAGGTCCTAGTCTTGATAAAGAAGACAGACATATCTGTCATAACTTTTGAGATGAACCCAGACTTGCTAAAGCATCATAAGCCAAAGTGGTTATGTCCCTCTTATGAACATATTACAGTTTTTGGACCATCTCCTGAAATCATTCTTGCTTTAGAATGTCATGGCAGATTTATGTGCGATCTGTAGCACACGCTACAGACACTGAAAAACACTGATCAATCATAGAGGACATACGTGCACAGATCAATCGCCATTAGGGAACTTGGGCCAGATCTGTTATAATCGGAACCAGGAAACCAGGAAACAAAATCTGCATGACCTCTTGAGGATGTGCCGTTTATATAAGAGTTGCCTAGCTACATTTCCAAGGCAGAACTCTCTCTCTCTTTCTCTTCCCCAAACTTAATATTCATATTCTCCACTGTAGCTGTAATGTACAGTACCATGAATGTACAGTGTTGTCAAAGCTAAGTGAATATAAGAAAAAATGCCATTAATAATTTAAGAGGAGAAAATGGACTCAACGAGTTTTGAGAAATAAATGGAAATATCAGTGTGAGGCTATCTGGAAAAGAACCCTGTCTTTCTTTCTCTCTCTCTCTCTCTCTCTCTCTCTCTCTATTTATTTACCTGGAGAGAAAACAAATCTGAATTTCCTTCCTTTGACATGTGAACAGCTCCCTCTTTGGGTTCAAGAGAGCAGATCTAACAGCCCCCGCCCAAACTCTGACCCACCCTACACACACACACAAACACACACACAAACACACACACACACACACACACACACACACACACACACACTCCTATCTCCTATTACCACTCACTCGGCCCAAAACTACATTCCTTAAAAGCCGGCCAGCCACATCTCAACCCACACACTCCAGCCCTTAACAGGTCTGCCCTTAACGCCCAATCCATCACTGTCCTCCCAATCAATAATCAATCTGCTCTGTCCCCAGTCCTCTCCATCCATCTCCATTGGCCGGCCTGGCCCACTCTGCCAGTATAGATCATAATTTGGGCCTCTGTAATTGCGGACCAAGGGAGGGATCGTCATTAGAGCCGTCACAAAGACCAGCGGGCCTCCCCACCCATTCCATCTGACCCAAATCACAATCTTTTCACACCATCACGAGTGAAAAAAGAGAGAAAGGATGGAGTGAAAAAAGAAAAAAAAGAAAGAAAATTCTGGGAACTTATAGATTTGTTATCTTACAGGGACACAGTTTTTTGCTCTGTTATAAATGAAGCGCGAGAGAAAGAGGGAAAAGTCTCGGAAACTTTTCTATTTGTTGCCTCACGTTGAGACAGAGACTTTTCTTTTGTCACCTTGCATTGGGACAAAGACTCGTCAATTAGCCAATCAGTGCTGCTAATAAAAGTCCATTTTAGCTTGTTAAAAAAGTAATTTTCTTGAAATTCGCTTCATTAAAGCTCCATTTTTGTGGAACTATTTCATGTTTTTTTACCACACTTGATGAGCTTTAATGGTGAAATCATGTCTTTCAAAATAGCATGAAGCAGGGGAAGCATGTATAAACAAAGCCTGTGTATCTACATGTAGCTTGCTGTTGCCAGAGGGTTTAAACATTGTAGTTTCTGTATGGAGGAAATATTTTTCTCTTGCTCTCTCTCTCTCTCGGCCATCAGGGAGGCAATATCACCCAAGTGCTTGCAGAGTAAGTGGAGCATTCAACTGCAAACAGTGGTTCTACAGAAATGATGTGCTGTTAATTAATTTACTTTGAGAAGAAGGAGGGGTTTGGAAAAAAAAAATGAAATCCCACCACAGTGCTAACTGCTGGTACTGACTGTTAGTATTCCCCTCTCAGAAGAACATGAAAAACTTACTGAAGTTAGAATGTGGGACAGTTCCCAGACAGCAGATGAGGCCGTCACGGATCTGAGCCGCATCCGGGCCGGACATGTCTCTGAGTTGCCTACTCACTGGGATATTATTAACATATCGAAACTGGATCGCTTTGGGACATCACAAGAGGAAAAGGGAAAGAAACTCAATATCCACACAGATAGTCATATATGTATGCACACGAGCACACACACACACACACACACACACACACATGCACACAGTCTCACACAATATGTCCACAAAGGGGGTGGAGTGGGTAGAAAACCGTGATGTTTTTTAAATTCTGACAAACACGCCAGAAGGCACATCTCTGCAGCGCTGGTCAAACATGGAGGTCTCACGACTTAGCCGGCAACAGCTGCAGCTGTAGCACACGCTCCTCTCCTCTCCTCTCCTCTCCTCTCGGCTCGGCTCGGCCGCGGCACAGACGCTAATTGACTCGCCGCGAACAGCAGTGGCGGCGGCAGCAGTGCGAGGGGCCCTGGCCTCAGCCCCTCTCACAGCCCTCGACTGCTAATTGGCTGCATGCTCAGAGATGGCCCCGCAGGGAGGGAAAGGGGCCTTGCAATATTAATGTCCTTAACAACTTTGGAAGAGCGCCCACACTCAAAGCCCCCCCATGTCTACCCATACGGAGCTCTTCCTCCCACCCTCGTACTCAGATGAGAAGGAGGTTTTTTTGGAATGTCTTTTTCTTTTTCTTTCTTTCTTTCTTTCTTTCTTTCTTTCATCCATCCTTTCTTCCTTTTTCCTTTCTTTCTTTCATTTTCCACACCACACACCATTTCTCTCTTTTCACAGCCTCGACTCCAGGGACCACACGAGTCACGTTTGAGCCGTCACGCTCAGAGGCTTACTTGCCCACAGACACGCGACACGCGACACGTCCGCTGGTGAAAACTCTCCCTCCGGCCACTCATGGGATACCCCACTTTCGCTCCTCTTTGCCCTGCTTTCTGACAGGTGGAATAGGCCCTCTTCTACTGTTTGCTCCCGCATGTCTGCTGGCTCTTTGCTACGGCTTCAAGGCCAAATTAACTCATCCAATCCAAGAATCAAGAAACCCAGAATCTTCAGCCATTCAGTGAATTTCATTCAAATATTTGTAGGAATTCTCCTTGAGAGTGCCGCTAGTTTGAAGTTGAATATCTTAAGTCTTCTTTAACAATAGATTTGGGCCTACAGTCTTTTCAATAACTTTTGAGCATTAAGAGAAGATTCCTCCTTAAATAAATTCTCTTGTGCCTTTGTATTTTCGTTTACTGCAGCAGTTTGAATCTGGGACTAACAGAAAATCATTGTTGATTGGGTCATGGTCAGAAAACAAGATATTCCTAAAAAACAACATAAACTGGCAATAACAGCATTTGTGCATGTAAAAACAATTGTTAAAATATTACTTACCCCAAGACCCCAAGAAAATTAATTGAAGAATATTTATATGAAACTTCAAGATGTTACTTCATTCCAAACAGCAACAGGGCATAATTGAGGTTAAATCTCACTGAAACCAGCAAACTGCTAGATGAGTCCCATTGAAACTCATTCATTCTGGCGCTTGCCTACACAGCCTATTTAACTGTGGCGCGAAATGAAAATTACGTTCAGAAGTGAGCACCCTCGTCTGCTAATAAGCACATAGAACATAGTATAGCTAGTCAAAATAAGTCCAAATAAAAGCCTTATTCTGCCCTTTAAGCTATGATTGTAGATGATGAACTGTACGTTGAGTGTGCCAGAGTCCTCCTTTAAGGTGGGCCTCTAGGACTCCAGCAGTATTCTGTCAAGCAATGATAGAAGCAGGAGGGAAGTACAAAATGCACTAAATCAACTCTAAATCAACACTAAATCATACTGAGTAGAGAAAGTGCCAAAAGTAACTCAGACTCATAATAACACAGGGACTATACAGTGTATCTTTTGAAGCCTTATTGCTTATTGGTGCAGGATTTTAAAGTGTGGTAGTGTGAAGTCAGGCACGCCATCATAATGAGAAGAAGGTAGTCAAATGAATGTGTAATGTATGATAAAAATATCCACAAAAACTTTCAAAACATCACATATGTATTCAAGGAATGAACTTCCATGCA
>JAUCNH010000002.1:16892241-16909398 GCA_032353275.1 Sardinella hualiensis | reverse complement strand
GTCCGTTGCAGGTCGTGCAGGCCAGGATTTGCCTTTACCGTGCGAGACTAGACTAAAAGCTAGGCATGAATATTTCTGCCGTTATGCTATTGGTCTGGATGCTAGGCTACACATGACCCTGAATTCAGTTTAATTCAGGAATAACCCAGGGGGTTCATTCATTCAATGAACAGAGAGTTTACATGGCTCGTGTGCATACGGAATATCGTCATTATTCTGTTTAAAACATGTTTATCTGGCATGTTGGACCATTGGTAACAACACAGACTGACATTTATGTCATCTGGTTCGATTCCCAAACCCCTCAGTTCAAGGTTGTGTAGCCTGGGATGAAAGCATCTGCTACCAGCATCACTATACCTTATAATCCCTATATAAGCAAGGCTGGTCAGTGGTCATATTGAAAACTGAACAGTAACATGTGTGTCAAAATGCATGTACCTTATATGACCATCCCTCAGCAACCTACCTACCCCATTTGTTTGTAGTTTGTTATTGAGAAAGAAAGAAGGTCAATTTGTCTTCTTCAAATTGACCTTCTCCAATTGTCTGGGATTTAAAAGAATATTGATAAATTAAGAGGTTCTTACGGAAATGCCCTTTTTAATGGTATAATATGGCAGGCGATTGCATTTATTATTATTCAGTTGCATCACATTGACATTTGTCAAAAGAACAGCCATGTTTGGCTCAAGTGAAATGTGAGTCTTCTCTCAGAGAAATCTGTCAGAGTTCATTATTTCCTCCTTTTTTTTTCTTTTTTTTTTGGAAGGAATGTCTGTTTTGGCATTTTCTCAATGTGTGTGTATGTGTGTGTGTGTATCTATTGAACAGCCTGAAGAGATGACCAGACTACGCTCTCTAAACAGACAGCTCCAGATTGACATTGATTGCACCTTGAAGGAGACGGATCTATTGCAGTCTAGAGGTACTGAATGTGCTGTCCAGCCTGTTTTGACATGACAGTTTCTCCATGTGAGACTGAAACCTATTTTAAATGCCAGGGGTGTGGTGCCGGCAAATTTCACGGGAACAGCAGTTGATAGTAATTGTACAGCAGATAAGGGTTGGTCAGTGAAACTGCCTCCAAATTGTGCTTGTACATTTTATTCCCGGCTTTCTAATGCATGTTTGTCCCTTTTAGTTTCTTAGACTGTCTCTCTGATCTGTTTGAGTTCCACTCACTCCACTGTTCAGTTCCTCAATCTTGCTCATAACTAGAGGGCTGTAAGACCTCATTCACATTGAAATTGTGCAAGCTATTGCGGGAAACCCACCATGGAGCAGATCTGGGCCTGGTCCGGCCTGAATCTGTTCTAAGATTATCTTTTTCCTGAAATGCATCACTTCTTGTAAATTGGTAGCCAGTTTCAGTAGTATTTTTAAATGAAAGCCTTTTTGAAAATGGACATAAATAAGCATTGATTTCATACCCAGGTTTGGACCACATCATAGTTTTGAGGTGTTGATCGTGTTGATCATGTTTATCTGCATTCATGTATCCAATCTAATCTTGTTTGTTTTGAATCGTCATCAATTGAGCCTGCTAGTTCTGATTTCAAAAGCTTTTAGTGTTGGAACAGTAATTAATTCTTGAACTTGATAAGAATGTGTGTCAAACAAAGCTAGATTGACTCCTTGCATTTGTAGGAATTGGGCCTAGAAAGACTTTTGATAAGCTCTTTTGTTTGATATGTAGGAACATCATGTGTACCCAGCTGTTTTTACAGGGTGGTTTTATGCATTGTTTTGGTTTGCTGTAAAACTCTGCTCTGTTCTTTGCAGGAAAGTTTGATCCGAAAGCCAAGAACAACTTCTATGACAACATTCAGCCTGGTCCAGTGGTACCACCAAAACCCCCTAAAAAAGGTTAGATTCCTACCTCCCCGCAAAAAGTCTGTTTTACCGTACTTTGCCTTTTTCAATTTGTATGGCCACACATTGGTGAAGTCTGTGTCTATGTACAGTAGGTGCCTACAGTTATTGCACCTTATGTCATAAATACTTGACTGTATCTTAAAAAGAACACACACAGAGTTGGGCAAGATTCTAGTCATTTCTGTTTCAGCATGGGCACTTCCACAGTTTTATCTTTGTTGCACAGTTACTGCAAATCCCTTTTGGACCGTAGAGCACATGACCAAGTTGATGATTTCTGTTATGCAATGGGCCGTCAGCCCATTTTCTTTCTTGTGCAAGAGTAGGTTCATTGACTCCACTGCGATTTTGAATGGTCGTTTACCCCAGTTTTATTGCCTAATGAAAAGTTAATGTGTTATCAATAACACCATTGGTATTCTATATTGCGTTGCATGCATCATGGCATTGATTACATGTTAATATGCCCTGCAAGGTGGATAAAATACGTGTTTGATGTTATCAAATAATACAATAACAGGCAGACAATAACAACAATTAAACAATAAAATGCAGAATTGAAACGGTTAAATGTTGTGTCCTGACTGTCTATGATGTGAGCGAGCGCTAGTGACAAAATGAGTTTGACTGCTTCTTTTCATTTGTACTGTCCTAACTGAACACGACCTGAAGCAGTTCTGCGCAACTCCATGCGGCACGACATTTTGACAGAACTTTTGCCTCTTGCCCCGTTTCTATTTTAGCTTCCGTCACTCGCATTGCTCTTCTAGTTTGAATGAGGAAAGTAACAGGACAGAAGGGCATATTTAACAGTTTCAGTTTGGACAGAGAACATTAAATTCTTTGCAACATTCTGATGCTCGCTTGCAGCTAGGACACAGTGTAGAAGTTTAAAGGTTCCTTGTATTGCATTTGCTGCAATGAAGATTCTTTGCTGCGTTGATGTTTCCTTGCAGTGTAGCATTCGTACCCTTTGATGGTTTCTTGCAGAGTAGCATTTGCAGCCATTGATGTTTCCTTGAAGTATAGCATTTGTAGCCCTTGTATAGTGTTGTGTAGTTATATAGAGTAGTTGTGTAGTTATATAGAGTGTTTGCTACCATTTATGTCTCTATGGAGTCCAGCATTTGTACCCACTGATGTGTCCCGTCTCCATGCTTCCTGCAGAAGGACCGCCACCGCGTGCCCAGAGGGACGAGGACTTCGAGGGAGCCCAGTGGAACTGCGACAGCTGCACCTTCCTCAACCACCCGGCGCTCAACCGCTGCGAGCAGTGCGAAATGCCGCGATACACCTGAGCCCACATGTCGCCTGCGGCAGCGCCATGCGATGTCACGGCCCAGCACGCCATGCTAGCCAGAGTGCTCCCATGTCCCTTTGCCCCTCTCCCTTGCCCCCTTGCTTGGCGTGCGATCAGATGATCAAGCATCGATGAGATTGCCCCTTGCTCCCCAAATCCTCTAGACCCCTAACTAATCGCCGATCTCATCATGCTACTTTTTCGGGGGCCCTGCCTATTGTTATTCAGAGGACCCCCTCCTTTTTTTTTTTTGGTCCCCCTGGATCCTGCGTCCCTCTTTGAAGCCCAGCAATAACTGAGCCCCTCTCCCCTCTCCCCTGAGGAAGAGCCACTCCATTCAACCCATCCACCCACCTTTCAGAGGAGCTTCCTGCACTTACCTGTGATACCTGTTGGAGGAGGTGGACGCTGTAGCGGAAGGTGGGAGACTGTGTTCATGTAAAAAAAAAAAAAAAAGAGTGAAAGACTGAGAAAAGGACGAGAAAAGAGACGGAGAGCAAAGGGCAGAAAAAGGGAGTGATTGGCTGTGAAACAGACCTACTGGGTGGGGTTTACAATGGGCGGAAGCCTTTGGAAGCGAAAGAGGCGTGGTTTACCGATCTAGCATTCCATGCAGAAACTGTCGAGTTTACACACATGAAGCCCCCAAACCACAGTGAGTGTGGGGCAGCTCTCCTCTAAAAGAGTGGGATGATGATGATGATGATGATGATGATATTGTTTTTGTTGACAAACAGCAGGGGTCTGAAAGATATATTATGTAGACTTTACACTGTATTCGCTCTCTACAGAAGAGAGTTCCTCTCATTGAATGAAGAACACTAAGAGACTTGCATATGAAATATATACCTGGTACTTTTATGCATACTATGCCACACTGTATTCTGTGTTAAAAGATGTTGATTTCCTGTGCAAATGCCTCAACTTGCTGTACGTGATAAAAATAAAGGAGCTGATTCTATGTGACACCTGATCGTACCTTCGCAGTCTTCAGTTGGGGCTTTAGAACGTGCCGGATGTCATCCTTTTTTTTCCCCTCTCTCTTTCTCTTCCTCTGTGAAAAGGACATCACAGCATCTCCATATCGTCTCTTTTTGTGCAGCCTCTTTTCCATCCAATCTCCTGCTTCCTCAGATCCTTTTCATTTATCCAGCTCAGCGTTCCTTCCTATCCTCCTGAGTAGCACCACCACCACCACCCCATCCCATCCCATCCCATACCCAGTGATGAGGAAAAGCGTTCATTCGGTTCACCTGTTTATTGTGTTAGTATCGAAACCAGTGTCAGACGGCACAACTGCACACACAGAGCAGAAAAGGCCTTTACCCAAATACACGCAAGCATTCACACACTCTTACTCATACATACATTCATACACACACACACACACACAACAGTTTAGAATTCTCTCTTACACACTGACATACACATGCACTCTACTCAACAAGGCTAACAAACGCTTATCTAAATTCTGGTCGTCTTCATCTACCTGTATCGATATTCATGAAAAGTATAGCTTTTTTTTTGATAGGTCAGAAACTAGTCTATTGCCCAAGGCTTGGCTATAAACGACAAGATCTCTGCTCTACATTGCTAAATTCTATTATTTTTCTATGGAGAACCTTTCTCTCTCTTTTTTTGAAAGGACTAGAACACAGCAGAAACTGGAGTCAAAGAATTGAAACACAAGTGTCAGTGGAGCAAGCCACTGCTAGCCTTACAAAATTTCACAATGCTCAACAACGGAGACTGGTCCACTTGGCTAGCCGTAGCGCTGCAACGACAAACAGCTTCTGACTATAAATGCTACTGTACCGTCAGGGAGACTGGACTGTGTCCTACTTACACAGCTAAAGATCCTCGCCTCCACTACTATACTACTGTAGAGTGGCAGCGACGACTTTAGCTTCAGATTCTGTCCCACAAGCTGGTAGGATGTGCCAGGGGGAAGGGGCATCTTAGAATGTAAACAACTATAGCAGTAATCTGATAACTATAGCTGTTAACTGTAAACACATCAGAATTGTACTCTGGGCTTGCCTGGTGTGTCTGTGTGTGTGTGTGTGTGTGTGTGTGTGGGGTGGGGGGGGGGGAGTGGATTTCTTTGTGTGATTTGGAGTAAGGGTTGTTTGAAATGTTTTAATAAAAAAAGACTTGAATAATGCCTTTGCACCATCATACTCTTGTACTTTCTCAACTAATTCTAAAATCGTCAAGATTACCCCTGTCGTGTAAATAAACACCATAAGGTATAGCCACACAGGAAGGACCCTGTCTGTATCCAGTCTAATATAAAGACTCCCTTCATTCTCCTCAATTCTCTGGCTCTCTGGAAAGAGAACCTCCACTAGAACGTCCTCTATTCTTAAGTTTACACGTTGTGATGGCACAACAACAATCCATTGACACCTGCTACTATACACAGTACCGTAATTTGTGTCACGTTCGTAACTCACTTGTATGGTCATGTCTGTGTGATGGTACTTTCTATGAAGCAACATCCTGCATCCAGAGAACTGATATGTGATTAACTTCTTTCAACTGTACACTCAGACACACATTTATGTTACAGCACAGTCAATCCATTTGGCAATATGTCAGAAAGAGATTCATTGTTCTGGGTAAGAACTGAGAATGATTTATGCTTGATCTGGAAATTGAACACAAAAAAAATGTTGAAAAGTGGCAGGAAATGAAAGAAGAAAAATGATAGGCCGACTTGATTTGATAGCTGTGTGGAATGATACGTTTTAATTGAATGATAGATTTGGAGAATGATAGTGAGTTAATAGAATGGTGATAGGAGTACAAGAAAGATTCGAGAAGATGAGTGGAACTGTCAAATGGGAGACTGAAAAACACACTCTCACTTACTCATCAAAGTCTGCACATTAGTGAGGTCTGTACCATTCTGCACATTCTCTGTGTGATTCTCCGTGTGTGTGTGACTGTGTGTGTGCACATGTCTGTGTCATCTCTACATTTGTAGGTGCGTGCATGTGTGTTCACAAGATCATCATCATCATCATCAGTTCAAGGGGGGGAGACGGAAGGGGAAAAGTAACAGTTCAGTGCATTAGCCGCTATTATCAAAGACAGTGGTGAACACCGGGGGGGGGGGGGGGTGTGCTGAAGGCATTTGAGTTGTCGAGCAAGATTAGTAGTAGTCTTCATAGTTCTTAGGGTTCAGGCAGTACAGGATGGCTCCTCCAAAAGAGAAGATGGTGGCACCCCAGGCCAGGCCGTAGCCCCAGTTAAACTCGTGGTATATTCTCAAGCTGATGGTCTCGATGAACTTGATTGGGTAGAGGACCAAACTGCATGCCTGAAGAACCACTGTGAACACAGGAGATAATGCATACGCATCAATTCAAACCGAGGCAAGAATTCACTCGGGGGGGATCTTCTGTGATGGACCAAACTTTTAACTCTATAAAGTACTAGCCTGTGTTCTAAAAACATAGCTGGAATATGTGGCAGCTGCTATGGTGCTTTGAAGAGGTGGAAACTGTGATGCATTTCCCCTTTCCTGAGATGTCAGCGGATCTATTGTTTTATTTATCCTCCCAGGGATCCATCAGGCAGCTAGTCTGGTTCTCACACATGCTGACCCGCAGCTCAGTGTGGCCACTTTCTCTCTGTGTGTGTGTGTGTGTGTGAGTGAGTGTGTGTGTGTGTGTGCATGTGTGTGTGTGTGTGTGCGTGTGTGTGTATGTGTGTGTGCGTGTGTGTGTGCGTGCGTGCGTGCGTTTGAAGTACCTGCAGCAAAGAGCATCACAGCAACCGGTCTGTAGAATCGCCTCCTTGATCCAATACAAACTGATACCAGAGCCACCAAGAAGGAGAGAAGAATGAGAGCTGCTCCGCCAAGCAGCAAGGCCAGTGTGGCGATCTGCCAGTCTAAACGACACAAGGGCAGAAACACAACAAGACACGGACAGAAAGAGAGAGAGAGAGAGAGAGAAAGAAAGAGAGTGATTTAGAGCAATAGAGTTGTACTGTTTCAGTCAGTGCCCACTGTTTGGGAACTGCTCAGCCTCTTCAGAGTGCGTCTTAGTCAGTCAGCGCAAGCACGATAGGAAGTGGCAGGAATAGACAGAGGCAGGGTGGAATCGGTAGGAGAACGAGGAGAAAGCCGCCCACTCAGGTTTGAAGTAAGCGCCGACTTTATAAGGATTAGGAACCTGAGTTGAGCATTGACAAGGCTAAAAGAGAGGAAAGGATTTGTCAACTTCTTAGATAACAAATGAGAGAGGCTGTGCAGCATCCATGAACACCTGCTATAAGATACAGCACAACTTACCTCCACACAGACACACGCACACACATGCGCGCACACACACACACACACACACACACGCACGCACACACATGCACACACACACACACACACACACACACAGCTATTTGCTGTCTGGGCCAGGCCTCAGTGAATGTCCTCAACTTGTAATGGATGCCCCATTTCCTGGCTGATGTCAAAGACCCCCCCGCTGTCTCTGCATTTCATTCAGAAGCACTCTGAAACACTCAACTGGAGAGCAGCAACTCGAAATAGCACTGAATCCTCCCAGGAGTGCTGACGAAGAGAGAAGAGGAGGGGTGGGGGGTAGTGGTGGATGGTGGGAGGGTGTCGATGGGTCGACTAGGAGGCAGGGGTGGGGGGTGGAGGGGGGGGGATGGGCAAGAGGAGACAGCTCACACTGTACCTAACAACACAAAGGGACGAAGAGACGTCGGAATCCCGACGGACCATATGCGTAAGGACGGGATAAAAAAAGAACAAAAAAAATAATCAATGGACATAATGTTCAGTATGCAGTTTCACTGTCAGATCACCGCAAGGTCGGTGTTGACTTTCCGGGTGTGGAAAGGACGACCTGAGAAGTGGGAAAAGACATGCAGAAAAATAAGCAGAGAAAAAGAAAGGAGTGCACCGGTTGAAAGAAAAATAAAAGTCCCCCATGCACGCTAATGTAAATAGTGGTTTTGGAGGGTGAGACCAGAGGGAAGGTGGTTAAGATCCGGCTCTGATTATTTATGTAGATTTGTGGTTGAGGAGCTCCCCACAACACAGAGAAAGAGAGAAAGAGAGAGAGAGAGAGAGAGAGAGAGAGAGAGAGAGAACAAGAACAAGAGCAAGAGAGAGAGAGAGAAAGAACAAGAGCAAGAGCAAGAGAGGGAGAGAGAGAGAGAGAGAGAGTCTGACAAAGAGAGGCAGGAACACAGGCTCCGGGATGCAGAGAGCCGCGTTGAAAATGTGCCTGTTTCAGCAACAGGCTCTAGCTCTCCCATGCGGTTCCATTTCCCCCCAGCCCAGCTCCCCGAACATAAACAAGGCTTCATTTCCAAATAAGGCTTAAGATTTAGAGGTAAAAATGGAGCTGTCATCGCAGGAAGCCGGGGGAAAAATGTGGGTAGAGAAAGCAAAGGAGGAAAAAAGACAAGAAGAAAAAACAACGGAGCCATCATTCCTTAAAGCTTTTCGCCCTCGTAACGAGAGGTCTCTTGAGAATGACCCTGGCCTTCTCTCTCTAAACCTCCACGCAGGCCCCTGCTCCCACCAAACCAGAACTGGGATGACTTCACCCCTACAGAGATTGATGCAGTCCTGCGCCTCGAGGCCTGGGTTTTGTGAAGCCTTCCGCAAACCATGTTTATCTAGCCCCACCACCCCACCCCTTCCTACAGTGTTACAGATGGCAGCGTGGATAAGAGATTAAATCAAAACTTTAATTACTATAATCTATTTTCTTACAGGAGCTGCTCATTTTTAAACGCCCTCCAGCCACTCTGATTCTGAGTCAATCAAGGGGGACAGGACAGCGAAGAAACGGAGAGAGAGGGAGAGAGAGGGAGAAAGAGAAAGAGAGAGAGGAGGAGGGGAAAAAGGAAGAGAGAGAGAGGAAATAAGAGTGTAAGAGGAAATAAGAAAGAGGCAGAGGGAGAGATTGATCGAGAGAGTGTGTTTACGTGTTTGTGTGTGTGTGTGTGTGTGTGTGTGAGTGAGAGAGAGAGAGAGAGAGAGAGAGAGAGCTGGGAAGGATGGTTGAGGGAAGCTGAAAAAAAAGCCTATATTAAGAAAGAGAGCAGGAGACTGGGCAGAGGAGGGAAGGGGAGAGGGAGTCAATGTCACAGAGTGGCGGCGATCGAATTCCATCACAGACATGTTCCCTCCACATTCCTCCCCGAACTCTCCCCCAGACTGAGAGAGGGAGTATAGGGAACTCACTCCACTCTCCATGCCTTGCCTTGCCCTGCCTCGGCCCCTTCGCACACTCTCTCCACATTTGACCCTGCTGTCCCTCTCACTGGGCCGCCATCCACACAAAGACAGTCTTACAGAGCCTCTCCACATTCCTGCCTCTCTCTGCAGACTCACTCTCACATGAAGATTTCTCAACCTCTTGGCCCCCGCTGCTCTATTTTAGTCTGTTTACGTCCATGTGTCTGAGTGTGTGAGCATGTATGTGTGTGTGTATGTGTGTGTGTGAGAGAGAGAGAGAGAGAGAGAGAGACTGAAGGGTGAATGAGTGAGAGACCAAGAGTGAGTGTGTGTCTGTGAAGGCATGTTGTGCATGTTTTGTATGTGTGCGTGTGTGTGTGTGTGTGTGTGTGCATGCAAACATGTCATGGATCTGTTTACCTGACCATGGGCCCTACTTAGTTACTGGGCCTTGTTCTGTTGGGTATTTCAGAGTTCCATCACGAGACCAGATTTGAACATACACTTACTGCATTACTGACGCCAACGGGACTCTGCCAATCAGCCTATGTCAGATAATTCCAACGTTAAGTTAATCTGTTTAATGCATGGTGCATGACACACAGGAAATACTGAATATCTGTTGACTGATTGCAGGCTTAGGAATCAATACTGAGCTGACCAAAGTGAAAGAAAGGGCTGCTTTGCTTATGCATCTCTTCTGGAACGCTGACAAGGATAAATGGCCACTTTACAAGAAGTCAATTCTGGTCTTTGTCAGTTTATGCCAGGACAAGGAAAGTGGAACAAAGAGTTGTCATGATGATGGTCACCAGCCCATGAACTCAGTGAAAGCACTGAGTAGCTACTGCAAGTATAGTCAGACTTGTAGTTACTAAACAACAAAACATGGCAAGCAGTTTGTTTCCACACAAACTCCAGAGCAAAAGTGAAGCGAGGAAGTCTCTCCTTCTGTGGGAAATTGCATTTGTAGAATGCGCCACTTGTTTCCGTGGTAACTAATCTCTCGACATTAAGGCCTCTTGGGAGTTCGTTTCTCAAAGTTAACCCCGCTCCTTGGCCGGAGAGGGAAGTTCAACAAAGGCGCATTTCACTGGGCAACAAAAGCAGAATGAAACCCCAGCTGGATCGGCGCGCACACTACAAAATTCCCACATCATTCGCAGGACAGCTCCACTAGACAACTTTTGTATGGCAAGACGGTGGCTACTCGCCACGAGTGCTCTTTACAAGATTCACAGGATTTGTGAACTCCTGAAGTTAATCTTGTGAACAAGATTAATTTAGCCAACATGTTTGTTTTTAGGGTACAAATGTAGCGCATGGCACTAGATAAACGTGCACGCTTAAAACAGCTTTCCTCTTAGAACCTAAGAGGGTAAAGGGAGAACAGGGACAAAAGAGAAACAATGGGTCGCCCCTTTGGTGCGTTTCAAAATATGGGGAAGAAAAGCAGTGGCTGTGGTAGGGATGCACCAGTCATTAGACAGCGCTGGGCCCCTTTGTCATCGTGGAAATCATATGCATATCAATAGCGTTCAAATGCAGATCCCTATCAAGGCACCATTAGCTTGCTGATATTACTTTTTCTTTATCAGAAAAAAACGACATTTTATTAACAAATGATGCGCCATATGTGACTGAAGCAATCTTGATTCTATGTAGGCTATAAGTAACGGGTCTCACCCGTCTCCAATGTGGTATTGCACTGCCAGGTTTCCGAGGTAACAGGCTTCCAGCACGACTCCCAAAGAGACAGGTAGTACTGATCATCGGCGGTCACCCACGCTGGGCTCAACACAGCCCCGACGTCCAGGCACAACGCGAGGAAGATGCACACCAAGCCCACCAACTTCAGGGGCGTCAACGCCGACACGCGCACTTCCTCCGTTCCACTCACTGACGAGGCCATGACGGCAAGCTCGGTTGTGCCCGAACGGTGATCAGCAGCACTGTGTTCTTCTTTGGGTTCCAACACTTTATCTTACTATAAACCTGTCCGTTAGATTTCCGATGTTTGAGGATGGGTAGCCGCGCCGCGTCAGGGACGCTGCTGCAGCTTACCGTACAGCTTCTGCTGATGCGACTGCACTGCACATTACTGAAAAATCACAGTTGCACCTGCAGGGTCCTAGTGCCTAGAACTCCCATGAGCTTTCCATCTGTCTTTGAGCGAGGTACAAGACCTCGCCTCCCTCCTCTCTCTCTCTCTCTCTTTCTCTCTCTCTCTTTCTAGTTATGATCTGCCCCTTTTAACCATGACCACGTCGTCTTTAGCCAAGGCTCATGTCATATAGCCTAGCAAAAACAAGTTTATCACCTATCATTGCTGGATGTGACATTTTAACAGCATAAAGAAATGTTAATAAAAAATCAGAACATTTTTTTAACTGGAATGTGGTCTATAAGTAAACATTCAGGCAAAACTATGATTACAATATGAGCAACAATCTCTTGTATTCGCCAGATGTACATAATACACAGGAATTTCACTTTTGTATTTGAACATGATGCCCCAGTGTGTGTCTATGTGTGCATATATTTGTGTGTGTATAGCTTGGTGGTCTCTCACTATTATCTGTGTTATTCAATTTGGAAAATAAACAAATCACTTCAGACTTGGCTTTCACTTGAAAGCTATTCATGAGTGGCATGCTTGTTTAACAGTGGTTTTTGAAAAGACCATTAAACAGCTGTGCTGGGCTCTGTAAGTGTCTCTTGAGCTGGCTGGGTCCCCCATCAATCCAAAACATTAATAGAGTTCTTCATTTAAACTGTAATTTGAAACATGAGCTTTTGGCTCAGTTGTTCATTATTTTACACTTCAATCAATTTAGATGGGGTTTGCTGCAGTTTTAATTAGCTTATTGTTGTGTTCTTTCTATAATTTGCAGTAGGTCACAGCTTTATGTACATACAGTATACAGTAGGCCTATGTGTGTATATACTGTATACGTGTGTGTTTGTGTGTGCGCGCGTGTGTTTGTTTATTTATTTATTTATTTATTTATTAATTAATTAAATAGACTTTGGTCCAAAATACCTAAATATTGGGGCCAAGGCAACAAATAATCATATCAAATCAATATTAGAGGGGGAAATGTGTGGTTTTAGGAGATGGTTTTCAACAAAACCAAAAGCACATTTGTTGATCATGTGTAAATAAAAAATAAAGGTATTATTATTATCCAAGATGTTATATGACCTCTTTGAACCATCAATTGATATGAAAGCAATGATGGCAAAAACAGACAAAGCGATAGCCTTGCCCTGGGCAAGATTAAAAATGCAACTGAAATGTAGCCTAATAAACTGAAACAGTCAGCTCTCCATTGACTCCTGCAAAAGGAGATTTTTTTTTTCTTTTTATTTGTCTACACATATACAAGTATCGTTTATTTGATTTCCTCTAAATATTTGGTCCAGGAATTAAGGAAGAAAAATAAATAAATAAACGTGTGTGTGTGTATGTGTGTGTGTGTGTGTGTATGTGTGTGTGCCTGCCTGTCTGCAAAGAGCAAGTGTGTTTCAGTGCAGAAGCAGTAGCCTATGTTTTGTAATAATGGACTGTTTGTATTTTGTGTGTATAGAGAGTGAGAGGAAGCAGACTAAATGACTACTGGTGCTATGATGTGCATGAAGTGTGTGTTTCAGCAGCACTAGGTCAAATGTGCCTCGTGGCAAAGTCCTTTAGCTGCATCACCAATAATTACCGATTCTAATCAGTGAGCCCCATGAAGAAACCTGCCTCCCACACAGTGCTGAATTTAAAATACAGATGACACATACGGGCACCGTACTCTGGTGGATATTATCTATCTGAATTTATCCCAAGATAAGGGATGTGAAGATTCATTTGTTCTTCACTTGTCTCACCCAGTGTTGCCTTGTTGCTCCACTTAGGGCTTGACAAGATGGATGCTATATCTAACTGTATATAACTTGTGGCAACTCAATCACTGGGAATTAACTATTCAATAGCATGTAATTAGGGGTACTGAGATATCATTACTGTGTGTGACACAGTTTGAAACCCTACACCCTCTGTGTTTGTGTTTGCTGCAGTGTCCATCAAATGAAACCAGGGTGCAACAAGGAGCTTCGAACTGGCCTGGGTTGACCTCTCCTGCAAGGGAAATTCCCAGTAGGCTAATTACCCTGGTTGAAATAAAGAAGCATTGACCAGTGGCATATTTGCAATTATTTAAACCCTCAATCGACGTAACCCCCCAAATATTTAAGTCTACTTAGGAATTTCAAGCTGTACTCACAAAACAAGATTAAAAAATTCCAAGCTACAAAGTGTCACGTTAAGGAAACGTGTTGTTAACAATGTAACCATATTTCAGTGCTCTTGACTTTGGGTACCCTCATTGGAACGCTCGTCAGCAGCTGGGTAAAGCTTCATTGCGCGTGCGCACAGCCATCTTCTGGCTGGGTGAACGAAACTGGACACACTCGGAGACGACGCAGGTAAACAAAGTTTTGATATGATATAAGGCATATTTGATGAGCTTTGATGAATTATTTAAATGACCTAATTCCCCTGTGCGTCAGTGAGGATTACACAAATGTAAAAATCAACAAAGTGTGGCTAATGATTTTAAGATAACAGCGGTGCCTTCATAGCAATAGCTCAACCAGCTAACTGTTACTAACGGAGCTGCCTAAATCTCGGCGTGACATCCATCAGTAAACCGCAGAGGGATTGCTATGATGCTAGCTAGCATGGTTGCTTGGTAATACGGTGTTGTGTTTTATGTTGGTCGACGGCAACAGGTAGCTTCGGTATTGTTTGATTTAGTGAGAAATTGCAGAAATTGTCTGTATCTGGACCCTATGTTTCAGTTATTTATTTTTGGATAGAGCCATCGAGAACCTCAACTCAACCATACCCAACCATACCCAACCAAACCCAACCCAACCCAGCCCAGCCCAGCCCAGCCCACAGGAATTAACGTTAGGCGAAACCTTTAACATTTAACCTAGATGTGAAATTCAGGAATACTTCTGTCCCAATCGATTTATATTGTCATTTTCGAGTTAACAATCTGACAAGTAATGTGTGTAACGTTAGCCTACCCCGAGTTATTTTTGTGGTGTCCGTCAAGCAAGCCATGTAGTGGTGCTATGACCTGACATAGCATAACGACGCGGTGTCCCTCTTGTTTGCTTTTTTTAGAGTCTGTCCATTTTCAGCGGGGATCATGGGAACAGGTACGTGTGTGTGTGTGTTTACTCTTCACGTTTGTTTAGCCTAAAACACTGAGAAAATCTATTTCTGAATATTGCCTTTGTAAATGACTAGCATTTAACCCTCAATGGCTCCCTCGCCTCCCTGTCATTTATGTATAGC
Source organism: Sardinella hualiensis (assembly GCA_032353275.1). Taxonomy (NCBI): domain Eukaryota; kingdom Metazoa; phylum Chordata; class Actinopteri; order Clupeiformes; family Clupeidae; genus Sardinella; species Sardinella hualiensis. Next base: position 16,894,641 of record JAUCNH010000002.1, on the reverse strand, counting down.
AGGAAGGTGTAGCCTAATTTTATTGATGCTTTCTTTTATAAAAATCCTTTCCTCTGTAGTTTCTTCTTTGTCATATTTTGGTGGTTGTGTGTGTATATGCCCACCCATAAATTCAATCTGTGTCTAATCTGAAATTCCTGGAATGATTAGAATCACAATACAGTGCCTGTCCTGAACCTCTGGTGTTCCCTTAGAGCGGTCTAACACTGGGGCGGTCTGTCCCTTTGCCTTGGCCTGGCGGCTCAGAGACAGTGAAGGGGCCATTTGAATGGTGCTTTTGTTGTTTTTAGCAGGAATGCTGGTTTGGTGGGCTGCTCTTTGTCACAGTCCCTCTCTCATGTTTTTTTTTTTCCTTTCGCTCCCTTCATCCTTAGTGTTCCTGCAGCAGAGCACGGCTCACTCCGTGCTGAGGAGGCTGCGCCGGGCCAACTACCTCCTGGAGGAGGTGAAACAGGGCAACATCCAGAGGGAGTGTCGAGAGGAGATCTGCAGCTACGAGGAGGCGCGGGAGGCCTTCGAGAACGACGAGAAAACGGTGAGTGAGGCTTGTTTGCGCTGAAGCCTGGTAGCAGGAGACATTTCCATTCAGAGTTTTGCAAAACAGCAGGGGGTGGAGGTGGGGGTGGGGGGTTGGTGCTGTCTGGCTTGAGGAATTTCCTGGCACCAGAATTGACTGTTATCAGGAGGAAGGGCAACCCACTCCCTGTGAATTCTCCATAGAGAAAACAAGACCTAGTAGCCGGAAATGGCTAAAAACACAGTGTCTGGGGCTGACATCAGCAGGCCTTTCTAGCATTGTTATCACTCGGGTCATTATCAGGGCATTTGATCTTTTCAGCATAAACATAGGATTGCATGTCTGTGATACGTGTTGAGAGATCATTGGTTGTGCCTGTTGTTTGCCGGGTCAACAGAGGCGATTTTGGGAGGAGTACGTTCGTGAGAGCAACCCAAACAAAGGCCTGGAGTCGATGGTTGGCAGCGCCCAATCGCTGTATCTCATCCTGCCGCTGCTGCTGGTGTTGCTGCTCATCATGGCCGTCACCATCACCGTGTGGCGCTGCCACTCACGCAAGCGCTCGCAGCGGAGTCCGGCGACAGGCCGCTCGCGTCACGAGCCCACGCTCTCCGTGGTGTCCATGGACCAGTGGGGGCAGGAGTACCACTCGGACATGAGCCCCCGCTCCGAGCTGAGCGCCCGCAGTAGCTACCGGGGTGGGGGAGACGCCGGATCCGGCCGCACGAGCGCCGGAGATCCTCCGCCGTCCTACGATGAGGCAGTAGGCACCGCTAATGTGCACATCGAGACCGAGCCGCCCCCGCAGTATGACGACATCGTGAACAACAGCTCCTCCGACATGATCATCACACAGGGGAAGTAGGAGCTGGAGCTTCATCAGCACAGCGTCTGTCATAACCACACCCTTCCTCACCAGTCCTCCCCCTCCCTTACTTCATTAGAACTCATCACGTCACTGCTCATGCATAACCACTCTTACCAAAACACTTCCACAGCCAGATACAAGCATGGGAGTGTTTTGGTGCAAATGTGGGGGGTGGGAACCGTATGAAATTTAAATGGAAATTGATGATGCATCCCGAGAAGGCGGAGCTCAAAGAACAGGATGGTGTCGTGATTGAGATTAATCTGTAAATGAGAGTCTTGGGTGGTGTATGAATAGTCTTGTTGGGACCAGATTTTGTGGGCACCCGTAACAACATGAGACAACATGTTGTCTCTGACCATGACGTTCTCACCCCAAACTGATGTTAGCCTCATCAGGTCCAAAGTAACAGAGGACATTCATCAGGAAAGTGCAGTAACAAACGTTGTTCCTAAGTTGAACCGAATTCCCATTTTTGAGATTTAAAGTCATCAGTCTAGGTGTGGTTGAGGGAGCAAGTCCTTTTTACACTAACCCCTGAAGCACTAACAAAACCAGATGGCACTGCACGCCTGGAGTGTGCCTTGTTAGTGTCATTGAACCTAACAAACATCATCAGTTATGACACTGATTTAGAAGTCACCTTTTAGTGTGTGTGTGTGTGTGTGTGTGTGTGTGTGTGTGTGTGTGTGTGTGTGTTTGTGGGCTTTGTGTGTGTGTGTGTGTGTGTGTGTGTGTGTGTGTGTGTTGAAAAGCATCATAGGAATTGATTACCTTGATTTGAGACATCTTGGCGGTCTAATAGATACTAAAGTTTGATTGTTCATTTACCATCCGTCGGAGAAACTAAACTTATTGTACAGGAGGGACTAGAAGCAGGGAATTGTGCAACTAAATCTAGAGATGGAGAAGTTGGGAATGATTTCTACTTTGCACTGATTCTTCAAGAGCCCCTTGAAACAAGTAAAAGCTCTTGCCATGCAGGTGTGTAGCTCTGGTAATGGCTGCATTGTCC
>JAUCNH010000002.1:15638238-15648335 GCA_032353275.1 Sardinella hualiensis | reverse complement strand
GTGTGTGTGTGTGTGTGTGTGTGTGTGTGTGTGTGTGTGTGTGTGTGTGTGTGTGTGTGTGTGTGTGTGTGAGAGGATGCCCGGCACCTGTTCGGTCAGACAGGCGGTGTAAAGCCCCCTCTGATGAGTACACAAAGGCCAGAGAGGCATAGAGGCCATGGGTCAGGGGGGGATTATGTAACACCTTGTCCTAACCGCAAGCGCCAGGACGCGTTGTCACATAGCATAGACTGTTCTCTGTCCACATTGGTCCATTAGCTATGACATGCTATTTGTGGAGAATTTCCGTTCAATGAAGCGGAGCAATGCGAGCGCGACAAAAAAATTTGTCGCACTGTGTCGCGTAGCATTCAGTTAGGGCATTCCAATAGAAAATACAGTGATCTACAGAACTGATTTTGTCGCACGCATTCGGTCGCGTCGCTTCGCTTGCAGTTAAGACACGATGTAACTGGACTGGACTTACAACCCCCCCTCCCCCCCCAATAGCCATGTAGACATCACACCACATGAGATAAGAGCCCTGTGAGGTGAACTGTGTGAACGTTGCCTCTGGAGGCCCTTTAGAAAGGAGACGGTCCTTTTCATCCACCAGTGTCTCTGAGTGAACGTGTTTAGTGCGCCACTGCAGTGATTGCTTTTGAAAGGTCTCTAAACGGACCCCTCGGTCAATGGACTGGGATGGGTGTGATCCAATCTGCTTTCCCAATCAAACCTGACTGATTATTTATTGATACAGTTATGGATTGGGATGGATTTGGATGTAATCTAGGAAAGCTCTGTGTGAGCTCTACCCCTCCTAAAAATTTATGCTGCAGTTCAAAAGCTACAGTATTGAGATGATATTAATTAGACATGTCGTTAATGTGGGTGTTGAGGGTCTTTTTTTTTTTTTTTTAAAATGAGTCCGCACTGCATTGATTTACAGTGGTGACACACTGCAGAGTTGGTCGCTGGCACAGGGGTGAGATTGAGCTGTCCTAGCGAGGGTGTGGTTCAGTAGAGTTTGGGTGGGGGAGAGTCCGTCTCTACTCTCCTCGACCCCTCTGAAATATGAGATGCCCTCTCTGACCCCTGGGTTGGTCCCTCCCAGCAGATAGACCTCCGGAGAGAAGGAGGGAGGGATGGAGGAGGGGAGGAAGGGAGGAAGGAAGGAAAGGCAGGAAGGAAAACCAAAAAAGGGATAGACACTTAAACATGCAGATTTATTTGATCACATTAACATTCACATCCAGTCATTTAGTTGGCACTGGCAGTATTATCCAATCAATGCAAAATTTCAGAGGCCTCCGAACAAGGCATTCAAACATTTGTTGTCCGTCTTATTTGATTTCACTATAAATTGTCAGCTTTTAATGGTGCTAAAATGTTTACTGTCATTCTGTGTCGTGAATTGCTTTGGATTAAAGTGCCTGTCGGAACGGCCATAACTATTTGACAATGCCCAATGATTTAATCCACCCACCTGTCCTTGTGCTTGTCTAAAGGTGATGATGCTGACCTGTGCAGTGAGCTGCTCCAGGAGTCTCTGGACGCCCTGCGCGCTCTCCCCGAGGCCACGCTGTTCGACGAGGGCACTGTGTCGTCCGTGTGGCTGGAGGTTGTGGAGAGAGCCACCAAATTCCTCAGGTCAGTGCCCCAACCTCACACACACACACACACACACACACACACACACACACACACACACACAGACAGACAGCAGGGGTGAGTTTCTAGACAGTGTTGTTGCCAACGTCCGTCACTGACTTGTTAGTTCTGTAATTGGGTGAAATGTTACAATGACCATGATGGTGACAGAAGTTGGCAGCAACGTTTTCTGGAAGCCTGTACCTGCTTGAGCGCCATCCATTTCTACTGTTATGTTTTCAAATGTCCTACTGTATATGTACAGGATAGATAAATATATCATTTTTGTGTGTGTGTGTGTTTATGTGTGTGTTTATGTGTGTGTTTATGTGTGTGTTTATGTGTGTGTTTATGTGTGTGTGTGTATATGCAGTGATGTGCACAGCAGTGCCAGTGCCAAAGCCCCCAGCAACATTCCCCTGCAGGACCAGCACCTGGCCCTGGCCATCCTTCTGGAGCTAGCGGTGCAGAGGGGCACGCTCAGGTGAGATGTGTGCAGCATGATTGTCACCTCAATAAAACTCACCTGCAGACACAACAGAGAAAGAATATTCTGAGTGTTTGAGTCACGGCGTTACACTGAAACTCTCTCCTCCCCCCCTCTTTCTCCCCCCTCCCAGTCAGCTGCTGTCGGCGGTGCTGCTGCTGCTGCGTCTGTGGGACAACGGCACGCGGGAGATGGACAACGAGCGCTCCACCCAGGGCACCAGCGCGCCCCTGCTGCCCCTCCTCCAGCGCCTCCACAACATCCACAGCAGCAAGGAGGAGCCCGTGCCCGAGGAGGAGGTGGAGGTCAGGCCCTCCCTCTCTCATCCACACTTACATTCATATCGCAGCTGAGCTATTACATCAGAGTCCCCTCTTTGACCTTTGTGACCTTTTTGACCTTTCTGACATGTTTGCTCTGGCCTCCCATCAGATCCTGTCTGCTCCTCTGAGCCCCAACGAAAGTTTCCTGCGCTACCTGACCCTGCCTCAGGACAACGACCTGGCCATCGACCTGCGGCAGACGGCCGTGGTCATCATGGCTCACCTGGACCGCCTGGCCGCCCCCTGTAGCCCCCCGCAGTGCAGCTCCCCCACATCCAGCAAGGTACCTGTCTTAGCCAGCGCTACCTGTACACATCCAGCAAAGCCACATACACATCCAGCAAGATACCTCTCCTAGCCAGCGCTACAACCACACTCTCAATGCCATAGCTACACCTTAGCCCTAACCAAGCCTGTTTGTCAGTTAGTATTTTAAGCAAAGCAGGCAAGAATAAGTGAAACCAGTTGATGGGTAAAGCCGTGCGAGATCAGGGAGAGAGGAAATGCTCCAGGCCGACGGTAGACTTGCACCATTACGTCATGGGCTCTTTTTAATCGTCTTTGTAAAATGCTCAGTGACCCTGCCATAAACTTGAGTTTCTTTTCCTTTTAGCGCTTGTAAACATTTGTAAACATTTGAAAGCCTTTTCCAGCCCATACTTCATGTTCACTCCCCCATCCTCCCCCATCTTTCCTCCCTTCTCCCTTAGGTTTTGCCCAGGGCACAAATCTCTGTGGTCTTTAATTCTTTGTGCAGTTCTGCGCTAGCTACCAGCTAATTAATAACCTAGGGTTACAAGGCTTTGTGATTGCCAAATAGGCTGTAATATGCCAGTCAAAAAGCGCTTGCACAGTGCTTGCATTGACCTAATCCATGTTGTCAGTGGCTTTTTACTAATGTGCCTCTCTCTGTCCCTGTCGGCCCTGTTGGAGGACCATGGGAACATCCAGGTATTTTTCACACTTGATTCTGTCTCCTTGTGCTTCAGTCACTGCATCGCTAACATGGCTAATGTAGCAGTGGATCTTTCTCTGTAGCATAGATAGACTCTATGGACTCTCTATGGAGCCCCACAGCAGAGAGAGAGCCTCCCTTGCTGCATCCCTCCCTCCTCCCTCCCTCCCTCCCTCTATGTCGTCTGCCTTGGGGGGGGTGAGGAGGTGGGGGTGGAGAGAGAGCGATGCTTTGGCAATGATGGGGGTGGCCTCATTGCCTAGAAGCTTAGAATCAGTCACACAAGCACATACTCAGATTCAGAGCTTCAGATTCACTCCTAGTTAGAGCAACTCTCTCTCTCCCCCCCCCTCTCTCTTTTTCTGCCTCGTTCTCTCGCTCCCTCTCTCGCAGCCAAGCACACTCTTGCCATTTGTAGGATCACAGAGAATTATAACGCAGAAGAAATTTCCTTAATCTGACTTTCCCAACAGGGGCTGGTTAAGCTTTATTTATATGCTGCAGACAGAATCATTTAAAATATGAATGAGCATGGCTACATAGCCTAACATTATCAGTAGCTTACACTTACATCCTGCTACCTTGTGAAGGTTTCAGAAGTACCCGTTTGTATTTTTCAATATATTTTGCTGCCTTGGATACACCGCTTGGCATGTTTGACTTAGCCAGCCATCTCAATAACTGGCTGTGCCTTGGGACTTTTATTGTGATCATTTCGGTGGGCAATGTTTGATGGAGTGCGTTATGTAAGGCAGCGGTGGCCTGTGCTGACCTCCCCTGAAAGCTTTTGATAACTGCTCCCACTGGGGAGTCTGGCCCATAAAAGAGCTTATTCTTCCCAGCCGGCCCTCCAGCCAGCCTCCTATTCAAGCCTCTCTCTCTCACTCTCTCTGTCTCTCTGTCTCTCTCTCTTCTTTCTCGTTTTCTCTCTCTCTGTCTCTGTCTCTTTCACTTTTCTTTTTCTTTCTTTCACCCTCTCTCTCGCTCTTTCTGTCTCTTTCCCTCTCTTGCTCTCTCTGTCTCTTTCCCTCTCTCTCTCCCTTTTTTAAATGGGCATCACTCTCTCTACCCCCAAAAGCTATGGTGTTACAGGAACCAGAGCCTGGTCTCAACTCGATGCTGAAATAAGAGGAATATCTTGGGGGCTTGTCTCCATGTCCCCCCCCCACCCCATGTCTCGGAATGGGGACTTTAATTATGTCGTGCAGATTTCAAGTCTTGTCTTTGCTTGTTGTTGACCAAATGTCCAAATATAGTCTTCAGTGTGGATTTCCCGTCTTGTCCTTGCTTGTTGACCAAATGTCCTGAATAGACCCTGATATCACCCTAGTCACATTTATTAAGCATTGAATGCAAAGTCTCAGACAGCATTAAACAAATATAGCAACTCTTGCCCTCAGTCAGTATAACAGATCTGGAGAGATTAGCATGGTGCATTGCTATGACTGCATATCACTTGCCTGTGTATGCTGTATATTCAGTTTTTTATGGTGTAAGAGGGAGAGTCTTTTTATCATCCCATAAGGAGAATCTTGTTCAATTGCTCATTGTGTTGGACGTCTGCTGCTAGCCAGTGATCTGATGAGGTGTGTCCACCATGTTTTGTGCCTAAGCAGGGCACCCTCCAGGAGGTGATAGGCTGGGGTCTGCTGGGCTGGAAGCCCTACGCCAATGTGAACGGCCCCATCCAGTGCAAGGCCCTGTCCAACCTGGGCGTGAGCCAGATCGTCTGCTCCGAGAAAGGCTTCCTCATCCTGGCCAGCACCGGGGCAGTCTACACCCAGAACTACAAGAGCACTACACTGGTAAGACAACTGTGGCTCCTCCACACTCTCTAGATTTGTATATTTCGGAGTAAAGCCTGGCTCAGTTTGGATAGAAGCAGACCCGAAACATCGAGTGTGGCAGTCAAACCCCCATTGCCCAGTTGTCAGTCAAGCTACAACACTGTTGCTCCATTTTATAACCTATTGTATAGATCATTTATATTATGTAGTATATTCACCACTTGTGTCTTCTACATTAGTCCCGGTTACCCTTTTTCTCCATCAAAGACATTGATGGTTTCACTTATGCAGTGTGGACTTTGTCCTGCAAAGGATACTGAATACTAAATTCATTGCATGTCTCCCAAAGGCTCCCATCCTTGTCCACGCCTTGTCGTCCCGGAAGATTGTGAAGCTGGCTGCGCACCCTGACGGCCTCCACTACCTGGCCCTGTCAGCCAATGGCGAGGTCTTTTCCTGGGGCTGTGGAGATGGAGGGCGTCTGGGTCACGGAGACAACACGTACGAACCGCTCACTTAGCCTAATTTATCCCCGATGGGCGTTTTGTGCAGTAGGACGAATCGTGTCAGGTCACTGCCTTTTTGTGACCAGCCATAGCTTAAGGAAGCAGCAATAGAGGCACTATTGTTGTCACTCATAATGAATGCAGTCAGATGAAAAGCCTATTTTGTAGTGAAGAGGTCATGCATAGTCGACTTGGCCAACAAAATGTTAACACCACTTCTACTTAATTTGATATTGGTAAATTCTACTACCATTGTTGACAATAAACAGGGTAGTAGTTATGTACTGTAGGTCTGGTACATGGTGTCAGCTGCTATATTGTCTCACCTGATCACCTGATGTGGCAGGTACCTGGAGGAGCCCACCATGATCGGGGCGTTTGCGGGGAAGCCCGCAGGGAAGCACGTGGTGCACATTGCCTGTGGGAGCACCTACAGTGCCGCCATCACAGCCGATGGAGAACTCTACACGTGGGGCCGCGGCAACTACGGCCGGCTGGGCCATGGTGGGTAATGCACACACACACAGACACACACACACACAGACACACACGCACACAGACACACAAATGCATTAAGTGCAGGCAATTTTTAGATGCACATACTCTTAGGATCAATCGTAAGTAAATTATTAGTCAGCTGGAAATGACTGGTGCTGGTGCTTCTGCAGGTTTCCTTTTCAGACGGGCGCTAGCACATTTGATACCCATAATCCATCACACTGAGACACAGTTAGCCGCTTGAGATGGTTGAGGTCTCCTTCCTGCTCCATTCCCAGCGTGAATTAAGAACCCTGAAGCTATAATGGCACTAACAATATTGAGTTTGAGTTCCACAGATGCATGGCTTTGTTCTTCTTAGCTTGCTTTTTTACTGAATCCAATCAAAACTGTAAAGCATGATTAGATATATGGATACTATCCTTTAAAAACCTGTCATACAAAATTTTCCTCCTGTTTTCGTTCACCCATTTCAGTCCAGTACAAACTAATACTAATACAAATTAGTACATCATGGACCTCACTCACCTTTTGAAACCTACCACATCCTGCCTCGACACAATGAATGGGTTGTGATTGGGTTACTCTGCAGTGGGGTCTTCAACCTCTGACCTTTTTGGTTGCCCTCTCGGCAGGCTCCAGTGAAGACCAGACCACCCCCATGCCGGTGACGGCCCTCAAAGGCCTCAAGGTGCTGGACGTGGCCTGTGGCAGTGGAGATGCACAGACGCTCTGTGTGACAGAGAATGGTAAAAACACACGCATACTGTATATACACACACACACACACACAGAAACATACACAAACACACACTCACACACACACACACACACAGATACACACACACACACACACACACACACCCACACACACACATACACATACACACCATCATCGAGGCTCGAGGAGAATGATAAACACACACCAGCATGCCTTTCCACACATAAGAACACCCTGTGGAGCACAGTAAGCATTTCACATTCACTGTAAAAGTTCTGCAGTCATTTCAGAAAATAAATGTGTTTTGATGACATGACAGATACTATAATGGAAGGACTATAAAAAAATGTTCCTCCTCCTGTAATCACAAATTTTTGGTAGTTAATGAAAATTGTATGAACTGATGAATATGTTCTTGACTGAACAAAATGTAATGTTATTCCATAATGTAAAGTGTCAAACAACTACGTTTTTGGAACATCTCCTGGTTGTGTGCCCCCAGGTCAGGTGTGGTCGTGGGGGGACGGGGACTATGGGAAGCTGGGGCGCGGAGGCAGCGACGGCTGCAAGACGCCCAAGTTGGTGGAGAAGCTGCAGGACCTGGACATCGTGAAGGTGTGCTGCGGCAGCCAGTTCTCCGTGGCCCTCACCAAAGACGGCCAGGTGTACACCTGGGGCAAGGGAGACAACCAGAGGCTGGGCCACGGCACCGACGAGCATGTCCGCTACCCAAAACTGCTGGACAGTCTACAGGGTCAGTAAATACACTCTACGTCCTACTTCTCTTGTGTCCATACGTGTCCATACGTGTCCATACGTGTCCATACGTGTCCATACGTGCCATTGCATCTATGCTGCGTACAGTGTATTAATGCAAAACAATGAAAACAAATGTAGTCATTACACTGATATTAATTTGTACTTAATGCAAAGATTTTACAAAAATTTGTACAAAACAATGTCAATGTAAATGCCAAAGTAACATGCTGGTTCTTCAAGACGGGATAGCTGTGAATGTGTCTCTTTGCAATAACCCCTAGTCCCCCATGCTGGTCTGTGTGTTTCAGGTAAAAAGGTGGTGGACATTGCGGTGGGCTCCACACACTGCTTGGCGCTCACCGAAGACGGCGAGGTGCACAGCTGGGGCAGCAACGATAAACTGCAGCACTTTGACACGCTCTTCTCCAACAAGAAGCAGCCCAAGGCCCTGCCCGGCCTCAACTCCAAACACATCGTGGGCATCGCCTGCGGTCCCGGACAGGTACGCAACACATCACCTGGCTCTGGTCAACCTCACCTGGCCCACTCCACTCTTGGATGCTGCACAGAAAAATGCATTATTCTCTTAATTGATAGCTATATGCTTGGTGTTTTGTAATATTATTATTACTATTTATACAAATAAAAATAAATAATCAGAATCGTTTCCATAGCATAAATGAAGGAGCAGTAGTAATTATTTTTAATTCCGTGTGTGTGTGTGTGTGTTTTCAGAGCTTTGCATGGTCGTCATGCTCTGAATGGTCAGTGGGTTTGCGCGTGCCCTTCGTGGTGGACGTGTGCCCGATGACCTTCGAGCAGCTGGACCTGCTGCTGCGCCAGGTGAGCGAGGGCATGGATGGCAGCTCCGACTGGCCCCCGCCACAGGAGAAGGAGTGCATGGTGGTGGCCACGCTCAACCTGCTACGCCTACAGGTAAAGAAACACACACACACACACACACACACACACACACACATTCACATTAAGTTGTTATGCCCACAGCCAGGTAGGAATTGCATGAAAACACACACATATACACATGTGAAAAACTCTGTGTATTTTGCCAGTTAATGTACGGTGTAAGTGGGCATGGTTGGACAAACAGCCTGATGTGCAATGCTCTGATACACAAGAATTGGTCCATGGCTGACAAAACACACAATCCTCCCACACATGCACAGCAATTGACCACACAACAAAGCATAGTTTTGTGTCATATCGTACACAGGAAAATACTCTTGAAGGACCACAGATGCGATCATTTCCTTTGAATGGCATTAAGATAGTTTAGTTTTAGCTATTTTTAGTCTGCTTGCATATTTCCTGAATACCAGACAGAGGTTGAGTCTCTGTGGCAGCATTGGCGTGTTTGCTTTGGCGCTAAAGATATGGACTAAAAAAGTTCTAGTACATTCCACTGCGTGGAAGCTTTCAACTCTGCGTCTGTGATGATGGCAAGTGACGCTTAATGTGTGCCTTCTCCCTCCCCCTTCTTTTCTTCTCTTCCTCCTCTCCACTCTTCCCTTGTGTTTGTGCACTTCTCTCTACCCCCCTCTCTGTTCCTTTAATTTTGTTTTCCTTTTCTTTTCCCTCTCTCCTCCCATCCCTCTCTTCCCACTCTTCCTCCCTTCTTCCCTCTTCTTCCTCTCTGTCTCTCTCTCTCATTTGCTTTTTTATTTTCCTCTTTTCTCATTCTCTCTTATCTTTCTTCTCTCTCTCTCTCTCTGTCTTTCTCTGTCTCTTTTACTTCTTTTCTCTCCTCTTTTCCTTTTCTCCCTCCCTCCCTCCACCCCCCTGCAGCTCCACGCTGCCATCAGTAACCAGGTGGACCCTGAGGAGCTGGGTCTGGGTCTGGGCAGCGGGCTGCTCAACAACCTGAAGCAGACGGTGGTGACGCTGGCCAGCAACGCCGGCGTGCTCAACACGGTGCAGGCGGCCGCCCAGGCCGTGCTGCAGAGCGGCTGGTCGGTGCTGCTGCCCACAGCGGAGGAGAGGGCCCGTGCGCTCTCGTCACTGCTGCCCAGTGCAGGTCAGTAGCAGTAGCAGTAGCAGAACCAGCACCGGTAGAGGCACAGACAGCAAGAGCCTGAAGTGGACCCTGTGGGTTTGGTCTGTCAAGGGGTAGAATTGTGGATTTGATTCTGGTGTGTTGCTGATTCATCATGCATTCAGACTACTAGGTTGCACAGGACTTTTTAAAGGTGAACTCTGTCATTCTAGTGACTGCACTGCACTTCTTGTCAAAGTAAACAGTCCCTCTTCACATTTTTCTGGTTGTCTGCTAGGCATTTGTACTCAGCAAAACTCTAACCCATACTGTCCCATAGTTCTTGACTCTGTAAAAGCGCAGCAAACATGAGACTTTCAGCTCAGTCTTCTCCTCTCCTCTCCTCTCCTCTCCTCTCCTCTCCTCTCCTCTCCTCTCCTCT
>JAUCNH010000002.1:15132752-15144080 GCA_032353275.1 Sardinella hualiensis | reverse complement strand
GTTTAGATGTAGTTGAAATGTCAAGACTCTTTTATACTCTTTAAAGGATTTCCTTATTCTCAAAGGGCTTTTTGATGTCCTGTCCAGCTTTTCTCTCAAGTCATGTTTTATTCCACATTTATATGACATTATCATACAGGTTACACATAGCAGTGGGTATGCCTGAAGCAGAGCTCTCACACCAGAGTCCTGAACCTGCCAAATTATTCCTTGTCTCATCGAATAGTGGGTGCGACCTGACTGCACGTGATGTCCAGTCTCCTGTTGATGCTGTGGGTGTAGTGGCGGGGAACAAGACTAGCCCTGGTACATAGAGCTGTTGCTATCTTTGTGTGTAGAATGACACAAGCTATTTTAGCAAAGAGAGTGTGAGGGGAGATATGTCAGCTGTTCAGCATTAGGCTTTACCAAAGCTAGCTGGAGGGAAAAAAAAAAAGTGGGGCACACCGCGCATCCGCCGAGGGGAACAGAGGGTAGGATACTGACCTGGGCATACAATTCCCTCACCAAACTGTTGTTGTAATCTTGGGGGGATTTACATGTAAGGGAAGAAAACAGGGATAAACGTTTATGGCACCTGAGCTTTTTTTTTTTTTTTTTTCATATCTCCCTTTTCAGTGAAATATTTTTCTTTCTTCAACCAAGGCAGAGAGGAAAGAGCTGGTTCCCATGTTTCAACAGCCAACACAGAAGGTGAGTGGATCACAAGATGACCCAGTTTCAGCCACAGGTGGTACATTGATTCAAAGTTATATTCTGAAATTGTCTGCTTATGTTTTTTTTAATGGATTCCCAGACTTTAAAGCTGTTTGACTACATATCTTTAGCACTTGTTTCGTCTTTTTTTTCTTCAAAATACAATTTTGTTGACTACAAAAAAGGCAATAAAGCCAGCCTGTATCAACAAATATTTTGTTGTCCACTCATAGAGAATGTGCATGCACCATAAAGGTTCTAATTTAATATAATCATGTGCCTTGGATGCGGTAGCAGTCTCTGTTGCAGTGGCTGCGATATCTGTGAGTCAGTGCTGGACATGGGAAGAAGCAGTGTCAGGTGTCTGATATTCAGGGTGCTAATAGGGGAAATCAGGTCCCTGGAGAGGTTCACATAGGCCACATATGGATGCTGTAGCCTACTGTATGCTTCACTGTGGCTACAACACACATGTAGGCCTATTGTGGAATTGGGGCCTATTGGGGAATTCTGAACAGAACTGAAGTTTGTGGCCTTGAACTCTTTTTTGGCTTGTGTCAATGTCAGGTCGTTCATCAAAGGTTGTTGTTGTCTTTAATGATGCGCTGTTTCACATGTTACCCATATCACATTTCACTGTCACCGTAACTATATGATTTCATGGAGGCTGTTAGACTGCCTACCCCATAACTGAAATGTCTTTTAAGCTCAGTTTCTCAAGCCTCAAGTCCTTATCCTTGAATAAAGCCAGAGGTCAGCTAGCTGAAAGATATCATTTACAATGTGCAGTGAAAATATAGCTCTTAGGCTATTGCTGAAGGCTACCTGTGCTGTCATTTACTTGTGTTCTTGTGTGTAGCAGTAAAATAGGCCACAGAGGCTACACATGTTTTTTCCCCTGAAAGAATGGCTAGCCTATATTTGGCGCTTACATTTGCTAAAATGTGCTAATGCTAACTCATGTGAATCAGACAGATTGATCTGAAGAGAACCCCTTCATGGTAAAGGCCCATCCACCTTGAAGGAGCGATGAATGATAAGGCAAACTCCAAACTCAACATGGCATGTAAGAATACTTTCACCTCATTCTACTCTGCGGGGAAAAAAGAAGAGTGGTATGCAACATTTGCCACAATGTTATTTCCCCGTAATAGCTTGTGATATGTCTAGCTGACAAATTACACCATGGCACGTGATGTAATCTGCATGGTGTTGATTCAATTCAGACCAGGAATGTAGCAGCAGTGCAGCTGTTTCTAGTATCATGAGCCTACATATTGAAGGAACCGCTGGTAGTTTCCCTGTGGACCTGTTGTAGGCCTACTCTCGTTTCTCCAGCCACTAGGCTGAGAGTTTTTGAGTTCCACCTATATGTATAAGCACTCATAAATAAACATATTAAAACTGCCTTTATTCCTATAGTGTTAATTAGTTATAAATGCAGTGTTAACATCTAAACTTTGCCATAGCCTGTAACAATATGTTGCCTTATTACATAGCCTAGACAGTGATTATAAATCAGTTGAGCATTGTGTAGGGTACATAGGCTAAATAACTGATTGATTGATTTTGTGTGGGAAAGTGGTGTTAATTAATATTGATTATCTAAATATATTGATGATATTGACTGTTCATATTAGTGAAGAAGATCCAAGTAGTGAAGGGTCTGGAGGATGTAGAGCTGCTGGAGACAGAGTCCTGTTCGTTTGAGGTCACACTCAGCCACGCCTATGTGGACGGCTCCTGGACCAAGGATGGCACCAGGCTAAAGTCCAAGCCAAGCTGCCGCATCAACGCCCAGGGGAAGAGGCACATCCTGACCCTCACGCGAGTCTCTCTGGGAGACACGGGCGTTTTCTCTTTTCAAGCTGAGGGCGTTGAAACATCTGCTAGGCTTGTGGTCAGAGGTATCAACAACTAAGCACTGTAAATGCATAATGTTCACAAACTAGGCTAATAATTTTGGCCTAGTCAATTGTTGTGGAAAAACAACGACATATGTTCCCATTTTGATAGTCAGACATGTCTGTGAATATTTTAATCTTGACCCCTCAGCTGTAAATGTTCCATTGCCTCCCAGCCAGGGATATCAGAATACTGAGAGAACTATTGGATGCAGATGTGACTGAGAAAGAGAGCGTATCTTTTGTATGTGAAGTGAACTTGGAGGACGTGGATGGACAGTGGTACATCAACAACTGCAGAATGAAAGCCAGAGACAATGTCAAAGTTAAACACGAGGGTAAGCTGATTGCTGCTCTTGTTGGCCCTGCTAAGAGGATCCGCAATTGAATTAGGAAGCAATTTTTACTGGCCATAAGGTTTTGTTTGTTGATAATCAGAGATTAGAGAGTCAGTCTTAATTCTTCAACCTCTGCCTTGTAGACATTTTGTTCTATTGAATTGTGCTATTTAGCTCTAACAATCCCTGCATTCCAATGAAAGGCATAGTCAAGGTTATGCCATCGTTTGTATTATACAGGAAAAAGGCATACACTCATCTTTAAGTCTGTTAAAGCCAACGATGCTGGTGAAATCAGGTTCACTGCAGAGAGAGTATCTTCAACTGCCACATTAAGTGTTGAAGGTAAGTTCTTTGTGTGCCTTTTCTTGGCTGAATTTAATTGAATTAATCTTCATCTATACTGTATTGTGTGTGTGTGTGTGTGTGTGTGTGTGTGTGTGTGTGTGCATGTTGGTGTGTGTGTGTATGTGTGTGTGCTATAAGCTTCCAGTTATAAGCTTCCAACAAGTTAACTTAATATAAGAATTAAGCACTTTTGAGTGAAGGTAAACCAATGGCTCTGTGTTGTTCCAGAGCTCCCAGTTCAAATCATCAAGCCCCTGAAGGTGAAGATTGCCATGTACAAGCACCGAGGCCTTCTTGAGTGCCAGGTATCTCGTGCCAGTGCCCAGGTCAAGTGGTACAAGAACAACCGTGAGATCGCTCCCGGCCGAAAGTTTCAGATCGTCAGCGAAGACGTGTACAGACAGCTGATCATTGAAGATGTGTGCTCCTCAGATGAGGACACCTATACCTGTGATGCCGGCGATGATAAGACGTCATGTCAGCTGCTGGTGGAGGGTGAGATGCTCAGATTCTGATCAAAGCGCTGACTGCTTCTCTCTCTGTATGAGTTCATATTGCAATGTAATTAATATTGCGTAATGTCTCCTAACTAGCCTAACTAGCCTAACAACTGCTGGAGTACTCTGTACTCTCTTTTCCATCACTATTGCTGTGTCATTGAATGAATGAGTGAATGGGTGGATGGATGGATGAATAAATGACATTCAATCTAGATAGCATATACTGTACACAGCTTACACTTTAAATGAATGAACATTCAACCCTGAGGGAATAACCAGACAAGCCAAATAAACGAGACGAACTGGAGAAATCACCTCTGTCACCGGCAAACTGAGGCATGGTTACTGATACAGTTGGAATGGTGTCCGTTCTTGCAGAGCAGGCCATCAGCATAGTGCGAGGGCTCACCTCGGTCGTGGTGACGGAGCCGTCAGCGGCCAAGTTCTGCGTGGAGACCAGCATAAAGTCGGTGCGGCCCCCGAAGTGGACCCTGAGCGGGCAGGTTCTGGTGGACAGCGACGAGGTGGAAATCGACAAAGAGGGCACGGTGCACTGGCTCACCTTCACCACCACCGACAGCACCATGTCCGGCCCTGTGCAGTTCACCTTTGGCAAGAGCAAATCCACGGCACAGCTAACCGTCAAAGGTAAGATATCATTCATTTTAGCGTATCACTAGCAGAGCAGTCAGTAGGCAGACAATAGGGCAACCCGGGTTTGATTCACACATTCCTGAGTCTGTGTCACTTTGGATAAGAGCATCTGATAAATGCCAGTCAACTTAACAACAAATTTCAGTTTTATATATAAGTTCTAAGACACCGAAATCGCTTACATTTGAAGGGGGACCTCACTAACCACTACTAATGTGTAGCCCCCAACTGGGTGATTTTCAGCAGTCGTTACGCATGAGACACACCAGCTAGAGGTGGACAGTGGTGGATGAATGAATGAGTCGATAACAATGGGGGATGATTAGGTATTGTCATAGGCATGCATAGACAGTATCTTATTAATGGTAGTTATTATTAGAAGAAAGCAAGCTCTCAGAGCCTTTAAGAACCTTTATGCTACTTGGTACTGTTGAAGATTTTCAATAGGGGCTCTGCACATAACCTGTTAAGAACCTACTGTATTTTGTCTGTGCCTGTCTGAAGTTGCACTGTTTTTATTGTTGTTGTTGTTGTTGTTATGATCAACCAGAGCGCCGCCTGTCTGTTGTCCAGCCACTTGAAGACACCACCACCAAAGAGCATGGCTCAATCACTCTGAGCTGTGGCTTTGCTCCCTCTCCCCGACTGGTGCGCTGGTTCAAAGGGAAGAACCTGCTGACGGACTCATCAAAATACAGCATGAAAAGAGAGAAGAACCGGGCCGAGCTGCTGATCCAGAACCTAAGGGGAGCCGACTCAGGAGAGTACAGGTGTCTGGCAGGAGGATCCGAGAGCAAAGGCATCCTGACTGTGGAGGGTGAGTCTACCAATGGGACCGCAGGGATAATAAGCTTAGAGGGAAGACATGCATTACAAACAATTACCGGTGTTTGGAAATAAACAGGCATACATGTGCAGTAGCTGCAAACAAACTTATCTCATTCAAGCGTTGATCCACAGCCCCTTACCAGATGTGAACATAAGATGAATGCCCATCGACTTGGTTAGCTGGTAATTATGTGCCCTGCTTTTTGTTAGAAAGCTCCTGTGCGTTGCATATATCAGTCCAACATTAGCAGTCCAGTCAAACATGATTCTAATGCTCCTCTTTGCTATCAAACATGGCATGTTTACCAATTTACCTTCTATTTGGACATTGTGCATTTTGGCAGTGCGCAGACTTAAGATCATCAAACACCTGGAGCACGTGGAGATAGAAGAGGACTCCAACGCAACATTCACGTGCGAGCTGAACTACGAGGTGCCCAGCGTGCAGTGGTTCCTCAATGAGCGGATCCTCCACACCAACAACATCCACAAGATGAGCAGCGTGGGAAAGACCCACAGCCTCACGCTCAAGCGTCTGACCCCGCAGCAGAGCAGGGTGACCTTTAAGGCCCCCGGAGTTAGTGAGGCAGCCATACTCAAAGTCAGAGGTGAGAGCCAAACGCCAATAATCAGCTTCAGCCAGGGCTTTCTTGGATGAGTTAATGTAATGCCGTCGTTAGCTAGCCTAGCCTACCTCAGTTGATAATCTTGTCTGGATGATCTTATAACCTAGATAACTACTGTTTTGTAGCCATACCAGTGTCATAATTTTTTAACATTAAACAGTGAAAAGTGTTTTCAGCTCTTTTTTAGCACTGCAAAGTTGCTTGTTTTATTGCAGTGCTACCAATGCAAGTTTTAATTCTATGCTGCTTCTGTGCCTGGTTGTCTCCAAGAGAGGCCAGCTGTCTTTCTCCGTTCCCTGGAGGATATGTCTGGGGAGGAGCGGAGCGATGTCTGTCTGACCTGTGAGGCCTCCAAACCCAACGTGGTGCCCACCTGGAGGAAAGATGAGGTCGCCCTGGATGCCAGCGACAAGTATGAGATACTTCAGTCTGGGGGATCCCTGGCTCTCATCATTCACAACCTGTGCAAGGATGATGCAGGAGAGTATGTCTGTGACCTGGGTACCAGCCAGACGAAAGCCACAGTCACAGTCCATGGTATGTCCAATTCATTAGGCTTTACAAGTATTAGTATATCATACTACAGTGCCTCTACAGTACATTACATTAACTAAACTACAGTATACTATGCTAATATACTGTACTATATATGTGTTACTCTACTCTACTGGATTGCATCTTTGTTTTTACAGCTATACTATGTTTTTTTTACCATTTTAATAATTTGCTTACAAATGAAGGCTATGTGAATATGTTGTATTGAAAAATAAAACTTCTTGTTCAGACCTTCACATCACAATTGCCAAACGGCTGAAGACCACATCAGTCCTGGAAGGTGACAGCTGCAGCTTTGAATGTGTGCTGTCACATGAGCTGCTCGAGGAGGCCTTCTGGTTCCTGAACGGCCAGCTTGTCGTCACCAACGGCAGGATGCTGCTGTCCAGCAACGGGCGCAGGCACAAAATGAACATCGAGGAAGTCGCCATCTCGGACGCTGGTGATATCATCTTCACCATCAAAGACCTCAGCTGCCAGACTGTGTTGTTTGTCAAAGGTGATCCATCCACTTCTCTCTATCTCTGACCTGCCATTGTTCACACGTTGAAATTTCATTCATGGTAAATGTAGCTGTGTGGCTGTCTGTTGTGTACTGTACCTACAGAGAGGCCTGTAAGAGTGTTTAGGGACATGCTCAACGTGCGGGTGACCCCGGGGGAGGACGCCGAGCTGAGCTGTGAGATCACCAAGCCCGAGGCGTCCATCAGGTGGCTGAAAAACGGCCATGTCATCCACGTGAGCCCCAAGTACGAGATCGTTCAGAGGGATCACCTGGTAAAGCTGATCATACGCAGCGCCACTTTCATGGACTCTGGGGAGTACTGCTGTGAAGCTGAGGGCATCGCTACCAGGGCCAAACTGGTGGTCAAAGGCAAGGGAATCTAATCCATCCAGAATACTGTAATGGTTATTTACTTTAAGATGTGTCTGAGTAAAACAAATATCTTGGATACATTTGAATATTTTTATTAAGTGTGTGTGTGTGTGTGTGTGTGTGTCTGTGTGTGTGTGTGAGAGAGAGAGAGAGTCTGTGTATTTCCTGTCCCTCCTTCTGTGCGTCTGTATGTGTATGTGTGTGTGTGTGTGTGTGTGTTTGTACATATGTTGGTGATTTGGTATTTTACAGTGTGGTCAATTGCTTCTCTCTCTCCCTCCTCCCCTCCCCCCTCATATTCTCTATCCCGTGTGTTGGCTTCTTGCTTCCAGACCTTCAGCACACGTTTGCCAAGGATCTGCGGGACACGCGCGCCGAGGAGAAGAGCATGGTGGTCCTGGAATGTGAGACCAAGCAGCCCGCCACCAAAGTGACCTGGCTGAAAGGCATGATGGTGATCACCACGGGCTCCAAGTACCTGATAAAGCAGAAGGGGGTGTTTCTCTCCCTCACCATCTTCAACCTGGAGTGGACCGATGCCGATGTGTACACGTGTGACGTCGGAACCATGCAGTCCAAAGCCCTGCTGGCGGTGCACGGTATGACTATCTGGGGGGGGGGGGATCTGTTCTGTGGGAGAAATCTGTTTTGTGGGAGAGATTAGATTAGGCTTGTGGATGTTTCGGTCATGTGCAAGCATGTGCTAGCTGTTAGCCTAATGTATCAACCATATGGTTCCTGGGTCACACTCTCACATGGATGGTCTCCCCCTGACTGTAGCCTTTCTACAGATGCTCATAATCTGAGTGTGAACAAAATCTGTCAGCAATATGTTTATCGTTAAAGTTGGGTTTAGTTAAGGTCATGTCCATTTAAAAAATGAGAAAGACAGAATTTTAGTTTCTATAAACCATCTGTTAACTCTCTATTGGCAACAAATAAAGTAAACAAGCAAAGTGTTACCATTCTCTGTATCTTTACAAAATGATGTCTAACATGAGCCTGATCTTTCTGACCCTGTGGTTACCTCTCGTTCAGGTCGGAAGGTCCTGATTTTGGATGAACTAGAGGATGTGGAGTGTCTGGAGGGGGATACAGCCATGTTCAGGTGCCACATCTGCCCAAGTGACTTCGTGGAGGTGAAATGGTACCTCGACGAGACGCAGCTGTACACGAACGACCTTAATGAGATCCACGTGAATCCGGGAGGGTATCACTCTCTCGCCATCAAGCGTCTCGCCAGGAAAGACTCCGGCACCATCTCCTTTGTGGCGGGAGACAAGAGATCGTATGCCTCGCTGCTTGTCCGAGGTAACGACCATAACACATGGTGGAGGATGAAGACGCTGCACGATGCCAGCAGGCTTCTGAGGATTCCTCGGGCATCAGCCAAGAGAAGCATTTACACAGAGTACCTAGAGGAGTCTAATCATGTTGACTTACAATCCGTCTGTTGTTTCTTTCTCCCCCCCCCCCTCCGTGTTTGGCATTTAACAGACAGAGAGGAGGCCCACAATCCTAAGGCCTTTGGAGGATACAGAGGCGATTGAGGGAGGAACCCTGGTTCTGTCGTGCAGAACGTCGAAACCGTGCCACATCCTGTGGTATAAAGATGGCTTCCTGGTGTGGAACTCCTCCAGGTTCTGGACAAGTCGCTCAGGGAATGAGGCCAGGCTCACCATCAGAGAGGTGAACGATACCGACGCTGGTGTATATGAATGTGACGCTGGAGCAGTCAGTACTAAAGCCTCGGTCACAGTGAAGGGTAATGCAACTGTTCACAAAATTCACAATTATAATGATTTATGATGGACAATCTGGGATATTAAAGCTAAAAATAATAAAAAATAGGATTTCTCATGATGAATTATGACATGTTAAATCTTATATGGTTACCATATTGCCGAAATTTTTTTTAGCGTGGAATGTGTGTGATTCGGTTTTAGCTGTGCCTGCTGAGTTTACCCGTAAGCTGCAGGATGTAGACGGGAAAGAAGGGCAGAGCATCGTGCTGTCCTGCGAGTTCTCCCTGCCCGGCATCACCTACATCTGGAGAAGAGGAGCGGAGACGCTGAGATCAGGGGACAAGTATCAGATGAAGCAGAAGAAGTTTGCCATTATACTCACCATCAATGACCTAAAGGTTCAGGACAGCGGAGATTACAGTTGTGTGTGCCGGGACCAAAAGACAACTGCCAGCCTCAGAGTCAGCGGTAATGTGCATGCAACCTGCAACACACACACACACACACACACACACACACGCACACACACACACACATGCTCAAACACACAAACAATCTTCTCTTTCTCACCCTCTGTCTCTGTTTTGCACACTCACAAGCAAACACAATGCACACACATACTGTAAATACACACACAGAAAGAGAAAGTGAGACCAGGAGAAAGAGAGAGAGAGAGGGAGGCTGATAAGAAGTTTCATTAGTCCCATCTCTTCACTGAATCTGAGTCTTCCCCTCCCAGCCATTCCGATATCTTTCCGACGAGAGCTGCGGAACCAGGAGGTTGAGGAGGGCCGGAGTGTGACCCTGCGCTGTGAGCTCTCCAAGCCTGGAGCCTTGTTTGAGTGGAGGAAGGGCTCTGAGACACTGACCAGTGAGGGAGTGTACCAGGTCAAGCAGAGGGACCTGATGGTGGAGCTGGTGATCAAGAAAGCCCTGGTGGAACACAGTGGCATGTACAGCTGTGTGTGTGGAGACCATATAACCACGGCCACACTTAAAGTCAATCGTAAGAGGATGATGTCTCTGTTTGTGCTACATTTGTGTATGCTGTTGTGTTCATGTTGGCTTATCTTGGTTAACCACGTTTGTACAGTATGTTTAGCATACATGTTTAGCATATTTATATTTAGGCTTATGTCTATCACCATTTTGATCTTATTTTGACTTATTTTGTGTTTTATGAAAAGTTAAACAAACTTTTCTTTTTCTGATTACCAAATTGTAATTAATACCTTTCTGTTCTGGTCAAGTTCAGATCAGATGTTCCTCATACAGTAGTCCTCTTATTCCTCATAGTTGTATTTTACTGTGTGATATGACAATGAAGAGGTAGATTTGTGGATGGTGGTAAATGTCTATGATTGTGTTGCCGTTCCCTCCAGCCACGCCGGTGACGTTCAGGCAGAAGCTGAGGAGTGTGGTGATGGAGGAGGGCAGTACGGTGAGCCTGCGCTGTGAGCTGTCCAAGGCCGGGGCCTCGGTGGAGTGGAGGAAAGGAGAGACGCTTCTCTGGCCCGGGGACAAGTACAGCATGAAGCAGAGAGACATCACGGTGGAGATGAAGATCCTCGATGCCACGCTGGCCGACAGCGGCCTGTACAGCTGCATCTGTGGCTATCAGAAGACCACTGCTACTGTCACAGTGAATAGTAAGTTTGACTAGACACAGTTACTCCTGTACAATGAGCTACCATATACAGTTATTTACAGGCTTTAGTGAAGCAGTGTTTATGTACCGACAATCGAGTGACCTGGGTTTGATTCCTGAAGCCCCTTGTCCATGGCGCTTTGGAGAAAACTGCCTCCAAAATACCAGTCAACTTTACTTTGTTTACCCATATTTGAACATGTTTATTCAGATTTATTCTATTCTGTTTTTATTCATTTATTCATATTTATTTTATTATGTTTCAATTATGCTCTAGTGTAATTTAATTAGGCAACTAGATTATATTTATGTGCGTTTGAATGAACTATGCCCATTTGTATTACATGTATACCTGTTTACATGGAACTCACTCCTATTCTAGCTATTCAGGTGACCTTCAAGGAAAAGCTAAAGGATCAGACAATCGAGGAGGGCGGCAATCTGACCCTGCGCTGTGAGCTGTCTAAGGCTGGGGTCCCAGTGGAGTGGAGGAAAGGTGGAGAGCTGATTGAGGCAAGCGAGAGGTTTCAGATGAGGCTAAGGCAAGCTACGGCTGAGCTCTTCATCTTCGAGGCCGTCCCTGAGGACAGTGGGGTATACAGCTGTGTT
>JAUCNH010000002.1:14892380-14906714 GCA_032353275.1 Sardinella hualiensis | reverse complement strand
CTTCCTATGGTGTTTTGTCTTTCTTGATATTTAGAGTTAGTTTGGCTATCGAGACAAAAGCTCATATGAGCTTAGTCTGGCCAACCTCACATACTATCCGACTTCTGAGAGATAAAATCTAGTGTAAAGTTGTTAAGCCTGCTTCCTTCACCTGGGAGTAAAGCTTGCTTCTCATTGGTGCCTGAAATTCAGGAAATGCGGTAAATAGGCTGCTTGACCAGACTGACTTGAACGCGAAATTTTGTGCAGCGTCATAGTATGGGCGAGCCCAGGCTAATTTAGAGTATGATTTAGAGTTAAATCATATAAATCACAAACAAGATTTTCCACATGCTTGAAGGTATTCAACTCAATAAGTATACATGATAGCCTACAGTCAAAAGTGCTAAATTAAGACTGCCTAACAATGTACTATTTTGGATTACCATGACCTGGGTGAATAATACAACTATGCAGGAACATGGTGTATAGTACCTTTAAAGAGGCCATGAACAGCCAGTTTTGGAGAGCAGGTGTTGTCCTCTGAGTTGTGCTCTCTGTTGGGAGAAGGGATGGGCAGTAGTCTAGAGGTTGTAATGAAGTTCTGGGGGAAATTATGTGGAGATTTTAATCAATAGGCTATTTGTTTACAGTTTAATAAGAACATGGTGATGTCTATAGATGACTGAGTGACAGCTTGAGACTGTTAACTGTTGTCTCTCTTTGTTCGTTTTTATAACGTGGTGAACTCCCACATCAGGAACATTACCATGACTCTCATCTACACTGGCACATTTCTGACGGCCATCTAGAACTCAATAACAAACAAAGCAACAAAGGCATGAAATGTACAACTTTCTCATGCGCACCAAGCACCTGTCATTCCCACAAGGTGGGCTCGTCATCTACATTTTTAGATTTAGCCTACCAACATAGGCTTTCAAATAGTGGCGTAACAAATAGTATTTCTAATGGTGACTGCGCTGTCTTAATTTTTACGCACGGTCGGGTATAGTGTAACCTAAGAATTCGTCCCAATGATTTGAGATTCAATAAGTCAACCATTTACCGCAGTTGGAAAAGAAAACAGCGTGACAACGCTACTAGCACACCCTCCCTCCCACTACTGCTGGTGCTAGCCATACACGTTAACTTTAATTGTGGGCAGCCTATGGCGAAATTGCGCAACAGCTGAGAGTTGAAAAACACGAATGCTGTAGACTACCGTTAATCTCCACTGGAAGAGAGGACCTAGGCAGACTCTAAACCACATATAGACATCAGCAACAACCACAATGCCAAGCTTCGTTGCTTTACTGAGGCTCATCGGCCTTCTTTGTTTGGCAACGGTACAAGCGTCTGTTTTCTCAGTTCTGTCGTTCTTTTTTCCGGGCTTAACTAAAAAAATCATTTTAAAAGTGAGTGAGAGAACAACGATGCCTCAGAATCCCAAATTTAAGTTCGAAGACTGGGGACCAACTTTCATGACCTGGACTTTCATCAAAACTGTTGCGAAACATGCGTGGATTTCTCTTGGGGAAGAGGCATTTGTTGGCCATAAGGCTCCTGATTCAACAGTAATCACGATGGATAAGCAAAGAACAACAATACTTAACTTTCTTAATGGTGAGTTATCACAGCCTGCATAGAGCTTGACCATTGAGGCTTTGTGTGTCGTTACTCCTTCAGAGTTTATTGATTCTTTTTCTAGATAGCAGACCACTGGTGATCAGTTTTGGAAGTTGCACATGACCTCCGTTTCTTTTCAAACTTGACGAGTTCAAAGAGCTTGTCAAGGACTTCAGCGATGTAGCCGACTTTCTAGTTGTCTATATTGAAGAAGCACATGCAACAGGTAAGAATGCACCATAGTTTTTCTGCTGTAAACGTGTTGGCAATTTATTATCATTCCAGTTTTATTACTGTAATTCTCACTGTAACTGTAGGTCTATTATTTTGTTGGTTCTGAAAGATGGGTGGGCATTCAATAACAATGTTGACCTGAAGCAACACAGGAACTTGGAAGAGCGTCTGGCTGCAGCACAGATTTTGGCAAAGGAAGACCCTCTTTGTCCTATTGTAGTTGATGACATGACCAACACCACCGCTGCAATATACGCTGCATTACCTGAGAGATTGTATGTTATCCAAAGTGGCAATATAACCTATAAGGTAAGTTGCTGAAGACGAGCCATTAGCTATCAGAAAAACGCCCATAGCGTGAGAAGGTGCTATCAGTGAAATTCCTTTTTGTCGCGATAGCTACTCCTTCGCACGCACGCACGCAGCTCCTGTTCGGTGGCTCACAGCCAAATATAATGAAACGTCATGTTTGTTTGTCGGTGAACCCTTGACCTTGGCCGTTTATATGGTGAAGGGAAGTGTCTTTATACTCTAACAAACGGTAAAAAAGAATTTTGAACAGAATATTACGTTTATTATTCGGATATAAGAGAGGGTATTTTAGTTTGTCCATGTGTTCCATGCAGTACATTTCCCGTTTTCAAACATTATTTTTGTATGTGCAGTGATCTCAGTTGCTTTGTGACGAGACAACCATTCACGTTTGACATTTTTCTTTAGGGAGGGATGGGACCATTTTTTTACGAACTCAGGGAGGTGCGTGAGGTACTGGAGAAAATAAAGTAGAAGATGGCATTCTTCAAGTTTGTAAGGTAAGTGGTGTGGAGGTTGTCACTAGAAGACATACAAAGAAAATCTAAAAATATTTGTAATACTTAGTAAACTAACACATCCCAACCCCTCTCTGCTTTAGTTTAAGAAACAATCAGATTAAAAACTGGACTATAGTGTTGCTGGTGGCTCATGACACTCACCTGCTGTGCAGTAGCCTACTGTCCTGCAAGACTCATATACTGTCCCCTGCCACTCGCCCACTGTACCGCACACTGTCCCATGACACTTATACCAATTGTTACAGATATTTAACCCTGGCCTGAAACTAACCCTAAACCTAACGCATGGGACAGAGGCAAATGACAAGGGACAGTAAGCACATCACACTGGGCAGTGGATGAGTGCCACAAGACGGTATGAGTGGCACAGGACATGCACTGGGCAGTAGGCCGGTGGTACGAGAGCATGCATGAGACAATAGCGCGGGACAGTGGACAGGACAGTGAGTGAGTTTCATGAGCCACCAACAGCAGTACAGTTACAGTCGTTGCGTTACGAGACAGTGGGTGAGTGCCATGTTAGAGTTGGAAAGTGTCACAAGACGGTATGAGTCAGGACAGTAGGCCAGTGGCGCAGGACAGTGCGCATAACAGTAGGTAGGTGGTACAACACAGTTAAAGAGTGGCCCAGTACAGGTCGCAGGACAATGGGTCATTGTCGCAAACCATCAGCAACAGGACAGTACAGTTATTGCTCCTACTACTACTGTTAAGTTTTTCATTCAGTTCTGTAACTGTTAACCTGACTCTCGCCAGATCGATATAGTTCCGCCAGGCTCCACCAGAGGCGTTTCGCTGAGCTCCACACCTTGATCTGGAATCAAGGGCAATACAAACTCCTTTAAGGCAACAAAAAATAATGAACCAATCAGGATCTCCCAGGAGCGCCGGGCGGGATTTGAATTGATGTGACGTAGCGTACAAGTGACGCTCTCATTAGCGGTTGCAACGTGAGTAGTTGTAGTAGCATGTCAATAAAGGGACGGACAAGTGGTTTATCCAATCATATGAAAGGAGTTTTGAAAAAGCCCTGCCTTCTGAAAGACATTTCCAATGGAGTAGTTCCAGATGAATGTGTGGAGCGAGACGGAACAAAATTCAGATGGCGAGAGTCAGGTTATGTAACTGTAACTGTACCAGCGAGAATCTTTGAGACTTGATCTGAAAAACGTTACGTACCTGTTCAGTACCTGTCCAAGCATTCATATTCACCTGGCCATGTTTGGTGCATCTTGAACTCAACCTTGCTCTTGCTGTCTTGCGCCACTGAACCAAAATCCCCACCTCCCTCCCCACCACCCCCAGTTGGGTCCCTGTCTAACAGTCCAGGGGGTAGGCTCCACCATTGCTTGCAAATACCAGGCAGGATCTGTTGCGTCTAGCTGGACTAGAAATCTAGACATACCCTAGTGGTTGCAAATAGTTTTGCTGAGTCATCTATCAGTCATGGCCAGACTATACATTTTGATGTTATAGTCTGGCTTATCAGACTGACATCTACAGCAGCTTTTCTGATCCTGGACCACGGACAGGGCCTACATTTAACCTATAAACCTGCTCTTTCGTTGTGTTGTGTTACAATTACTGTAAATAAATCGTCTGTCTGCGCAAATATGCCATTTGTAAATGCTCCATCAAGAGCATTCAAGTCAAGTTAGTGACTTTTTTTTTCTCCAACTACAGATGAGAAGACGTTTGAGGAAGATAATATTTCCATCAGGTAAACCCCCAAACAAGGGAAATAATTCCAGGAAATAAAAATGGACATCTTGCATGTAACAGGATTAAAAAACTTTGTTCTTATTTCTTTATAATCAAGAGAGATATTGCCTACGCCACTGACATGACCGCAGGGCTGGACTGGAACCAAAAAACAGCCCAGGCATTTTTGGCCAAGGCAGCCTATCATGATTTTTTTTGCGGCCCACCATGATTATTATGCCAGTATTATGCGAACGTACCAATTAGTACCAATGGGCCGCGTTTCATGTTTCAAATACTGTCGCGGCCAATTAAAATATTTTAAATATATTTTTTGTTTATTAAATTCTGACAGCCTTGGCCCAAAAATGTGCCATCGGCCCACCAAGCATTGCCCTGTATGCCCTATGGCCAGTCTGTGCCTGCATGACCGAGATGTTGAAGTGTTTCATTAGACATTTGAATCCCAGTAGCTCAGTGTTTTGCTTATGATGACTACAGTTCAAACCCTAACCCCGGGCCTCTGTAATCAGATGTTTAAAAACACGAGCAGGTGATTGACATGTGAAAAGGACACTTCAAGATTTCTGTATGCATTCATTAATATATGTTTGGTGCCTCATGCATTTGTTAAAAAAGACTTTGATGCAAAGAGCAAAAGCCAACTGCCAACTTGAAATTTGGATATTTTTTTTTTCAAATCCTGGAGATATTTCTATCATCTTAGGCAGGCTATTATTTTTGAAGTGGAACATGAATTACCCTGTGGAGGTGATTTGTTGTTGTTGCATTCACCTACATAATATATGCACTTCTCCTCATCTGGTTTAACTGAATGGGGAGAAAATTGGCTGATTCAAGAATGAATGACAACTTTCCAATACGTCTCTGATTAGAGACAGTCGGCACTGACATTGCATTAAGAATTTAAAAAACCCAAAAGGTTGCATTTTCAAATTAAAATTATTCAATGAAATATATAACTAAAAATATTAGCTGATTATGCAGATTGAGTCTCTCTCTCGTTCTCTCATTCCTGATGTTTTTGTTTGTTTTTTGTTAAAGCACCATGTGCAGTTTTTGTTTATTTTGTCACTATTGAACTCCCCCCTGAACAGTTGTTGAATATGTAGCCTGTATAATAGACTATTGCCTTATATGCACACCATTATGTGCCTTTTTTTATAAGTGCAAGTATAGGAATCAGCGATGATCATTTTGGAAGAGCCATGTTGACTGACAAGTTAATAAACACTATTTAATACCAAGGCTACTGTCCGGCAATGTAGCTTGGATATGCATGGGGGTCTTGTTTTGGTTATGTTGACTACATACAGTATATCACTACATTTATTATGTACAAGTTGTATTCATTCATGTTAACATTTAGTGTAACTGCAGTGGTAAAGTTAGCATTTGATCTTCATTCAGCCAGTGTTTCATTGTATACATGATACATTAATATTCTTTCATGGTTTTGTATGACTAGTATGATTTGTGATGATGACAGTATAAACCTGTAGGTCACTGTAATCTGATGTGCTCATAGTAGACAATGTACAGAATTATGAGACAGCACTAATATCACAAGTGTTTGGCACTGTCTTAACCTTATCATTGCTTGTACACATTATCTATGTTCCAATAAAAAGAAAACCAAATTGTTGTCTGTCTACAAAATGCACTCATTTATGATTTATATGTTGATATGTGATTTCTCAACACAAGTGGAATATATTTTGAAATATGTCATTTAGAATGTTCACTGAGGATGTATAAGAAAAGCACACATAAAAGAGAAAGAAAACATCACCAGACTCAAGACACAGATCAATTATTCCAGATTAAGTGCAGACGCAGATCAATTAATCCAAATTAAGTGCAGAGTAGAGATTTTACAATGTTAAAATGCCTTGATGTTATTCGAACTGAATATGTTTAGTTTCATTGCAATATGCTTCTAAAACCTCAGCATTCTCTCCTCTTGCCTTCAATCTTTTAGAAGCACCCCAGTATTTGCAGGATTTCTCATAAAAAGAGTGAAGATGCCCATAATGTAGGCCTAGACATGTCCTCTGGAAGTCATGTCCTATAAACTTATTTTTATCAGCGTCCTTCTCTAGTTTGTATTTTAACTGTGTTTGGATTTAGTGGATGGTAACATACTGTAAAATGCAATTTTGCACTTAAATAGCCATTAAGAGCTGGTGCACAGAGTACAACTGGGATAATGTTTTACTGCAGAGAACATAACTTTGTTCATGAAACACTGACTAAAAAAAAAAAAAAAAAAAAGCCAAAATCAGTGACTACGTTTTTACAAGCACCATCTCAGGGTTGCTACGGACTGAACTCCAAACACCCTTGGCTAACCTGTAAAGATTTATTAGACTTTTGTTCAACTTATGGTCTTGCTAAATCTTGGAATGACCAACAGTAGGATTTAATTCAGTCAGAGCAAGAGAATTGAAAGCTTTGATTATGATGCCAGGCACAAGAAACATGCATGAGTGAAATAGTATTTTAGCAATGAATTCACTGTAGCAATAACCGTGTTTAAGTGGTAGTTTTAGTGATAACTATGTCGTATGTCCTCATTTTACCCTTCATTTGATCTACTGGGCAAGCCTTGCCCTATATAACTGCAAGTGAAGAGATAGGCAGAAAGAAACTGCCAGCTCTTGTTGACAGTTACCATATTCAGGGACTTGTTGAGGGAGGTGTGAATCAACTCGGCCAAAGCCTCAGGTCAACAGGTGTTGAACTCAAGCCACACGCAGGACCACTTCTCTGTTGCTCTACAAACAGTATTGTTCAGGTGAGACAATTTCTCACTCACCTTTCATAAAATATTTCTGGATAAATCAATTGTGGAAGAACTAGAAAATGTTCAATCTTAACACCACTGCATGAAAATACTGACCTGAATTTTGGAGTGGATTCTGTCACAAATGATAAGATCTAAAATGTAAAGATTATTTTTCTAATATTTCACAATATATTTTGTTTATGCCAGCTCTGTTATTCTAACTTTGTTCTATGTCCATGTCTTGATTCATTCTCACTGGTAGCGGGTAATGGATGGGTCCTGGGACACACGCAGAATGAGCAGGGTCACTATGAAAGATTCAGGGAAAAACCATAGTAAAGGCGACAGGGACACTCGGACATCTAAAGAGGTAGACCTGCCACT
Source organism: Sardinella hualiensis (assembly GCA_032353275.1). Classification (NCBI taxonomy): domain Eukaryota; kingdom Metazoa; phylum Chordata; class Actinopteri; order Clupeiformes; family Clupeidae; genus Sardinella; species Sardinella hualiensis. Next base: position 14,899,145 of record JAUCNH010000002.1, on the reverse strand, counting down.
GCACAGACAAATCATTGCCTGTTGAGACTTTATGAATGTCTGTTGTCATTATTGACCACAATAGCAATGAGATGTTGTGGCAATGCCTGACATTAAAGTTCACTACGTGGCTTTGGGATGGACTCAGTTTGGTTTATTTACAACAGGCATGTAAGAAATCATTTGAAATGTTTTAAGTATGGATAAATAATGTCACAGGGAGATCTGAGTGCCTTACTTTGTTGTTTGGACTTCAGGCTCTCACCACACCGATGCCTTTACTTACTCGACGGCTCTCCAGACAAGTCCAGGTGCCAACTCTGGACCGTAACTTCATCAGCCTGAGGGGCCTGCTCATTGCTCAGAAGTTCTCAAAGGGGCTAAAGGTCAGTGCAGCAGCAGAAGTAAGGCATCTGTATAGTGTCACATTCCTGATGGAGATATGTCTAATCTAAAGTACAGAAGGTGATGGGGAAGCTGTGGCACAAACATTTGGGTCCAAGTATCCTCTATCCTCATAGTGCACCTTTGACACATACATGTACCTGTTCCACCCAGTAAAATCTTCTACTTCCTCTTGTCACTCTTCATTGTCCCTTGTGAATAAAAGCAAAAATGACGAATTATCTGTGTGTGTGACTTCTCAGGAGCGGACAGCACAGAAACTAGCAGCAAAGAAAGGCATCAGAGGTCCTCCAAGAAAGCTGATTCTGATCGTCAATGACCAGGTCTAAATGACAATATTTTACCATTTTACCATTTACCACATCTATAAGCTATTGCCAAGTACTTGAGTACTTGAAGTATATGAAACAAGTATAGTTTTTAGGGAGGATTCAGCACCCAGTCTAAATTTAAGCCAAGGTGTTTGACTGTATTATCTCAGCTTTTTTAGTTGTGTACTTCACCAGTCATGTCTGACCACAGGCATGACAATGTTCTCTCAGGGTGTCTCAGGGTTGGAAGACATCTGTTTTTTGTGATTTGCTGATGAGCCACAACAGCGGAAACCCAGTATCCTCCCTAATGTTAAGCCCTGAACCCTCAAACACCTAACTGCCATGAATCAGCAAATCATGAAGTCGATTCGTGCCAGTGAAGTCTTTAAAGGTTCAGAGCTCAGGACACTGGGATTCAGCCAACCTCTGGCTTGCTTGAGACAGTCAGAGCGCACTATCTCGGAAGTCCGACTCCTTTCTGCCCCTCTCTCCTGCCCTTGGCTGAGTGGAGAGGCCTGCTTCCTGGACAGAGCGGCTCAGGAAAGAGCTCCACAGCAAACAAAACATCATTCTGGGGGAGGAGCTGTTCAAGTCGGACATGAAGCTCTCCAAGGTCAGGTAGCACTGTGAGAAGAGGACCTCAATGGTCACCTCAATGGGAGGCTTGTGGCAGTGATCGACCCTCCCAGGCGCACTGAAAAAGAGCTCATCCGGGAGATCCGGCGAAGCGAACCTCCCGTCTTTGTGGGGGTCATCCCCACTGGGCGCTGACCCTGGAGGACAAGCACACCAATTATTCAGCAAGAGGGTGTGGGACTTCACCACTGGACTAGTCACCATGGCAACCGGCTGGAGGGCAAGACCCTGAATGACATCATCGCCAGCGGAGACGAGGACCTCAAAGAGTTCATGCACAAGTGCAGCGGAGGCTTCCTGGCCTTCAGCAACCAGGACAAGGGGGACCGGGAGCAGGTGGCCAAACCTGGTGGCTCTCCATGGTAACCAGTGTTACACTTCCAGCCTGGAGCCCAGACCATCAGGAGAGGCGGCTCTGAGAGAGGCAGGAGGCCATCTTGAGTCAGAGGGATGAGGCCATTGCTCAGAGGGAGAGGGCACTGGTCAGAGGGAGAGGGCACTGGGCGAGACAGTCCAGGGCGAGGACAAGGGCCTGGAGCGAGAGAGACGGGCGATGTGGAGGACAGAGGAGGCAGAAGCCAGAAAGATGTCTGAGGTGCCACAGGGTCAAACCATAATGGGAAGGTCACTGAAACTCTGGGGCTGGGTGGAATAGTGTTGGGGGTTCTGCTTTTCAAAACATGGGCTGCCTGAAACTAGCCGCTCTGAAACACAACAACCAGCTTGCCCAATGACATGGAAAGAACTTAAAGGTATAGTTTGGTATTTTACACTTCAAGCCCGTTTTCTGTATCGCCCAGGATGCAAACGAGTGGTTGACACCGAAATGTCGACGATGGTCCTGTCGTTTAAGGCCAGTAACCACTCAGTGAGTTGCACATCTTTTAATATGAATGTTTAGAGGTGTTTTAAGGACAAGATTAGCCTGGCACATAGGAACAATGCTGAAGCCCTGCAGAAAAGATTCTAAAGCAGCCAAATATCTGAGACAGGACCAATCTTCAAGATTTCTGTGTCAACCACTCGTCTGCATCCTGGGCAATATAGAAAACAGGCTTAAAGTGTAAAATACCGAACTATACCTTTAAGAAGCCAGAAACAATAAACAAGTGTCTCCAATAATTTAGCAGGATCATTTCCTTAAAAAAAGGTGATTGAAATTTGAAACAAAAGATTCCAGTATCAAGAGAAGTGCTCCGGAGGTTTCTCTGGTGAGGAGCTGATGCTGACTCCGATGCATCACGGTATAAATTAACCCCACAAGTGAATCACTGAGGGCTGATGGCAAACACTGATCATGCAAGAGCGGGCGCCCCCTGGTGGTGAGGTCTCAAACTAGTGTGTCAGATGACTAGTATAGGAGTCACTGCCTCAAATGTATGGATTGGAACATGATGCCTACATCAGATGACTGTGTTTTTGCATCTGTCCCTACTCAAATAAACAATAACAACAATAAAATGCCTCTTACCATTGAAGTCTATTGTTTGTTTGTTTTTTACTATCAAAAGCTCTCTTGGCCTTTTCCCATTAGTACTTCTCTTGGCCTCTCTCTGTTCATAAACATACAGCACACACCACCACCACCTCTCTCTGTTCATAAACATACAGCACAGCACACATCACCACCACCTCTCTCTTTTCATAAACATACAGCACACACCACCACCACCTCTCTCTGTTCATAAACATACAGCACACACCACCACCACCTCTCTCTGTTCATAAACATACAGCACAGCACACACCACCACCACCTCTCTCTTTTCATAAACATACAGCACACACCACCACCACCTCTCTCTTTTCATAGACATACAGCACACACCACCACCTCTCTCTTTTCATAAACATACAGCACACACCACCACCTCTCTCTTTTCATAGACATACAGCACACACCACCACCTCTCTCTTTTCATAGACATACAGCACACACACCACCACCTCTCTCATTCATAGACATACAGCACACACTGCTTCCTGAATACAATCTGAAAGTCAAAAAAGTTGAAAAAATTGCACCATGTGCCAGACAACAAGCAAACATTGTAATTACATTTACTATATAACAGTGGCATTATAAAACAGTAAATCACGGCACATGCTACTAATAATACTACACTGAGAATAAACTCCAAGTAGGTCACCAGCCAAGAGTATGTGGTCTAGCTGGTCACATTCCTCTCAGACAACCATCTGCTTGTTTCCTGTAGCCTGTTCCACTGGGCTTACATACATGACAACAACTGGTACTAATAACTATATATAGGTCTATGCCTATAGGCCATAATCTATAGTCCTACAGTTGAAGATGAAAAAATGAAAGACCAAAAACCTGTCATGCACCTTCTTACTATCAGCTCCACAGCAGTTCTGTTGTACGCTGGTGAATTCTCAAAAGGAAAATCAGATAGACATTTTTCCTTGAGGTTGTCATCATTTGAGATCTCTTGGTGCAACATTCTTGTGTTTTACTGCAACATTCTTTTTCAAAGAGTCAGTTGACTTGACTTCTTTAGTCATTGCCAACCTCCCCTGGCTTGTGCACACATCTCTCTGGCTGGTAAGAAAAGACACGTTTGTTCCTTAACTTTGAATGTAGAAATCACAGTGAAATTCTGTGTTCATCTGTAGCAGTGTCAGCATTAAATGATGGGCTTAATGTGTAAAAGACCCTAATATGGATATGTAATAATGTGGCTTTCTCATGTTTTAAACTAATTTATTATGCTCATATGTTCAGCAGAAGTATCCGTGGCGATGACTCCTCTGGATAAGCCGTGGTTCCCTTCGGCCTCTGAAACTCCACAAGAAGATTTGACAGACTCCTGTGTGAAATGTATGTACATTGACAGACTCCTGTATAAAATGTAGCCTGTACATTTTATTTAAGTTGAGCCCCATTGCAGTCACAGAAGCTTATAAGCTGATTTTATGATTTTATTTGAATGTATGCCTTTTTAAAACAAGTCCTAATTTGATTTTTTAAGATGATAACTTAAGTTTAATATTTTGATATAATTCAGTTTCAATACTTATTTTGTTATACAACAAAATTATGTTCCCCAATTCACATAGGCTAGTCTAATTAAAGGAACAGTAAGTAAGAAATAAATGTAAATTAATCATAAAATTGCCCTGATATAGGCTATCACCAGACATTGAGGGATCACAATAATTTAAAATACTTTTATCACTTACAACAGTAATCCAGCCTGAATATTCCCATTACAAAAGTGAAGTTGCAGCCCTCAACTTGTGCTGATGCAACCTACATGTATAGTAGCTGGCAGCCTTGTGCGTACGTTTTAAACGTGACTGCAGTACCAGTTTTGGCCACAAACTTAGTCTACATACTGTTCCTTTAATCTGTTACTATCACATAGGTTACTTGAACTCAAAATGTGTGTCTGTTATTTGTATTATTTTAGTTGACTTAGACGATGAAGCTGACACCCAGACAGATATTTACACATCTGAGGAGAAGCTCGAAGAGAGTAAGTGGGATTAGTGGCGGTATTTTCATATTATTTGTGTTTTTATAACATGCCATTACTGTATATTTACAGTTGGACCGTTATTCATTGATACACTGCAGAAACCACACAGTGAAAATAATAATAAATATATTTAAGCCGTAATGCTTTTTAGCATTTAGCATAAGATGTTTCGTGGCAGGGAGCTTTATCACACCAAACACCCTCATCTGTAAGCTGACTCTTCCGTGTTGACCTGTGCTCTGTGGTATTAAATTGGAAATTATTTTGGTCAGTAATTAAAATGATCATACTTTATGACAGCTCATCAACTCGTCAGGGAATGTAATTTTAACTTAGGCTATATTTCAAACATTTATTTGATATTTTACTGTAAGTATAATAAGTCTCCACCTAGGGCATGAATATTGCATGCTGATGCCATTGAACATGTTCTAGGGCATGATGATATTGCATGCTGATGCCATTGAACATGTTCTAGGGCATGCTGATATTGCATCCTGATGCCATAGAACATGTTCTAGGGCATGCTGATATTGCATCCTGATGCCATTGAACATGTTCTAGGGCATGATGATATTGCATGCTGATGCCATAGAACATGTTCTAGGGCATGATGATATTGCATGCTGATGCCATAGAACATGTTCTAGGGCATGATGATATTGCATGTTCTAGGGCATGATGATATTGCATGCTGATGCCATAGAACATGTTCTAGGGCATGTTGATATTGCATGTTCTAGGGCATGCTGAGTTCTGGGATTTCTAAAGTCTCCTTTCCCCCTCAGGCAGGAGTGTCAGCGCTGCCAGCGTGTGTGTGGCGGAGGAGTGGCGCATCATGCTGCTGGGAAGGAGAGGGGTGGGGAAGAGCTCGACTGGGAACACCATCCTCAGCCAGCAGACATTTGCAGTCAGCAAGGCACTGAGCAGGGTCACCCAGGTCTGCGATCGGAGAGAGGCCATGGTGGACGGACGGCCTGTGGCCGTCATTGACACGCCAGGACTCAAGAATTCCTCTGGGGAGGAGAAGAAAGTCATGCGTGAGATCCTAAAAAGCATGTCTTTCTACAAGCCTGGTCCTCACGTCTTCTTGGTTGTCTTGCCCATCGGGAACCTGACACAGGATGACCTCCGTGTCCATAAAATTATCGAGAACATGTTTGGGAAGAAGGTCTGGCAATACGCCATCGTGTTGTTCACCTGCGGAGACTCTCTAGAGGGGAGGACTCCCACCGATGTCATCGGCAGCGCAGACAGGGAACTGCGTGAGTTCATCCGCAAGTGCTCCGGAGGCTTTGTGGTCTTCAGCAACAAGGACATGGAAAATCGGACCCAAGTCACTTTGCTCATGGAGAAGATCGAGGCCCTGATGGCCATCAATGGCAACAGGTGGTACCTAACAAAGTACTATCCCTTGTTCGAAAGGAAGATCAGAGAGCGGCAGGAGAAGCACATGGAGGAGAGATCTGAGGACATGGCCGAGAGGGAGAAGCAAGTCGAGACCCTCTACAGTGGCGATGAGTTGGACGAGAAGAGACGGGAGCTTTGGAGGGCAACAGATGAGGAGCTGCGGTTTCTTGCTGAGAATCCAAAGATGAAGAGTTCGATAAGGAAGTTGTCCGCCTAGCTGCACTGTCTGGGGAATGGGGCCAAAGGACACGGCAGAGACGGGAGCTGTTAAGATAAACGTGAGCGGCAGGAGTGTGGGAGGGTGAAAACATGAGCCAGTCTAGAGACATGCAGTAGATGTGCCTCAGCTGCCCCCAGGGACACATGGACTATGGGACACATGGACACAGGGACACATGGACTATGGGACGTTGCTTGCGGAGGAGAGCGTTCAGATGAGCTTCTCGCAGAATTCTATAAACATTTTTGGGATATATCACCATTATTCATCCGACTAGTTGCTGATATTAAAAACAATT
>JAUCNH010000002.1:14371750-14383491 GCA_032353275.1 Sardinella hualiensis | reverse complement strand
TTGTAATTCGGCTCTTGGGCCATCCTACTGCCACATAACTATGTGCTCTGAACTTAAAATCGTCATATTACTCTAGGTGTACTGGCTAAGTCCTATACGAAGCAGTACGGTTGCTAAGCTAATACGGAAGTTTTAGTCACGACGTGCGCCCAGTGCGCTCGTACATAGCAAACGGAGAGTTCATTAGTTGCAATTATCTCACAGGTTTATTTTCGTAGCCATAGACCGGCAATAACTCATAACACATGTTTAGAAAATAACAAACCGAAAAAAGAGCTTATTACCATACACTCGCAGAACAACATAAGGGCATTAGCGCATAAACGCATAAACGCAGTCGAAAACTGTTTGCTTCCCCTGGCTCAGCAACACCTGTGTTTGGGTTTCCCTCGGCTAAAAGGCCTAATTGGGATGACCCGGGGTCGGCTGAGCCACACCATGCAAAGAGTACATACAACCCCTAGTGGCATGGAGTGAAATTGTATGAAAATAAAACAAAATGAATATGGCTCATACACACCAGCCCCTAATTGCCAGAGCAATTACACAAAATTCAAATGAGCCATAACTACCAAGAAAAGAAAAATAGCCCATTTAAATGGAAACCAAAAACCTATTACTCAATATTACTCAACTTCATTCAGTAAGCATATTTTGGTTATGGGTCGTTCAATGATGCTTGTCTTGGTCTTTAAACGAACCACACGCACTAGACCTCTCTTATCAGGGAAGGTTTCCAGGATTCGTCCCATCATCCATGACCCACGTGGTGCTGTGGAGTCTGCAACCACGACAAGGTCTCCAGGAACAAAACTTCTCTTCTCCTGGTTCCATTTTTGACGCTCCTGTAGAAGCGGTAAGTACTCGCGGATCCACCTCTTCCAAAAGAGATCCGAGATGTACTGGGCTTGTTTCCACCTTCTTCTTGTGTAAACGTCCTTTTTGTCAAACAGGCTGGTGGGAGAACTGGTTTTCCTTTGAGGAGTAGCAGATGGTTTGGCGTCAAGGCCTCAAGGTCATTGGGGTCCTCTGACAGCTTTGTGATGGGGCGATCGTTGAGGATAGCTTCAGCCTCACAGAGCACAGTATGGAACACTTCATCATCTGGGGTCTGCTGACGGAGCACAGAGCACAAAATCCTCTTGATCATCCGTATCATGCGCTCCCAAGCGCCACCGTGATGAGATCCGGCTGGAGGGTTAAAGCTCCACTTGATTCCTTTCTTTGACATGACTCTTTCAATGCGATCATGATCCAGAGAGGCCAAGGCTTCTCGCAGCTCTCTTTCTGCACCCACAAAGTTGGTGCCATTGTCAGATCTCAGGTGCGAGACTTGTCCTCTACGACAGATGAACCTACGCAATGCATTGATGCATGAGTCTGTATCAAGAGAATAGGCCATTTCTAGGTGTACGGCCCTGCTTGTCATGCAAGTGAACACCACGCCATATCTTTTCACAATGCTACGCCCTCTTTTCACGTCAACTGGTCCAAAGTAATCTATGCCAACGTTTGTGAATGGTGGTAGATCAGGAACCACTCTCTCTTCCGGCAGGTCTGCCATTTTTTGCTCACCAGGTTTTTCACCATGGAGCTTACAGGTAAGACATCTTGAAATTATCTTCCTCACTGCAGTAGGTCCACTTGTGATCCAATATTTTTTCCTTGCAGCAGAAAGAACATGATTCCTACCTCCATGTCCAAGCTGTAGATGGAGGTGACGAAGGATAAGGTCAGAGATGTGCTGGTCTTTTGACAAAATGAGGGGGTGTTTAATGTCCTCAGGGATTGCAGCCTTATTCAGCCGTCCACCGACTCTTAAAAGTCCTCCTTCTAGAACCGGATTCAATTTGAAGATGCTGCTACTTCTCGGCACTTGTGGCTTACCAAGGGTAAGTGCAGCAAATTCAGTGGGGAATCTCTCTTGTTGGCAAAAAGCGATTATGGAGGTTTCAGCATCCAAGAGATCTTCCAGCGTTACTTTCTGATTCCCAAGTGATGTTGAGAAAGCTTGCATCTCCTTTTGTACATCCAACCTTGTTGCTCTAGTAGCAGGGGTGTTTGCAAGCTCCAACTCTTTTCTTTTCTGACTCAGTTTGAGCAGGGTTCCTTTCAGCTTAAGGAGCCATGCAACTGCAACTTTCAATCTTTGCCAATCAGAGAAATGAGTCATCAGTTGCGAGGTGGCATTGGTTCCAACAAGTATTGCATTGACCGTCACACTTTTCTTTATTTCTGGGTCGTCGGCAGTGACACCTGTGTCCACAGGAAATGTTGGCCACGTTTCTTCAGGATCCCATAGAAATTCTGGGCCTTCCATCCATCTTTGATTCACAAGATCTTCAGCCTTTAATCCACGTGACGCATCATCAGCAGGGTTTAGAGATGTGGGAATGTATCTCCACTGCTCAATTTCCGAGTTGTCTCTGATGGTGGTTATCCTGTTTGCGACAAAAGTTTGAAATCTTCGGTCTTCATTCTTTATATACTTCAGAACTGATGTGCTGTCAGTCCAAAAGCAGGCCTTTTTCAGTGGAAGCTGGAGCTCCGATTGAAGCATCTTGTCCACTCTTACTGCGACAACAGCAGCGGTGAGCTCTAAACGGGGAATGGTGACAGGCTTCAGGGGAGCCACTCTGGCTTTGCCAAACAGGAAGGCAACATGAACCCTCTCATCCATGTTCTGCATCCTCAGGTAAGTAGCCGTGCCATATCCGTTCTCGCTCGCATCTGCGAAGTGATGTAATTGGGCACTGACCGTCCTCCCAAATCCTTCAGGCTTCACACATCTGGGGATCTTGAAATCTGCCACTTTCTCAAGATCAGTCAGCCATTTGTTCCACTTCTGCTGGAAAGTTGGAGGCATTGGATCGTCCCAATCACACTTTGTCCTGCATAATTCCTGTAACAGCAGCTTGGCTGGTAGTACTACAGGTGCCAGGAATCCCAATGGATCATAGACGGAGCTGATGATGGATAGCATGCCTCGCTTGGTTGGCGGCTTCTCCTTGACTTTCAGCTTGAATTTGAAAGTGTCCGTCTCGATACACCACTGCAAACCCAAGGCTCTGTCTAATGGTAGCTTATCTCTGTCTAGATCAAGCTCATGCAGGTTCTTGGATTTGAGATCCTCTGGGAGACTTTGTAGCACTTTTCGACTGTTACTGATCCACTGCGTGAGAGTGAAACCTCCTTTGCTGCAAATGGTAATCAGGTTCTTAACCATGGTGACTGCTACCTCTTCAGAGGGCAAACTCTTTAGCAGATCATCCATGTAAAAGTTGCGTTTCACAGTTTCAATCACTTCTGTTGGAAAGTTGGCCTTGTTGTCTTCAGCGGTCTTTCTAAGAGCAAGACAGGCAGCACTGGGTGATGAAACAGCTCCAAATAAATGAACAGTCATGCGATGTTCAACAAGATCTTGTTTAAGGTTACCTTGAGGCCACCATAAGAATCTTAAGTAGTCTCGGTGTTCCTCTGCTACCTTAACTTGGTGGAACATGGCCTTTATGTCTGCCATTATGGCCACTCGTTCCTGTCTGTAACGCACAAGAACTCCAAATAAAGAGCTGGTGAGGTTCGGTCCTTGCAAGAGCTGGCTGTTGAGCGAGACCCCTTTGAACTCTGCTCCACAGTCAAACACCACTCGTAGCTTTCCCTTCCGTGGATGGTACACGCCGTGGTGCGGGATATACCACACCTTCCCTGTTGGCGTTTCAAGCTGATGTTGAGGCACTTCCTCGGCGTAGCCATTGCTAATGACATCAGCAAGAAAGTTCTTGTACTCCTCATGAAAGCTTACGTCTTTCTGAAGTCTCCTTTTCAGACCACGAACACGTTGCAAGGCAACACTGATGTTGTTCGGCATCGAAACATCTTTCCCTTTGAAAGGCAGTTGGAATGTGTAATGTCCACTCTGAAGCTGAGCAGAGCTTTCCATTATCTCCACAAATTTCTTTTCTTCCCTTGACATTTCTTCCTGTTCTGCAGAAGCTCGCTCATTGAAGTCATAGTTGTACTGACTGGTTAACAGTTCTTCAATTCTGTCAATGGCGATTCTGTTGGCATTAACTGAAGGGTGGTCACTTACACAGTCTCTACTTCCTCGCAACGGACCATTTATTACCCACCCCAGTAGGGTTCTGATCGCATAGGGTCCATCTTCACCTTCACGACTGTTAATCACCTCCCAAGGCTCCATCAACTTGGAGGCATTTGTGCCAATTAACAGGTCAACACCAGCATTTATGTGGGGAATTTTCACATTTTCTAAATAAGCCCATTTTCTCAGCTCCTTTTCACTGATTATGTTGGCTGTAGAGACAGGCATCTCTTCCTGGGTACACACTTTGGGAAGTGGATAGAAGCACTCACCAGAAATTCCTGATATTTCCAGGCTGTCAACAACAGAGCTTTCCACTACATTATTATGGCCCAAGGTGCGGATATGAATCTTGAACTTGCGTCCTTCCATGTTCAAGTCATCAATGAGCTTCCTGGTGCAGAAAGTTCCTGTACTCCCTGGGTCCAGAAAAGCATGAGTTTCAATAACTTTGTTTCCCTTTGAGCACTTCACCTTAACAGGTAAAATGGGAAGAATACCATTGCAGTGGCCAGCCCCAGTAAGACCACAAGCGGAGGATGTTGTACAGCTGTCAGACATCTTTGACTGTTCAGTGTTCTTCGGCTCAACGTCCTTTTGAGTAACCTTTTCCTTCTCTCCAATGTGCAATAAACTGGGATGCATTCGATTACACCTTTTGCAAGTGAGGCGCCTGTCGCAATTCTTGCTCAAGTGTCCTGTGCACAAACAACTGAAACACAGACCTTTCTCCTTTAGATAGTCCAGTTTCTCCCTGTGTGTCTTTCTTCCCAGCTTAAAACATTGTTCCAAGACATGACCACCAGTATCACAATACAGGCAGGAAACAGACTCATTCTTGGTAAAGGATGTCACTTTGTTCTGAGCCTTTTCTTTCTTGTCAACATCTGGTTTGCTGTATCCATCCTCATTCTTATGAGCATCTGCTTTGCATGCATCCTCAATGACTACCTGTGTTGCAAAGCTGTTTCTTCTCAACTGTGACTTCATTTGTAACGGTTTCACCTGTAACTTGCTTGCCTTTGTAGCTCCTTTGATTAAAGGTGAGGTGTCTTGTATGTCACCAAAGACTGGATCTGAAGTGATTCTGACCTGGTGTTCAATGAACTTCACAATGTCTGAGAATCGTGCTCTTCGACCAGTTTTCTCCAATATTTCACATGCCTTTGTTCTCCACCTGTCTCGGAGTTTGTACGGAAGCTTCTGACTCAGAATCTTTATGTTTGCTGGCATGTTAAGTTCTTCCAAGTACTGAAGATCAGCCATAGCGTTAGAACACTCACGGAGGAAAAGTCCATAAGCTTTGAGCGCTTTGGTGTCCTCAGCTCTGATGCTTGGCCATCCTGTGACCTTCTCCATGTAGGCTGCAGTTATCTTGAACTCATTTCCAAAGTGCTCTTTGAGCAACTTCTTAGCGACAGCAAATCCTTCATCTGCAGTCATATGAAGGCAGCTGCGTACAATATCTCTTGGCTGTCCTCTTGTAAATTGTTCAAGATAGTACAAACAATCTCCTTTACAGGTGGTCTTTGCTTCCACACAGTGTTCAAACGCCTTCATAAACTTATTGAATTGCAGAGGATCTCCATCATAAGTTGGAATTTCTCGGCGTGGCAGCAGTTGCGAGGTTTGCATTTGAACAAGAAGAGCGGTTATATCATTCTGTTGTTGCAGCAGATTGTAGAGACCTGCTGTCTGATTTTGGCCTTGCAGGGGTTGAGATACTTGAGTAGGTTGAAAGCTTTGACTGAAGGTTGTCTTTGCTTGTGATGGTAAATGACTGGGTAAAGACGTTGAAATAGCGACTTGTTTTTTCACCAAAGTTGGCATGGTAGTTGGCATGACCAATGATGAAGTGTTGCTTTGCAGTGGTAGAGTTGCATGCTGCTGTGAAGGTGGAGGCACAAATGTTGGGGCCTCTGGATCAAGAGAGGTGAGCGGAAGTTTAGGTCTAGTCCCCATTCTGATGTAGGAAGCCATTCCATCAGATGGCCTTGAATGGATGCTGCTACCAACTTGTAGCACTGCTAGCTTAGCAGAGGTGGCAGCTAATTCAGTGTCCAGCTCAAGCTGTTCTCTTTTTCTCCTCAAGATGAGCTCCTGCTCCTCCTTTTGTCTCCTCAAGATGAGCTCCTGCTCCTCCAATGCATGCTTATGCTTTAAAGCAGCGGCTCGAGCCAAGAGTGCGGCCTGTTCCGCCTCTGCCTGGCGTCTGGCTGAGGAAGTGGTGGATCTGGTACTTGAGGCTCTGCTGGCTGAGCCATGGCGCCTTGGCGGTACGTTTGAAATGCTGTCTTGAGGTCGGATCTGATCTTCTTCCTCTTCCTCATCCTTTTCAACAGCAGCTCGATTTCCATTGCTGACATCAGCCTGCTTTCCAAGTCCATCATTGACATCAACAGTTTGAGGATCATCCCTTTCATGTTCCTTTAAAGTGCTGTCAATGACACTGTCTGTTTCCTTTTGTTCAATTTGAGTTTCAGTTTGACCCGGCAAAACATCATCATGATCATCACACACTCTGGCATCTGAGCTGGCTTTAGTGTCAGACAACCATTGCCTTGTGCTCAAAATAAACTCATTTACACTCAACATTTTAGCTTGGTACCATATGTCATGTTTGCTTGCTTCCTCAGCAGGCAAATAACCCAATAAAGACGTATGCACCTGTTGTATTTCGTCACACAACCCATTGAACTTATTAAATTCATTTTCAACCTCATTGAACCGTTCTCTATTACACATTAAATGAGCAATAGATTCTTTTGCTTTAGACAGTTTACCAAATTGAGACTTTCTTTGCTTTTCTAAAACGCTTATTTTTTCCAACAAGGCTTTAGGAGTTAATTTAACCACACGTTTTTCAGTTACAGGTTTCACCCCTGCACCCACATCAAGTTCGACATCAAGTTCAGTCTCGTGGCCAATTTGGCCTGGCCATGTAGGAAGACAGCGGGCCCAGTATATAGCACTTAGACATACTCTTCCAGTAGTACAAGTAGGCTAGTCCAGCATGATATGCATTTAAAATCACCATATGGGCTAAAGAAAACCGTTCCTTTAACAGAGCGACAAAATGCTTACATATCAATTATACGGCCTTACCCCAACGACGGGGTCTGTGCTGTTGTCTAGGCTGCGATGCATGTCTCTTTACTGAAAGTAGATGTTTTAACTGCATATTTTGGTATGCATACGCCCCATTTTTCACTCATTAGTTTCACTGCGATGTTAATGTGTCACAAAGCGCTGGAAGTCACCTTTGTGGTCACAACTTCACGCAGACTTCATCAATAATCCCTACCATAAACAGATCTGTAAGTTACAATGTGATACAATGCAGGGTAGCAGTCTGATATCGCAAACTACTGATGACTGAAACGAAACCGTGAGCATATGTGCATAGCGCCATACCGCGCAACTGAACGGGCATTTAAATTACGCATCGGTCTAATGTTAGTGTGTTACCATCATACATACACAAATCAGATACAATGAAGCAACCATACATGTCTACAATGCAACGCTGTGCATCTTTGATTCACAAAGTAAGTGAAACAGCATTTTAAAAGGCACCAACAAGGAACCGTTAAAGTAAGTTAAAGCGCCATGAGTGGTTCAGACGGATACTCACGTTTCTTTGTGTAGCAGTGCTAGTCTTTCTTTAGGAACTTTAAGTCTTTGGGACAATCTTCTCTTCAAACCCTCTACCGTCTCCTCCAGTGGAAGGGAGAGCTCGAAGCGAGTGCCGGTAGTAGAATGGATGTACAAATTCATGGAGGGCTCACTGGGGACAGCCTCGCAAGACGGAGCTCCGCGGCTGGTGCAGCTCCGGGCGCTTGGATGCTGGTCCATTCGATAGCCTGTATTCAAGGAGAGACACGTCGAGTCTGGTGGCTAGGTTGAATGGAAGTGCCTGCACTAATGTTCGTCTTAATCTCACTGCGAGAAACCGTTATCTTTCAGTGGACACATTTAAAACCACCCGACGACGACGTCCCCCGATGATACACTTTACAATCGGAATGTATTTCCAGGTTAAGGATATAGGAGAAATCAGTTGACTAATGTTATTCCACTAGGTGCAGCTTGATCAAGCGTCGTTCCAGGTTCAGAAAACGCTACGCTGTAACAATTCCAGCAAATTTCAAGTAGGCCAATGAAATATAGCTACAATGAAACTAGTCTTCCAAAAACAGGAGCGTAACAGACGTGCCTTCTTTCTTGATTAGATGTCGCATTATAAGTGTTCTTTGTTTCTATTGTTCATCAGTATACGGAGCTGAAAGCATCAGGCGGAACTAGAAGGTGCAGAGCCTGGGAAGATTAATACAGCTTAGCCCTGTAGCGCATACACGCTCAAAGTAGCTCCAGTGAAACCGACAATGAATGCTGATGCAAGGTATCTTACTTCCACAGAGCTAAGATTACGCCTACAGTACCGTGTTCTGGCCAATCAGAAGAAGGGCATCGGCAGACGTTATCGATACTGACCAATAGGAGGAATAGCATCACACCCACGTGGAGGGCAAGGTCCACCTTTCCACCCCCACACACCATATTTGGCCAACGAGAACCAATCCAATTTAAGTGGGCGAGGCTGACAACACCAAGAAACACGATAGCTCCATCCCACTCAGCCAGATCCAAACCATTCATAATATATTACAATCACAATAGAAGTCCATACCAAATGGAAATCTTTCTCTATTTTAATGCAGATCATGTATGCAGCCTAATGTTGCATGCTTTTGAGTCTATCTATTGTTTATATTGTTAAATGTATGATAGGCGAGTCTATTTGACTGACTATGGTTCTTTCTGCTACTGTTGTTTTACAGGGGTCACGCCACATAAATAAACATCAATGATATACGATTTTGATCATTCCTGTATATCTTCACAAAATAATCCGAACACCTAGATAGGCCTACTGAAAACACAGCCAGTAGGCTAATGTAGGCCTATCTGCAGTACGATGTAATAGCAGTCCAATGCAGCCAGCTGTAACACTGGTGTGTCAATGTTATCCTTTACACTTCATTTTAAGTCATCCAGAGTGAGGCTTTTTTTTTCACATATTGATAAGTTATGAGTCCAGGCGAATTAATAGGCCTACTGCTGGTTCAGACGGAACCAGGCAACGTGCAGTTTCTGAACATGGAATTGATTTATTCCTGTCAACTCTGAAATGCGCAAGGTACACAGGAACTAAAGCTCTACTGATAATGACGATCCCTCTCACACTATGAAAGAGCGACGGAGACAGAATAGAAAGCCACGACCCCTACACAAACTCAGGTGCTTTACCGCCGTCCAGTGGCTACAGGGCGCACAGCGCACATCGCATTTGACAGGTAAGATCAGTCAACCACTGGGTAACTTACTGTCGGTCATATGGGCCCAAACGCTTAATTTATCACATCACATTTAGGAATTTAGGAATCACAATTCTTTTCATTCTATTTTGTCCATGCACAACACCACATGCAATAACAGTCAGGATGAGAAGTGTTTTTTTTTCATAAACTGTGACACTCTGGAAATTATCATCCTGCTCTCCTTCAAACTGACAGGAGATCAGTTTGTGTTGACCTGTTTTTCTGTGGGTGACTTGTTTGAGCTTGTGTGACTGATCTGGGAGCTGTGACCCCTGCTGATGGATGGCGTTAGCGAGGTTGATTTGTCCACTGGCTGCTTGACTGATCTTCATCTCCTTTCTGTAATAAGTTTGACACCTAGGGTTCAGCCAAACTGCCAGGCGCCCTTATGTAAGAACTGTAAACACACACACACGCACACTTACACACACACACACGCACACACACACATAGTTACAGAAAACACAACCCACCGCTGCCTCAGCAAGACAAATATGCTAACACACACACATACATCACCAACTCTCTCCCTTCCAATCCCCGCTCTCATATATTCACATCACAAGCGCACAACGCAAACCTCCACAGTTGCAGCAATCACACCACTGATACATTTGAATAAAAAGAGGTATGAAAATGATAGCATTTTATATTTATATATTATATATATTTTACATATGGTGCTTAGTATTTAAATCCTAACTTTAAAACAGAGCCACATTCCAATCAATACAAGGCTTAGCAAATAATGCAGATGTTTCTCTCTCTCTCTCTCTCTTTCTTTCTCTCTCTCTCTATCTCTTTCTTTCTCTCTCTCTCTCTTTCGCTTCATCTCTCACCACTCTCTCATGTCATGTCCACTCCCTCACATGTCAGAAATACAAAATATTCTCTCTCATTCACCCTCCCTCTGACTCTCTGTCTCTGCCTCCCCCATCTCTCTCTCTCTCTCTCACACACACACACACACACACACACACAAGAGAGAAAGAGAGAGACAGAGAAGGAGAGAGAGAGAGAAAGAGAAAGAGTGAGCCCACAGCTTGCCTTATCCATCTCTTGTGTATAAGACAGGAGTGAGTGAGATCTTCTCCCTGGATCAGGCTGCAG
The DNA here is from genome assembly GCA_032353275.1 of Sardinella hualiensis. NCBI lineage: Eukaryota > Metazoa > Chordata > Actinopteri > Clupeiformes > Clupeidae > Sardinella > Sardinella hualiensis. The sequence continues at coordinate 14,372,898 of JAUCNH010000002.1, read as the reverse complement.
TGGGAGAGGTGCACTGAGAGCTCTTCATGTGGATGGCTGCTCTGGGCTTCGCTGTGCTACGCTGCTAACGTTATTAACACTGTGCGCACGCCAGCACGCACACACACACACACACACTGGCCTCGTTGAACCGGGCTCTAATGACACACTCGGGCCTATTCACTCTAAGCAGGAGAGGCTCTGAGGTCTGAAGAGGGATGGTGCTTTTAATCTCTATTTTTACTCATCTGGTGCTGGGATGGGCAGTACTCTGTGGTGGAGAGGTGCGTTTTACTCTTGTCCTCTGTGAAACGGCGATTTGAAACTAAAGTTTTCAAACCCTTACGACTCAACTGCCCAACGTTGTTTTAACATCTGATCGTGAAAATTATCGGCACCAGGTTTGGTGAACATTAAGATTGGATGAATCTCTTTATTGTGTGACAGTTGGTTGGTTCTGCCCATAATACGGAACATCGAGCCTGACAAGCACTCTCTTGGCCCTCTGGCGCTGTCCATGGTGCTGAAATATAGCATGACTTTCCTGGGGTATTTCTAATTTCACTTTCAACACCAGTTATAAACTCAGATCATCTACTGTATATCAAAATTGCTATTCTTGGCAGGGGTGTAGTGGGCGTTTGATACGGGGGGTATGGAGTCCCCCCACTTCTTTGAACAGATCATCTATGTAGGCTATTTCTCACTTTTTTAATAGTAGGCATTCATTTAGAACATTACTGTATATCACATACTACCTCTAAAATCCCCATAAAATCTCCACTACACCTCTGATTTTTGAGGATACTGTGGTACAAGTAGCTAAAGCATATATTATATTCAGTCCAAATCCAGTCATTTCCTAAATCCATCTAAAAACTCTCGCTTTCCCACTTGTTTTTCAGGGTCCTATAATAAGGGCAAAACAGACAGACAGACAGTCATTACCCATCACCTAAGGACAACTGATCAAACTACTGTACAACTACAGAGAGAGAAACCTGGAGACCCTAATCATCAGTTTTACCCTCAACCTGTGATTACTGTAGTTAAAGTGAGCCAGAATTGAGAAACTTCTACTTCTGTGGGGAGCACTTTCTTCCATAAAGGAACCTGTATGAAAATTCAGATATTCATTAAAGCAACAAACCATTTGTGAAAATATGTTC
>JAUCNH010000002.1:13850663-13861937 GCA_032353275.1 Sardinella hualiensis | reverse complement strand
GAATGTACAATCTTGTTGCTATATTTTAAATAAATCGCTGCCTGTAGGGGGGAGGCGAGGCTTGCATAGTGCACCTTTAACATGTAGTCACTGATTAGGTGCTCTGCCATACTGATGAAGGAAATGTACAGCTTAATGAGGCAAAACACATCTAATGTTTTTGGATATCCTGGATATCTGGATAAACTACTGCTACTGTAATTATTTGTAACTAAAGCAGATTTTTGACTTATATTATGAAATGCTATTCTAGAATCTTACTGGATGTGGAAACATTTAGTGTTACTCGTTTGTAAATTGCTGTTTTAAACCTGGTTAAAAACATCTAAACCATTGTTTATCTCAAATGATGCATGACAGTGACAATCACCACCAGCAACCTGTCTCACTGCCTCACCTCCTCGCCAGCCCCCCTCGGGCGTATCTCTGCAGAGTGTGGGTGGCCCAGCGGAGGCGGAGGAATCGGCGGCGGCCCAGCCAGCCCCGCACCCAGCTCTGGATGATGACGCCGGCCGCATGCAGCCGCTCGGCCCGCAGCTTCTCCAGCACAGCCACCTGGCCCGCCCGGAAGAACACCTTGGTCTTGCCGAAACAGTACTGCTCGGGGTCCGGAATGAGCTCTGACAGGGCCCGCTGGCAGCCAGCTCGGATCTCCCCTAGACCGAGGGAACCCCGCAGCAGAACCCGGTACCGGCTGAAGAACTCCTCATAGGTCCATCTACACACAGGGAAAGAGTTTAACTTACTCCTAATATTGGACATCCACTTAGAACCAACTTCATGCATTATTTGGTCCCAAATGCGACAGCATCTGGCTGTCTTCACATGCTGTTTTGTTCACGTGTAAGATACTCGGAAAACATGACATTTAGGGTCTTAGCTCTGAGCCCTGCTTTCAGAGGCTCACCTAAAGTGTTCAGATGCAAAATTGCTTTAATAATAATTTCCAAGTACAGGTAATTTGTATCAAACTGAAAATATCAAGTAAAATCAAATCAAGCCAAAATAATTAAATTGGAGGTGGAATGATAACAAAATTTAGCACAAATATATACATGTATTTCTATTAATATTTCGCAAATGAACTTTTTACATCTGACCTCCTCATATTTGCCACCAATAACTGAAGTGTTTTACAGTAGGCTAATGAAGCACTCACTCATTACGCAAATCAGAAATATGTTCATATGTTTCCTAGTACGTATTATCAGCACAGTCTATGTCAGGTAATACTCAACATCTGCTCTCCACCTCTGCTCCTAACTCTGTTCTGGGTTCAGCTGTCTCACCTTGATGGGTACCCTGCGGCGCTGATCCGTATGGTTTCCAGGACTCCACAGGCTCGCAGCTGTTGGACCGCCCTCTTAGGGTCAAAGCTGATGAGGAGTAATTGGTGATTTAGCCCATAATTTACACACTCACAATTTGCCCATATGCAACAGACGATCCACTAGCACCTGCTACCTACTGCAGCCCTGAAGCCTCATTAAGGCTGAGGGCATAAAGTACTTTGGTAACACTTTACTTGAGGGTGTTGACATACAGTAATATAAGAGTGACATGAGCCTGTCATAACCATTACATGACACATCTAATGACCATTAATAACACTTCATTAATGCTAACGACTGTTGTCATGAGGTGTCATTTAGTTTTTGTAATGTCTGCATCCCAAACAGTGTCAGCTTTACGTTACAAAAAAGAACATAATGCTACAACAAAACTTACACCTTAGACCTTAAACCTGCACATAAGTTATAACCTACATACAAGCCATCATCTGAAAACTAAACCCAAGCTCAGAGTGTCAGTGGCAGAGCTTTCACAGAGTGTGAGAGAGCAAACAGATACATAGATAGAGATACTTTATTTATCCCGAAGGAAATTCAGGATAATGTGGGACCAAACTTTCTTTAATTTCACAGTTGTAAAGGCACAGTCTGATAGCAGATTTTACTCACACAAATGGCTGCTTGAGGTCATTGGGCTTTATACAGCGGACATAGTGGGGGGTGGTGCTGTTCAGAGTGTCCATCAGGAGCTGAAGTGACTGGCGAAACTGTCACAGCAATACAAACAAAACATTCTTCATTTTGTACAGACTAGTGTTAACAGCTTTATTTTGACCCACATACAACACTTGTGTTATGAGTCATTGTTTATAAAGTTGTATCTTGCGCTTGGCTGCAGGTGTCACCTGGAAGCCCACTGTCAGCTTGTGCTCCCTGTGAGCTCTCTTGCCAGAGCGAAGACTCCCATTGGGCACAGACAGCTTCACAGCGCCCCCTGCTGAGTCCTGCTGGAACAACTCAGCAACAAGCTCTGACTGAAGATTCAGGGAAGGAGAGTTAAAAAGATAGGCAGTATGAAATCTGTTTAGGCAGATGCAGAAATTGGTAAATATTATATAAAATACCAAAAATTATTGGTATTGGTAAATATTACATAAAAAACAAGAAACAGTGCAGGTTGAGGTATTTTAATGGAGTATACCTGGCTTGCTTTCATGATATTGATGGGCTCTTCAAATATAGTGTCACGATTCTTGTCTAAAAACCCATCACATTCATACTGGACCTGGTAAACAGATGAAAAAAAATGTCATTGTTTCAAAGAAAGGTCTAGGAATATTTGATTTAGCTTTCCATATCTACAGTACATAGGCCTACATGGTTTTTTACAAAACACACTAAGTGCTATTTTTCTCTACATGTGTACTTGCAAGCCCTCGTGTGTGCACGTGAGAGCTCACCGTGTCGGCAAAGTGCAGGATGATGAAGGCCATGTTCGACATGCGGGGCTTACGGAAGTGGGCACTGCGGGTGGCGTGCTGGTCGTACAGCTTCCTCGCCCAGTTCTCATCACAGCCCTTGGGCATCTGCAAAAACAACAGCAGCAGCACAGGGAGTCAGAAGCCTCTAGGCTCAGTCAAAAACAACAGCACATCGCAACAAACACAAACAAGACAAACGTGTCTGTCAAGTGAGTGAGAGTGACAGTTCAGAGGTGACAGTGACAAGCTTGACTTATGGGGGCAGGGCTCTCTGATGTCAGTGGTGTTTTCTTTTTAATCTTCAGAGGGGAATTTTCCCAAAAAAAGTCTCTGAGTGAAAAAAGTATTAGTATTCTTAGCCTTCTTACAAAAGAAAAGTGTTTCATCACCCTTTTCAACCTGCCTTTGCTCCTCTGTGACTATCCTTGGGTTATGTCTGCAAGTTTAGCAGAGCAAACCTACAATAGTGTGAAAATAATGCTCTTTGAGTGAATTATGAGTCAAGTAAAAGTGTATTAAAGCTACTGTGAATATTCTGCAAGAACACTTAAACTATACTTTTTTGCCTGGGTTAAGGCTTAACCTCACAGAACAAGGCTCACATCCCTCCAACTCTTCAAGTCAAACCTGCTGCCCAACCTCTGACTTTTCCAGCTGGCCCTTGAGCACCAGACTCTGGTGACTGATTGCCTCAATCCCCCCTGGGCCCGGCTTACCCTGCACTCCTCATCCAGCAGGTCCAGCAGGCCCAGTGAGCCCTCGATCAGGTCAATACAGGGCTGGTTGTCACTGAACTCAATGCGGTTCCAGGGCAGTTCCTCTCTCACGTACTCTTCCTGTTCCAGGTGGAACACATGCTGTGGGGGGAGAGAGGACATAGGAGAGAAAAGAGACGGAAGAGTGAGAGAGAGAGAGAGAGAGAGAGAGAGAGAGAGAGAGAGAGACTTCTTACCAACAGGCCAAAGCAGATGCTAGGTATTATATGGTGCAAAAGCAGAGTGACTTACTCTGTTAAATTGCTGCTGCAGTTTCTCATTAGCGTAGTTGATGCAGAACTGTTCAAAGCTGTTCCTGTCAAAGGTTTCAAACCTGGAAAAGGCAATTAGAACAAAAGAGGCTGAAGCCAACACTGAGAGACTGAGAGATCAGTAAATCCAGAGAGCAACTAAAGAAAGTTCCTTCGAAGAAAGTGATCCTGTATGACACATCACTGAGTATGTTACTCACCTGTAGACCACAATGTTCTTATCACTAATCTATTATTACTATGAACATAAAAGCATTCATTTTTACTTTATTGTTATTCCAACATTCTTACCTACGGTATGCTCGAAGTTGTTTTGACATTTGCCAAGCAATTGACCATAACCATGACATGTCATCCATCCCATAGGCCATGCTATATTATCCCTGCCATAGGCCATGCTATATTATCCATGCCATAGGCCATGCTATATTATCCATGCCATAGACCATGCTATATGATCCATGCCATAGGCCATGCTATATGATCGATGCCATAGGCCATGCTATATTATCCATGCCATAGGCCAAGTTATGTCACCCACCCATAAATGTCCAGGACTCCGATAAAGGACTTTGGCTGTTCCCTCTGGGCACGCAGGGCTGCGTTGAGCCGCTGCACGGTCCAGCTGAAGAGCTGGCCGTAGATGTGTTTAGCGAGGGCGTCGCGAGCCTCCATCGACTGCTGGCCGGGCATCGGCTTCACCAGCATCTCGCCGCCCACCGCCAGCCGCCGGTGGCACAGCCAGTGGGCCATCTGCGCCCCCTCCACACCCAGCAGCTTGGCAAACAGCGCCAGCGAGCGGTCGTCCGCCTGCCAAGGGACACACACACACACACATACACACACACACACACACACACACACACAGAGACACCAGTGGGTGGTGAATATATACACATAGAGAGAGAGAGAGAGAGAGAGAGAGAGAGAGAGAGAGAGAGAGAGAGAGAGAGAAAGAGAATCTCACCACCATCTTCTAAATGCCTGATCTATGGGAGTTCGGGCTTTGGACTCTGTGAGGCCTCTTGGGATGATTTAAAAAATTACTGCCACTGTATTAACCATTATATCGTGGCCAATGGTGCCACTGCACTATAAAGTGCATAAATAAAGCCAATTGAATTGCGCTGGGCAGTTACACATAAGCCCACTGGCACAGAGGATTGCACAGGGCAGAGGAGAGCTGCAGCTCTTCTCAGACAGCTACTACAGTAGGAAATGAATTTCTGTGGAATGCATTTACTACTGTGGGTTTATTGGGGGTTTATGGTGATGAGAGGGCATTAGGAGGTCCATCTTTCTCAGTGTCTGTGGGGAAGAGGCATACATCAATGTAGCTGCGGTCTCCTCCTCGGCCGCTGGCCTGAATGTTGATGTTCCCCAGGTGCAGGACGGCTGCCAGGATTCGGAACAGTTCCATCTGCTGGTCTGACTGCACACCTGTGGGGACAGAAGAAATATGCAGAAAATATATTTTAAAATAAAATACTTTAGTTATATCTTGGGTTGGTCTTTGGTAAATGACATTAAGAGGGTAGCCATGTGTGTGGGAAAGTGATTAATGGGACATATTGCATGACACCGATGATAAATGGTGTTCCTGGCACACAGTGGAAGTGACAGAGATGCGATTCTCCACATTTCACGTGTCAGAGATGCCATTCTGAATTAATTTCAAATGAGTTTGAATTTTAGTCATGGTCTTATTTTCTATCGCCACTAAAGCTTGATATTTGGATTGATACTTGGTGTCAACATCCATTGCACTAAGACAGTATCCAGTCAGTCACAATATGATTAAAAGGGTGTTGATCCTACATCCATCATCAACAATGTTACAAACAGGAATATCAAGCATTCTAGGTACAGGCTGGCTATGTCAAACACTTGGTAAGGACTTGGTTTGAGGTAAAAATGTAAAATAAATTAAAAGAGTGTTTCTTTAACTCATGGCATGGTGAATTTTGTTTTTTTTTCAGCACAGAGTTGTGTTTGTGGAGCCACAGACACAGACATGGTAGCCTATGGATTGTTTACCCAGTATGGTGAAGGCATTACGGGTGCGCTCGAGTTCAACGACATCATCTGTGTCAGGAATCTGTGTCTCCTCCCCTTGGTTGGTGTATCTGAAGTGCTCAGCAGTCTCTGTAGACAGAAAAGTGTTTCTCAGTGTTAATTTCACAGAGATTCATTCTAAACTCATTCTGAACTCACAGAGTTCATTTTAAACTCAAGAAGGGGACATGTATTTAGTAGGCTGGTAGACTGATTCTTAGTATCAGTATCAAACTTAAGTCATATTTTACAGTGATGTATTTGTAGTTTTAAAGGAGTTGAGATAAGAATTTTGGAGGTTTATCTAACTTAACTAAAAGATTCAGGTTCAGTATATAAAACTGTTGATAATAACCAAACATCACTTTATTCAAATTCAACCTCTAATATTAATCTGACACATAAAGTACAGTTCCCAAATTGTCAATAGATAATGTGTTGATAAACATCTGTATAGTCTGTGAGCAGATTATCAGACATCTTTATAGTCTGTGAGCAGATTATCAGACCTCTGTATAATCTGTGAGCTGATTATCAAAAAGAAGTGTGACTGCAATTTCCCTTTCTTTGAGTTGAATGAGGGGGGAACTGAACTGATGACTTACCCAGTTTGAGTTCCCTCATCTCAGGCAGGTCTTTGGAGGCGCATAGCTGGTAGAAGATGTGATAGTTTCTCTCCATGGGAGCCTTAAAGCAAAAGACCACTATTAAAGCTATTAAACACTAACTCATTTACAGCAGCTTTCTATCACATCATCCTGAGGCTGGGTAGGCCTACCTGAAAAACAACTCGTGATTTCTCCAATAAATACGTTCTCATGTTGGCTCCGATGATGTCACCCTTGCGTCCGAATCCGATCTCGATGTACTTCCCAAACCGGCTGCTGTTGTCATTCCGTGTTGTCTTGGCATTACCAATAGCCTGCATGCAGTAACACAACATAATGTAACATAATTTCTTTATGCAGCTTTTAAACAAGGTGTACAACTATTGTTCTCTTTATGGGAGGTACTAGGCCATTCTTGCAGCATTTTCATATGTGATGGCCTATATGATTCAACTATATTATCAAAAGGGGGAGAGGTAAAACCATGAATCATCATTGTCTTGAAGTGTCAAGATAATAATTGTTCATTATTTGAAGGACACGTGGAGAAGGGCATTCTTGTGGTCAGTCTTGCATACAGTACCTCCATGATGGGGTTTGATGCCAGGACTTTCTCCTCTACGCTGGTCTGCCGAGCTGCACCCCCAACCACAGCAAAGTAGCGCATGGTGAACTTGGCAGACACGGTCTTCCCCGAGCCTGACTCCCCACTAATGATAATGGACTGGTTCTTTTCCTCCCTGAAATAATCGATGATTAGTCACTCTGACAAATCAACTTAAGGCCAAAAAACAACTGTCTGTCTGTCTGACAACACCGCAAACAATTTCATACTCTTTATGGTTTACAGTGTCCAGACTTATTATATGATGTTGCACAGTTTGCATACAGCATGGATTCAAACAGCAGATTGACTGAATGCTGTATGCTGTACACAAGGAGGTGAAATAGGGGGCACAGGAGGTAGAGGTGCAACCAGGGGGTTGCAGGTTCAAGTCCCTCCTCCTCCTCCTGACTCTGTCTCCTCCTGTCTGTGTGAGTAGGAATGTGAGGCGTGACATTGTATAGCATTTTAAGTGCTTGGAGGAGTGGCAAAGCTCTATATAAATGCAGTCCATTGAGTCCATATGCTGTATACTGTATCTTGGTACGACACATGCTGTATGTGTATATATATATATATGTATGTATGTATGTATGTATGTACGTATATATGTAGGCTATGCTGTATCTTGGTACCACATCTGATGTCTATTATCTTGGTTACGCTCTTCAGGAGAAGCTGTCCCTGTCTGTTGCTGTTGTGGGGTCACCTGGTCATGGTGCGGTAGGCATCCTCAGCCACTGAGAATATGTGGGGCTCCATGTCTGCCATGTCTTGTCCACTGTAGGCATCGATCACCTCCTCTCCATAGATGGGCAGCTGCTCATAAGGGTTTATGGCCACCAGCACAATCCCTGAAAACCAGCCAGGCCACACACACTATCAGGTGCCATATCAACAATGCCTGGTAGCAGTAGCCAATGCTACTGTAGGGCTACAGATTACTATAAATTATGAAATAATTCTGAATTAATTCTAATTCTAATTATTAGAAATTGATATGTAGATTATTATAAACGTGCATATGTTATTATGATTATCGTTATCATTATAATTATTAATATAATTATTCTTTATTGCAAGATGACAAAGTACTTTATGCTTATGGGTAACATACATAACTATTTATAACATAATGTCTTCCCAAATTGAAGGCCCTGAATGTTATTTTTTTTATGTCTGGACATGTGTAAGTCATTCATAGAGAACATGTTAGCGTTGTAGTAAGGTTAATTTTTAGTCAGGACTGTCCACCAAACACCAAATTTACTGTATCCAGGAGCCATGACTCACTGAACTTTACACCCAGTAAAGAAAGGACATTATAAGGTCATAAATATAAAACACACATTTCCCTCGGCTACTGGATTCCAAACATTACATCAGAGGGCCACTCCTTGGTTCTCCCATGCCTGGCGTACCGTACCACAGTAGGTGTAGATGCTGCTGTAGTCCAGGAAGCGGACCCGCAGGTTGTGTAGGACGGCGGGCTCATGCAGGAAGCTCAGAGCCGTCAGATCGTTCTCCCCCTCCAGGATGTCAGGGTTGCCCAGTGGAGGGAGTCCAGCAGCGGCCATGACTGGGTAGGACACCTCCTAAAGTGTGTCAGATGGCGGAGGTGGACAATTGGACAATTGGAACTCTTCAGGAGTGACAATTTGCTGATTTTGTGAATTGAATTGACCAAGTGTCCTTCCAATATCAAGCCATTTCTGAGGCAACTTATGGTTCATTTTCAAATTGCCTCATCACTAAGGCAAATACTGTCCTTCTCAGGATCTCTCTTTACTATTAGGTCCTTATATGCAAACACTCGTCCACCTCAAAGGCAATAAGACTGCAGTATTGTGTTGTGTGTGGTTTTTTTGACTGGCAGTGACAGGATGACAAATGGCGGTCACACAGGAGCTGTGAGCAGCAGTCAGCTGTTATCAGTAGCGGTGTTAGATGTGTGATAAGAGAGGCTCGTCTCACCCTGCCATCGCTGAGCTGGAGCTGGAGCTCGGCATCACCTGGGCTGAAGTCCCGCACCAGACGAGCGGACACCCACACACTCTCAGGGTCGGGCACCCACACACACGCACCCTGGACCCACGGAAGCACCCCATGCAAGAACACACACAGACACACACAGACACACACACACAGACACACACACACACACACATACACACGCATGCACACACACACAGACACACACACACAAACAAGATATAATGGACTACAAAGCAATAGGAATCATTTGTTGCTTGATGGAGTCCCCTTAAAAAAATGATAACCTTTTTCCATTACTGTTCAACCCAGAAAGCAGCGCAGGGCAAAGCAAAGTGATTGTATGCTAACCACTACCAGTTACACCTCTAGAAAACAAGAACAACCAAACGAGGGCACCTTAATAACTTACTTGTTATTATTACTCTGCAAACTCAAATACTACAGAAATCTGGCTATCAATCATAAACATACAGTATGTGCATCAATGTCAAATGGCTTATTTGAGATCTATAGGCTCATCATTACAATCACATTATGTGTCATCAGCTGTTTTATGTGCACACTGCTCTTGTGCCCGTGGGCCCAACCCAAGCTCGACTCTTCCAGCATCAGCATAAAACTTGAACTGTCAAGTCAAAGATTAACACGGGTCATCCCTCCATCCCATTCCTCTGCTGTGCACTTATTTTAACACTAACATGTAACATTGCTCCCATTTCTCATCTTGTTGTTTTTAGTACGCTACAGACATTTCTTACGCACCCAATGGCTGTTTCTTTTATTGCTTGCAAGTGTAGAATGAATCAAATATATCAACATATAGTTTTGTACTGTTCTCGCACTGACACTTCCTTGTCTTCAGTAATGTCAAGTTTTCCAATGGCATCCTTTAGTGACTGAAGATTTTGCTAACACACTTGAAACAGTTAACCAAAGAGACTTTTTATGGGTTTCAGTTTTACTAAAATGTTGAAAAATCACTGCTTGACCAAACCCAACTCCTAATTTTAACCTTAACTATAAAACGTCATTATAAGAATGTCATCAGCTGTCAGTTTATGTTTGAATCATCTGAAGACAGTCCACAGGAGACTATGCAAGCCTGGCCAACAACTATGCATTTAACCAACTACAAAACCTAACCAAGCACTGACACAATGGTGAGGATGTAAAAATGATCATATTCATCAGCTTGGCTGAGAACAGTAACACAAACAGGTACTTCACCTTGGTGTATAGCTCAGTTGTTGCCATGCTGGCCTGGTTGATGAGGCAGATTCAAAAAGATGGCCCTTGAGGTCAGCTCACTCCATTGACAGCAAGGGAACAGACGGTCCTCTTGAGAGGACGGTGTTGTCCACCTCCCCTGTTGCCCGCTGAGGGAGAATGACTGTGTCAATGCACTTTGTTCCATCCAGGATAGAACACTTGCTGTGTCTAGCATGGCTAGTTAACAGTTAATCTCCCACACAGGAGGTTTACTTCAGATGGTGGGATGAGAATGTATCCCACTAGATGGCTCCACATCCAATATAATCTGTTCAGAGCCCTATGCTCCCAACAACTGGGAAGATGTTCAAAGTACATGTTAAGAAGAAATGGTCTGCACAACACTTGAATTTATGAGCTAATTAATAAATTAATCAATTAATTTCTCATGTATGCCTCTTGTCATAAATAATGGTACACACTGTGTCCACAAACCGTAATGGTGTAGAATACCAGAGAAACAAGGGTTTATAAAGGGAGACTTAATTTTCTCTTCTGAATAACTGAATATGTAATACAGGTGAGTGTGAGTAATAGATCACTTTCAGTCACTATATTTACCTGTGAAAGCATCTCTACACATTACTCCTGTGGCTTAGCCTGAAACACATTCTTAACTGGCTTCTCATGCACAGACTAAGTTTAGGACTAAAGAAAACTTCAATGAAACATTCAATTGAAAAAAAAAGTTAATTCATGTGTATAGTGAAGGTCAAATTCCAAGCACTCACACTATTACTATGGTTCTGTGATTTCTGAGAAAAATATATAACTGCAAACAAACAAATAAAGACATTACACATACAGTACACACACACACACACACACACACACACAAAGAACTCAACAATACACCGCTTCACATACAGCTGAATTTTAATCTGTAAACCATGTATTCAAATCAACAGTCAGTCTGTTAAAGAAAAAAAAAACAATACCCCTT
>JAUCNH010000002.1:12906220-12919848 GCA_032353275.1 Sardinella hualiensis | reverse complement strand
GACAGGAAACTGGGGAGATTGGGGAGGAGGAACAGAGGAGAGTGGAGTGACTCAGCTCTACCCACCTTCTGGGGCATCTTGCCAAGGACCCACTCTAGATCCAGATCTACAGGGCGCCGCCCATTTGCTGTGTCACCCCGATTAGGCACATCATCCACCAGAACAATCTAGAGTGAAAACAAACACATAATATGGGTTAGGAAGGTCTATCTCTACCGTCTTCAAAGAATTCAAATGGACTCTATGTCCTTAAGCCACACCTTGCCATCTCCTGTGATTTTGCCCACAAAGTCAACTGGGCACTTCTCACGCTGGCACACTTGTTCCAGAAACTTCCGGTCGTCGGGGCGGAGCAGGAGGGCGTTGCTTTCCTGGTACTCGGCCCCCCAGAGCTCCAGAACACTCAGCGTCGGGTCACCTGTCTGAGATGAAGATGGAAGCCTTCAAACCTTCACGAAAATCTCAATATATTCCATTGAAGAAATTAAGACTTGGAGGAAATGGCCATTAGCTAATTAAAGATGAAAATTATGAATTGTCTTAAATGTCTGAAAATCATCTTTTAAATGGTGTCTTTTTACAAATAGATATACACCTTAAACTTGCTGGTGTAAATGACAGCTCCAGCTGGTTCGCTCAGCTCCTTCAAAACATTTCCTAAAAAACATTTATCATTGAATATAAAAAGCAAAAATGACTGTTACTTCTTCAGAAAATCAATCGGTCATTCACAAAAGCCCAAGATGTAATTTGTGGAGTGCATTTGCCCGGGGTATGTTATTAAGGGGTGTGGAGGTACCGTTGCCCCCGGCGCCCTGGTCATGGATGCTGCAGATGGGGTTTCCTGTTGCTCTCTCCAGACAGGCCCTCAGTGCTCGGTTCATCTTCTGTTCCATCTCAGCATCCCCTCTCTGCACTGCATCCAGATCACGCGCACTCGAGTTATCACCCTGGACCTACACACACACACACATACACATACTTTATTTCAGTGGTTACATGCTTGTGCATCTCAACCACTCACATCAACCACAACAGCACTTTAAAGTTTCATGTCAGTAGTCCTTCTTCTGTCTAATCACACATTGGAGGTAACAGAAGAAATCCACACATGTAAAGAAACCAGAACTTTAAAGCCCATAAACGATGATATGTGTAAGAAAGTGAAATGACAAAGGGGAAAAAAATTACACACCCGGAAAAAGCAGTAAACCAAGGCCAGAAAAGGCAAGGACAAATTCATATTACAGATCTGAGAGTATCACAACCTTTAACTGTGGGAACTTAAATACTGTACCTGTACAGACGAGGCAGCTCCTCCTCCAACGCCAATCCTGTACACAGGGCCACCGATCTTCACCACCTCCATCCCTGAACACACACAGGAACAAAAACATCAGGTCTGTGTGTTACGAGTTTGTTTGTGTGTGTGTGTGTGTGTATGTGTGTGTGTGTGTGTGTGTAAGGGGAATGGTCATTACGTTAGGAGCATCAGACCAATCATAAAGTAGACCTGATAAAACATGACATGCAGAATCCTCACCTTGCTCTGGAGCCTCCTTCTGCACATGCGGGTCCTCGATTGAGCCCAACCCACCACTGAACATGATTGGCTTAATCCACTCTCGCCTCTCCCCATTGGCTAGCCGCATGCCAAACGACCTGGCAAATCCTGAAAGGCATGAAAAAATAAAACACGCATAAAAGACAGAAGAAAGCGTGTACATTAGATAATGAAAAACTATTTCAAAAGCATGTGGAGCAGAAAATTGGCGACATTTGAGGTGTCTAGAAAGTGTTAGCTAGCTAGCGTTCAACACCGTCTTCATAGTTCTGCCATTTAGCGATATTGGTATAACAACCCCAGAGAGCAGCGGAGGTCAGCGACTGCTTCCTTGATGATCTCATCCAAGACCATTCAGGAGTCAATGCACACATCACCTCACCTGCAAGGACGGGTTCCCCGAACTTGTTGCCATAGTCCGAGGCACCGTCACTGGCTTCAATTGCCACCTGCAGTGGAGGGGCAAAACTGGAGGGATACTCCAAGCCCTCCTCTTCCCAGGGCAGGGAAAAGCCTGAAGTGGGAAAATACATAAATAAATGATACATTTATAATAAATCAAATATTAGAAATCATAATTTATATTATTATAAATATATATGAAAAACATCTTTTAGAGCCATTCAACATGTAAAAGATACAGGTCTTTAAAGTCCTGGCACAAGGGCGATCTTGTGCCTTGCTCATGGACAGTCCGTCTCTCACCTGGAATATGCAGGTTACCAAAGCAGTACCCAGCGGTCCCGGCAATCACATGACCTCCTTTGCCAGCACTCTGCACATCTCTGATTCGCCCGCCTGTACCTGTGGTCGCCCCACTGAATGGTGCCACACCTGCAGCACAGTCACTTCTTGAAAAGTGTTTGACATTCATTTGCCCCCATGAACCCACATGTCCCCTTGCTATGATGATCACTGCTGTGCTATACGCTATTATCAGGCTGAATTTGAACATTATATTCCAGCGCGAGTAAAAACAGGCATGGGTGTGTGCCATGGTGTTATGTATGTATTACCCGTGGGGAAGTTGTGCGTCTCTGCAGTGAAGATGACGTGTCTGGTGGAGCGTCTCGTTTCGTAGGCGCTGGCCTGAGCAGGGTCTCGAGGATACATGAACTCCAGCTCCATACCCATAATTCCACTGAAAAACATGCACAAATACACGCAAAAAAAACACACACACAGACACACACACAAACACACATACACATTGGTTTATCTATATTCAAAAGGAAAACAACGCTGCTTGTTAAAAACAACAGCAGGTGTTTGTGTACAGATTCATGCAAACAATGTACAAATCAGATAGCATACCTGCTGTTGTCACAGAATTTGATGATGTTGTTCTGGTTGCTATGGTGTTGAGTGCCCATAATAAGTCTGAACAGGGTGTCCTTCTGCTCCTCTCCATCAATAATCATGCGGCCGCGGAAGAACCAGTGGCGGCTGTGTTCACTAGGGATGGGAGGGAGAGCATGGCACACATTGGACAAACTCTTAGCACAGTACAGCATGCCAAAGTAGGAAATGCATGTGTTCAAAGGCTAACTAGTGCTTGTTGAATGGCCAGACACCCGTCATACATATATTAGAAAAAGAAAGAGAAAGATAGAGAGATAGAGAGAGAGACCGAGACCTGTTGGACTGTGCCAAGTCGAAGCACTCCACACTGGTGGGGTTCCTCTTCACCCTCTGGAACAGTGCTGTGTAATAGTCTAGATCCCAGGAGTCAAATGCAAGACCTGCACACACATACCCACACATGCACACACACACACACGCACACACCAAATAAAGTTTATATTGACCATATTTCACCTAATGCATGCAACATCCATTAACACTGATAAATATGGAATCACACTATTTACATAAGAAGAGAACACAAAATGCTCAATCAGGCTCTATAGCAAGAGAGCCATAAAGCCATTGGGCCAGAAGATAAGAGCAATATAGGTTCACAGGGTCTAGACAAACTATATCTGCCAATATAGTGCACTGACTTGAAACACAATTGCTTTATGCTTTAATCAAACAACCATGGAGGGAATTCACTCCACAGCTGTACAAGAAGAGAGTACATCAACCCAGTACTATAGGTTTATTGCTATATGTATACTGTATCACGATTTCAAATTTAGCACTAATTTTGTGATTAAGAGATAAGATAGGTTCAGTGAATGTAAAACTGATCGAGCAGATATTCTAGTGATGAAAAAAGTGATTAGATTAGAAATGATTAGAGTACTTTTACATTTAAAGCTGTAACTTCATACTCTTACTCATACTCATACTCTTGTCTTGTAGAGAGCTTCCAATTACCCACTGACCAAGTAACACACATACATATGCACACACGCACGCACGCACGCACACACACACACACACACACACACACACACAGTGGATTGAGAGGATCTTGTGATGAAATTAAAAACACCCCTCGAGTCAGGTGACCTCTACAATCAGTCTAATCACATTGGCCACAGACACGTGACAAGAGGACAGCGAGAGAGAGAGGAAGAGATAGAGAGACAGAAAAGAGAGAGACACAGAAAAGGGAGAGAGAGAGAGAGAGAGAGAGAGAGAGAGAGAGGTGATAAGCCGTCCAATACTGCTCATCACCCTCATCTTCCAAGAGTGCACACAATGACCAAGATAAGCGCAGTGGTTAAAAACTGAAAGGACAGCAATAAAAAAGCAGAGGGGCAGTTTCCCCTGACACAGTCTTTCAGTCTAAGACCAGAAGTTGGGCTTCCAGAGAAGCTCTCTTGGTGGACAACTGTTAACTCGTGTCTGAGAGACAAGTCAAGAGACTGCCAAGGGCCAGCAAGGGGGAAAAGAGAAAAGAAGGACTTCATTCTTCTATTCATAAGGAGGAAACTATGGAGAAACTTTGTTACCAAAACCGTGTCATTCCTACCTAGCTCATCATTGGCCGTTTCCAAGGCTGCACGGCCCTTTCCCAGAATGTCCACCTCAAACACGGCCTGTGGATGGGTCTCCACAGAAAATGAGCTGATTGGTTGCAGGTACACACATTCAGTCATGCCGTCGTATAGACATCCAATCAGCTTCTCCATGTCTTTGTCCGCTTTCATCCCATTCTGTCCATCCTTAGGCTGAAAGTAAAGAAAGATCATTTCCAGTACGTTTATAGCCATTCATCATACAAATCTCCATCATAACCCAACCCTGTATCAAGACTGGGCACAATAACCCCACTACCCCACTGTTAATGGCCACATTCAAATCCAATTCAAACTCAATGCTGACTACAAATCCCAGTGGAGAAACCCAATCACACTACTGCATGTCTTCAGTGGTAGAAGAAAATGCTTAGCTAACCTTGATGAGATGTCTACGGGACCGTTCAACTCGGGACACTTGGCTGAGGCCTGCACTCTGACAAATGGACACCGCATTGGTGGACCAGGCAGTTGAAAAGTTCAGTCTGCCATGGAGTTTATAAAAATAAAAAAGGTCAATAAATGGCAAGCTCATAAAATCAAGAAATCAATACCAATTCAGACACACTCTTAGATGACATTAACAAATAAACTTCAGTCACTTGAACCATTTCTATGAATGCTACCTGGGTCCAATCTCGATCAGCCTTCCCCCATGTCCAGCCTTCAGGGAGGGTTCCTCAGATAGCCCAGCATGTTGGGGAGGACTGAACAGCCAGCCAAGGACATCCTTCTGGTCAGCACTAAGAGATCCAGATCCTCAGAGAAACAGATGGGAATTGACCAGACTTAGTCTACAACAAACTTCAGTTCCATGTCAGTATGACTCAGATTCTTCAACAGCCACCCACCTCACCATCACCCCAAGATTATGGCCAAGCAAATATGCGCTCGAGCACACACACACACACACACACACACACACACACACACCTCTGTATCTCAAACAAAACAAGACTATTATTTTTGCAAGCCTCTATAAGATTTTGTCAAATAACTACACGTGGTCATTCTTCCTCAGCAATCTTAACTCACCACTCAGTTCCACATTGTAGCAGAGTTCAGTTTCAATAGAGACCCTTGGATATAACACTGTTACCCTCTGAAGGGCTCGCCCAACCTCAGCCTCCCTCCTGTAGAACCTCAACACAGGCATGACCCTAGAGAGAGAGAGAGAGAGAGAGAGAGAGAGAGAGAGAGAGAGGGATAAGATAAGGTCAAGTGAAGAGCCTGAGCGCACTATCTTTGGGCTACAAGTCATGTCAAAATTGTATACTTTTGAGCTTGGTAAATGTTAACTTTTTAGCAAAAATATCTGCCTTTCAGTCTAGGAGCTTGATCAAGTACTTGGACAGCTCTCTACCCTCTGCAGAAATTAACCGGGATATCAGTATAAAGCGCAAATTAATCACAACCCCCAAAATCGAACTTAGAGGACGGAGGCATGGAGGATCAATCTGGTCAAAGTCTACATTCAAACAGATCGTAAAAGCAAATGCAAACCTATATCTCCACCAGTTCCTAAACCCGTTTGAGCTATGGAGTGCACGAGGGTGAACTCATGGCTGGGGTCAAATTGATTTTTTGCATGTTGCATCACAAGGGACATGCCGCGCGGACCGAGTTGCCTCTCCTAAATGAATTGCGCTAGCTAGCCAGTTAGTGATGCCAAAAGTGACCGTGCTGTTTTCAATGGAGTCCCTTGTTGATGTCCAACAAATCGCGTGCAAAATTAAGATGACAAAGTGTCAAGTTTAACTTAAAACTTGCATGGATGGATAAATGAATGAGGACTCCAGCTCAATGGACTCCAGCTAGGGTTACCAAACTTAGCAAAAGTAAGTTAACAAAGCAAAGCACAACATCGATACCAAAAGCCTAACGTTACATGTTCAGCATCACTTTTAGGCTACAACAAAGCAGAGCCTCACAGGGTAATGGGGGAGTGGAGCAGAAGAGGAGATGGTGGGACAAGATAAAAAGAAAGACTAAAAAAGTTAGCAATGGCCAAGTTTAGCACATCAAAATTAAGTATAACAAAAACAAACAGGAGTAACGTTACAGACAATGGCATAGTTCTTCCAATAATCTCACCTCTGCGATTCTCCGGCCACAGCTCTCAGTCTGCTGACAGATGACCCTTGCTGGCTGAGTTTGTTGAGGAGCAGCAGCTCAACTACCGTCAACTACACACACAACTACATACAAACCCACGTGTGGTCTTCGCCGCACACGCACTGTTCAGAGCAACCTCGGCGCTGCGCCTGCGCAATTGCAATATAAACGTTTCAGGTCTTTCTTCTTGAGATTATAGCAACATCATGCTGCAAAGGAGACATGACGACAATGTACTTCTTTTTGTGCTTCGTCTTTGTCTTTCCCAGTTTTTTTAATCCCTTACTATATTTTAAAAGGACATTGTTGGCCATGTTGGTGCACGTACATAAAAGTACTTGTGAATCTCATAGAAATAAAGTCTTTATTTCTATGGTGAATCTTGGCATATTGGTTCAGTAGAGCAGTGGTTGTCAAACTGGAGCACACAACTGGGATCAATTCTTGGGGGTACAGACAAAATAAATCTGTGATTACTATCTATACTATCTCACTATCTTAAAGATAAGCTTCAGATACAGACATGCAAACTATTCCCAATACAACCAAACTATACCCAATTCAACCAAATTGTCAATACATTGAGATACCATTATATGTGTCCAGAGTTTATTTAGCAATAATTATCCAAATACTAACTGCTATAGCTGTCTGTGCTTGGTAGTACATGTGTTTCAGGGGGTACGCCCCAGTCTGTAGGTGTAAAGTTTCAGGGGTACACGCCAGATTTGTTTGGGGACCACTGCAGTAAAGGATGTGCTTTCGTTTAGTCCACTAGGTGGCGACATTTCTCTGTGATTCATAACCCGGATATGGACAATTTTGACGGGGCTCCGAAGCTCCACGTTCATGGATACCGTTGTTTGAGGTCGGCGGCGTTCGCTGTGCATTGACTGAAAGGGGAGGTACAGGAGAAAATACGGAAGGTTCAGTAGTAGGAACAGCAAGTGGCTGGTTATCCGGCCGGTTTAACTTGACAGGTCCAACAGTGCTGTTTCGGAGTCAGCCTGGAGTCTGTGTTTTATAAGCCGACATACTTTGTGTGCGCTTGCTAGGTCCTTTCTTGCAAAAAGACTCATAACCGTTCCTAACGCCGAGTAAGTTGCTCAGGAAAGCTAATAACATTAACGTTATAGCTTTAGCTAACATTAGCTTGCTAGTTATCCCACGACCAACTCATTGATATGGCACACTTGCTCTCAATACAAACGAGAATAACACTAAGGAAACAAGGGAACTTCATAAATTCATCAGCTTCAACGGCCTTGGGGATTGCTTTACGAGAGTACAGCAGTAACGATGGAACAGAGTACTTGCACAAAAGTATTGTCCCCACAATGCACTATCAGAAGAGCTTGCCGAGGTTAGTAGCAACCCGCCTTTAAACAGTTTGGAGGTAAATAAAAGGTTACAACCGAACAGTGTTCATCTCAGTATTTGTTCATTGACTAGTATAACACACGAATGACTTGGTCACCTCTTTCTGTGCAAACATGTTGACTAGGTAGGTGAAGGTTCATCATGTTTACTGTCCGGCCACTGGGGGCATGTGTGATTCAGTCAGTTTTACTGTACCAGTCTGACATCAAGTGCATCTCTCATAGGTTGCCTGTCCCAAAGTTGGAGGACACCATACGTAGATACTTGGCAGCCCAGAGGCCCCTCCTGAAGGACGACCAGTACAGGTATTGTAGACACAGTTTCAATGTGACAATATTTGCCCTAAGCCCTAGGATAAGTCCTTAAAGGCTTAACTGGCAGTAGGCTTCATTATTGTCTGATTCATGTCTTTGAAGGATCAGGGCTTAGAGATGGCATTAGGATTCAGCCATCTTGTTTTTCCATTGGCTTAGATTGATGAGCAGAGCCTCACCTATTGTTCTTACAGCACCACAGAAAAACTGGTTCAGAGCTTTCACAATCGTGTGGGAAAACAGCTGCACGAGGAGCTTGTTGCTCAGGACAAGAATAATAAGCACACCAGTTACATCTCTGGTGAGAATTAATTGCCATTTCCATAATATAGGCTACCCATGCAGGTATAGTTTACGACACAATATGAAAAACATGTTATTATCATCCCACAGCACCATGGTTTGATATGTACCTCTCAGCTCGGGATTCTGTGGTATTGAACTTTAACCCGTTCATGTCCTTCAACCCGGACCCGAAGCCAGAGTACAATGACCAGCTCCTGCGGGCCACTAACATGGTGTGCTCTGCAGTGCGATTCATGAAGACCCTGCGCGCTGGTCTTCTCGAACCAGAGGTCTTCCACCTCAACCCGGCCAAGAGCGACACAGACAGCTTCAAGAAGCTGATCCGCTGGGTGCCGTCCTCCATCTCCTGGTTCGGGGCCTACATGGTGAATGCCTATCCGCTGGATATGTCCCAGTACTTCCGCCTGTTCAACTCCACACGCATCCCCAAACCGAAGCACGATGAGCTGTACACGAACGACAAAGCGCGACATCTGCTAGTGATGCGGAAAGGTAACATGTACGTGTTTGACGCGGTGGACCGTGACGGCAATCTGGTGAAACCCACGGAGATCCAGGCCCACCTGAAGTACATCCTGTCAGACACTGCTGCAGCCCCAGCATTCCCACTGGGAGTACTCACCAGCGAGAACAGAGACGTCTGGGCCGGGCTCCGGGAGAAGCTGTTGGCTGCTGGGAATGGCGAAGCTCTGGGACTGGTGGACAGCGCCCTGTTCTGCCTCTGCCTGGATGAAGAGGTGATGCGAGACCACATCCACATCTCCCACAACATGTTGCACGGGGATGGCGTGAACCGCTGGTACGACAAGTCTTTCAGCGTCATCCTGGCCAAGGACGGGCAGGCGGCCATCAACTTCGAGCACTCTTGGGGTGACGGCGTGGCCGTGCTGCGCTTCCAGAACGAGGTGTTCAAAGACAGCATCAATAGGCCAGTTGTGGGGCCCAGCTCCCAGCCTGCGGCCGTGGACTCGGCATCCGCCGTACGGCGGCTCGAGTTCAAGCTTGACGCCGCGCTGGAGAGCGGCATCACCAAGGCCAGGGAGAACTTCACCGCGGCCGTGTCCAAACTGAAAATCGAGGCCATTCAGTTCATGAAGGGGGGCAAAAATCAGCTGAAGAAAAAGAAGCTAAGCCCGGACGCCATCGCTCAACTCTCCTTCCAGATGGGTTACCTGCGCCAGTACGGGCAAACCGTGGCCACGTACGAGTCCTGCAGCACAGCTGCCTTCAAGCACGGGCGGACCGAGACCATCCGGCCAGCCACCCTTCACACCAAACGCTGCGCGGAGGCGTTTGTGCGGGAGCCGGGCAAACACAGTGTGGATCAGCTGCTGGGCCTGCTGAATGAATGCTCCAAATACCACGGGCAGCTCACCAAAGAGGCAGCTATGGGTGAGCACAAACATGTCACATTTTCATAGACGGACTGCGCTCACTCTTAGTTCTTCTTTACTTCACCCATTACTGTTATCTAATATTTCATGGTATTTTTGGTGAGGAGGATATAAATAATATGTGAAAAAATATTTCTCACCTCTATTTTGTCAAGCGACCAGATATGATGAATTCCTATCCTGAGAATATATTCCACTGATACATTGGTAGCAATATGACATGGCCCATTACTATTGGTACCAATAAAACACTGTTGTGTTGCATTAGTAAAGGTTGTTGGGTTAATCTGTGTTGGCCGTCTCCCCCCAGGTCAAGGATTTGATCGGCATCTGTTTGCTATGCGCTACCTGGCTAACTCTAAGGGCATGGCATTGCCAGACATTTACCAGGACCCTGCATATGCTGCCATCAACCACAACATCCTGTCCACCAGCACCCTCACCAGTCCTGCTGTGAACCTCGGAGGGTTTGCCCCAGTGGTACCAGATGGCTTTGGGGTGGGCTATGGGGTCCATGATGATTGGATCGGTTGCAACGTCTCCAGCTACCCTGCCAGAAACGTTAAGGAGTTCCTGCAGTGTGTCCACAAGTCATTAGAGGACATTTTTACCGTCATTGATGGCAAACCTATCAGTTAAAGCCATGAAATGCCTTTAAATACCTCAGTGAAATTACCTTCTAAGTGGACTGATGATTTATAGAAAGAATGCATCTTTTACTGCAAACTTGATTAATGGGTAATTCAGACAGAGATCACATGTGCTTTGATTCACTTCTGAGGTGCCTTCTCTTTATGACTGAGCTACATTCAGCTCCCTCCCTTTCTTTGTCTGGGTTAATATTTAACGTGTTTGAGTGATGGAGAAAGGCAAGCTGATTTCTTGGTAGTTTATAATGTTCTAAGGCCAAGTCTACACCGCTCTTTAGTTGCACATACATGCAGTAATTCAGGAAATCAAACGTCCCACAAGTATCCCTTGAGCTCTTTAAAGCTACACTACTTACATGAACCCATATTATGTGAATTCAGCCCTGAAATCAGCATTGAGTCGCTTGCCCATCTCCACCATTTATGCTACATGTGATTAAAGTGTGGCATTTGTTGGAGAAAGAATGAAGAAACTTGTTTGCATGTTGTATGGATGTGTGCTCTATAAGAAATCCCACGAAGACAATTTCAAACATTGAGCAGCTACGGTGTTCAGGAAGAGACTAGCTGATGAATAAACTATTAGTAAAAGCAATTGATGTCTAACCTGGGGGTATTCCTAGAAGGTGGTTAAATGATAAACCTGGCAGTTAACCGAGAGAAAGTGGTAAACCTTCCAACAGAGCCGCTGGCATTGTTTTTTGAAAAGAATTGAGAATTGAGGGCTCTTCTATATGCAGGTTTACCACTAACTCAGGTTTATCGCTGGACCACCTCCACCCCAATGTAGCTTGATGAATGCTTGAGTAGCTCATAACTGATGTTTGATGCAGCTTCACACACCCCATTTTGATGTTTGTTTACTGAGTGCTGTTAACAATACAGAGCTTCAGAGTTTGTACTTCAAAATTAGGCCCATCAGCCTTAATCATAATTTGTGCAGCCTTGATGTTTCTCAGTATGAAAATGGATTTGTTGTTTAGAACCATCCAAAATGGGAGAATGTATGTCTGTCAGTTATCTAAATCAATTTTTAAGTTATATTTGGTTTACAAACCTTGCCTTGATAAATGAATCACAATAACCTCATAATACAGCTTTGCATACCTTTTTGACTTTTTTTTTTTTTTTTTACTAATCTAATTACTTTTGCCAGGGTTCTTTAACATGTCTTTTGTGTTGACAAGTACAAAGATATAATCTGTCACTGCATCATCTTTGAAAGTATTGACAGTAAACATAATATATTCAATAAACTTTTAATAATTAACACATTCTTTGTCCTTTTGGTGGAAAGAAATAGGCCAAGGGTTCTCCAGATACCATAAGCAACCATTTATTAAAAAGAAGAAGAAAAAAAATCATCAACAAGAAGCAAATTTACAAATGTTCTGAGAAGGGAAAACCTAAAACAGCATATTCAGTTTAAGTAAAAACAATGTCATGAATGCAAAATGGGGAAAAGAAATCGGGTCAAATTTAAATGGGCTTGATTTTGAAGTGAAGGCCAATTAAACTGAAAACCAGACAATTCAGGTCCTGAACCAGGTAGTAGAACACTCTGAGCCCCTCTGGATCCCTAATGAACAAAACAGGGAAAAATAGGTTTCAGTCATTGACATCACATGAAACAGTAAAGAAGAAGAGACATAATTATGCTGGAGCTATACAGTAAATGTACATCAAATTACCAGCATAAGGTATTGATACTTACTTTGACTGGTTGACATCAATCAATGAACCGATTTTAGAGGTCGTAAATGAGATGTGCTCATCACCAATGACAATCTCAAGTTCCTTTTGAAAGAGGAGAAACATGCTTTATGAAATCTAGCATTGTTTATTCATAGCTCTAATATGAATTTTCAAGGAAGACACACGGTATTCTCGCGAGACACAGCTAAGAATTAAGTGACAATAACTCTCCTATTATGTAAACATGCAATTACCTTTATGAAAGCAATACATAAGTATATGAAACACTACAGAAACCTCAACCTCACCTGTCTGCCGACTCTGTCTGGTGGAGGCCAAAGCGCATCGTCTTCTTTGGTGATCTCGCTGTCATCTATGATTCTTTTGAGCTCCTCCATGACGCTCTTGTGAACATATGCCTACAGGTAAATAGATGCACGAAAACGTTAGTGCATGAAAGACCTACTGTTAATATCATGATATTAAACTCACTCTGTCCAATCGCATTGTGCCATACCTCTTTCCTGATCATGACATCATTTTTGTAGTTACTGTTGTTCGCGTACCTCAGCTTTCCTGTGCAGGAAAAGAATGCCTTTAATACATTGCTACAATACATTAGAATCACATTAATATATTAATGCCAAAAAGTGGAGTTTGAGGTGGTTGAGCGAGGTCATGCGAAGAGGGTAATGTTAACGTTTATGTTGCAACTCCGCAGCAAAAGAAGTTCGAAACATAATCGCCCTACTACGAGACTTTTTAATGAAACCTGGAAGGGCTTTAGTGGTATAAGAAGTTTAATCACTTTGGCAGTGCACACGTTTAACAATAGCCTCTCGTTGCACTCTTGTTAAACGAACAAACAAACAACTCTTGGGGTCTAACAACTTACGCTAATGCCAGTCCTGTGGCCGGAATTAACTAGATCTTAATTGAACAATTCTCTTATCATGTGGGACCAAAACTATGATCTTCAATGAACATCATCTTTTCTAACTAATCGAAAGACATTCAAATCAACATCCTATGGTTGCTTTACCTGGTCAATTAGCTAACATTAGCCATCCATACCTCAAAGGCCCAGAGCATGCGAGTTAACACTTAGCTAGCTAGCTAGCTAGCTAGCTAGCTAGCTATTAATGTTAAGGTTTGGTACTTACCATCCGGCCGAAATTCAAATTCCAAAAATTCGTGCCCGAATTTGCCTTTATGACCGACATAATATCGTAAGTAAAAAT